>VWZP01006534.1:463193-492270 GCA_013396995.1 Dicaeum eximium | reverse complement strand
GTAGAATAGTTTCTCCCCACTGAAAACAAATGAGCTGGCAAAGTATTAATTTAAAATACTTGTTTTGTTAACGAGCAGTGTATATGTATATTATAAATTTATAAATGTCACTCCTGTGAGCACTGTCTGCCTTTGCTTTGCAGGTGTCTGTGTGCTTGCCCTGCTCTGGAATTTGGGTACCTCCCCCAGAGGCTCTTGGATCCACCGTGCCCCGAGCAGTGATGTGCCTGCTGCTTTCTGGCTCCTTTGGAGGCAAAGATGGTCGTGACTTTAGCACGGTTGCCAAAATTTTAGTTTTAATGCTCTTCAGCAAGTTAACATTAATTTAAAATGGCCTTGTTTTTCTTCTGAATTAAAAAATTCTGAAATAACTTTTGAAACTATTATTGTCTTAGCTTTTATGTGAACAAGGGCTTTCTCAGTATCATTCTAAAATGACCCAGATTAAAACCACTTTTTTATCACTCATTTAAAAACTCACGGAAATCACTGACCTCTTTAAAACCAGAGCGAGCTCAAAATAATTATGACAACACTTTTTCTTTCATTTTGAAAAATAAATGTATTTCTGGGTTTGATCCTGTTTATGTAGAGGATTGTAACTTTGTTTTGAATGGGGCATTCATGTCAACAACAAATTATGAAAATACACAAGAAAGGAAGAACCTGAGAAAGGAAGGAACCAGCACTTTTAAAACCACTTTGTAAGATAATAAATACAATTCCTAGAGTGAACTGGCTAACTAAACACCGATGTTGTCAATGAAAACTTTAGCTGGTGGAAATATTTCCTTTACAAATGACTCTCCTTTTTTCCTCCCACTCCCTCCCTGCGTGCCGAGGAGTATCCTTTATTCCCGGACACCAGGCAACACAATGGAAAGAGAGCGAGACCTGAGCATCCAGGCAGAAAAGCAGCCCTTGTGGCAGAGACAGAGGCAGCCGGGATCCCGAGCCACACAATGCCACCACATCCGAGCTCTGTAATGGACCCCAAGTGCTCCTTTCACGTGCCAAGGATGCTGATCCAGCTGGATGCTGAACGTGCTGCTTCCAGCTCCAGCCCCCTGGTGACTCTCCTGCCCAAAAATGCCCCTGAGAAAGGCACAAATCCCGCGGCTCCTGCCCGGTGTTTTGGATGCAAACTGGCCAAATCTGTTAGGGTCAGCTCAACCACGATGCCCTTTGTTGGCAGATTAAATACAATCAAGGGTGTGGTGGCAAAGACGGTAAAATTTAACATACAGCGGTTTTGGAACGTGAAGGGGAAGGGGATTTTTAAAAAATAATCACCCCTCTAATCTGCAATTGGGATAGGGTTTGCAGCAAAGCAAACAGGAATTCTGGAAATGGAGAGGCCTCTCTATGTACAGCACAGGTTATTTTGCAACTTTGGTGCTGACTTACCTGAAAAGAATTCCTCTCCTCCGGTTCCTGATAAGGAACTCGCTCCTTCAAATTGCCCACACAGAGCAGTGAGACGGGGGCAAAGTGGCACTCCCTAGTTTCCTACACTTACACTTTCATTTGTGAAAAATCCTTTTTATTAGCGACAAACTGCAGCATAATCGAGCTAAATCTCCAGCCTCTGTTGGAGGCAGCAATGCCACGCATGGTGCATTGCAATGCCCGCCGTCCCAGGGATTTTTATGAGATCATATTTCACAAGGAAATAAATTTCCTCCTCCAGTCTGATGCAATCAGGTTACCAAGTGGTAACCTGATGGTAAATAGCTATGGATACCTTTCGTGCTGTTTTGCAGAGTGTTTGCGGATATTCGAGGATGAAAGTTGCCCCAGATAAGATCTTAATCGCTGAAATCTGGAGAGCGATTGAGAAAAGGCCCCACGGGGATGTTCCCTGGAGGAAACCCAGGCACCCCCTGCGGCCACACAGCACCAGCATGACCCACAGGAAATTATTTATCAAATAGCCTGTGCCAGCACTGCCCGGTTTGGTGACAGACTTCTCTCTGCCTCCAACTCCCAAGGCACTGACTTGAACTGATCCACCCCTAAATTGCAGCTGGAATCTGGCATAAGATTGTTTAGTGTAAGTACATCCATTTCACTTCTCCTTCTAGAAGCAAAGGAAGAAAACATCTTCCCAAATATAAATTCTCCTCTCTCTACCTACACAAATTTTCATGGGAAACAGCAGATGGGTGCTGCCCAGTACAAAAAATCAGTCAGCTGAGTTTACAGGGAAGATGTTTTTCAAAAGGAATTTGGGTAGCATGCTCAGGATGGCCAAGGCATCCATAGGCACTCTCCAACCCATGAAAGGGGCACTGTGTGCCCTACAGAGGAGTTAACACCATGACAGCTGCTGTTGTAGCACCATAAAATCTGAAAATTGTCCATGACCAGCAAGCAGTGCAACAAGTGTGGTCTGTGTGTGCCAGGTTCAGACATGAAGCCAAACAAAAGAAGTTCAAAGAAATGTGAAAGCATGCTGGTTTCCACCAAAGATTTTCCCTAAAAGCTACTAATTTTGGCCAGACAAGAAGGCAGACAGCTGGATTGCCAGCAAGATCATTGGCAGCTCCTTCATGAGTAAATCCTATGGATCTCTGCTCTGAGAGAAGCAGGAAACTCAAAACTTCAAACTGACATTCGAATCTTGTTCTTGCTAATTTTGGATACATGAGTCCCGAAACAAGGTAGGAGACATCCTACAAATTCTAAGATGTTGACCAGAAAGGTGCCAAATGTGTAACCATCATCATTATTCTCCATCTAAGTTCATGACACAGGCCAAGGTTTTGTCTCTTCTTCTTTTTACCTCTCTTTTTGATAGCCGCTCTTTCGTCGCTTCTCGGTGTTTTCGCAGTCAAAAGATTAATGTAAAAATCACCTCCATGGGATTTATGGTTCTGTTTTTCAGGAGGCACTTGCCATTTAGTAACTCCTTAATGTGATATTGTGAAATACCTAACGCAAGGCCTGATCTGGCAAGATAATGAGGACGTGAATTGCTACTGGGATCAGCCGTAATTGCGCGTTAACACACGCACCATGAACCAAAAACGTGGGGATCAGAGAGCAACTCAGGATTGGGTTCAAAAGGTGATGAAATGGGAAGCTATCTCCAGCGTTTTGATATGACATCCAAAGGATTTACCCAGGTCAGAGCAACCTGATGAATTCACTTGAAAGTGAATCTCCTTGGAAGCTTTTCTTCATCCTAGAGAAAGCACAAGGAATCAGAAAAGGAGTTCTTCACAGATAGTGTGATATTCAGCTCAGGCAATCCTGCAAGTGCACAGGAGAGAAAAAGATGGTGCTGAACCAAGGGTTAATCAATGCTATTCTCTCCCATGGACATTCCCCATCTTTCCAGACACAAAAAAATGAGTGCTCGTATAAATTCACCTGCAATGCCGTTTGGAAATCAAAGGTTTTTTAGAACATGTCACAGGACAAAAACTTCTGAAATTTGTTTTGTCTTGCAAAGAATTTAAATTATTTAAAGAAAAGAAGATGTATTCACCTAATGATGTGGGTCCATCCTCTAGAGCTTACTTTTTTGTTGTTGTTTTTTTTTCAATCTTTTTTAGTATGAAGTGGTTTCCAAACCTTCCTAGGACCTAAAATACATATTAATAAAAAATCTAAGTCATTAGGGAAATGAATGAAGTTCAAGAGATTGAGATTTTTAATAATTTCTGGGGTATATATCTGAATTTGCTTTGAAATGTTCCTTTCCCAAGGTGACTAGGATACAGGGGTGATCTAATGCTTCCCTGAGACATTCCTCATGTGTTGATTTGACACAAGATTTGCATGTCTTTTGGAAGCTAATATCAACTTCTCAATAGAAATGTTGCAATTTCTGTTATTGCCCCTATACCCTAATCTGCAAAGGATGCCTTTTCGAGATATTTAGGTGAGAGAAATCTTGATCTGGATCGAGGTTTTGTTTTTGTTGTTTTGCTTTAACTCTTGACGTACCTTTGAGACAACACCCAACAATATGCTAACACACAACACAAAGCCAGATGCAACAGCTCTGCATTACACCAGATTTTTGAAAATCCTGGGAAAGTGGGCATGATGCCTTCCTGTGCCGTGTAGGGAATGTGGTGGCAGCACAGCTGCACCTTTCTACCTTGGAGCTTCAGACCACCACAGCTCCTGCAGTTCCTGCAGCCAGTGCTGAGGTTTCTTTCTGGCTTGGACTGGGGAAAAGCCCCAGCACACATCACTGACCAGGCACAAACTGCTCCAGTTTCTTCTGCAGTCTGGAGGAGCCCAGAAGCCCCCTGTCCTTGCCTCTAGGAGTCTGCCACACCATAGACCAAGCAGCCAACATAAAGCCAGTGAGGTTTTCCTTCAGTGGATGAACTGGGCACTTAGAGATGATTGTAAAGCAATGCTCTCTGTCAATGTTGATCCCACTGAAAGGCTTTCCCTGCTAATCTCAATAGCCCTAATTTCTTTAGACATTCCAGAAGGATTTTGCATCTCAGTCTAGACACACTTCATCCCTCTGTTTTGAGAGAGAAAGCCTTTTGAAACTGCCAGAGCTCCTTTGTTTTCCTGCTCTGAAGGGCTTTGGTGCCTTTGAACAAAATAGGATAGCCTAGGATGAAGATGAAGTCTTCAAAGCTCAGTTTCCCTATATGCTATTCAAGGTACAGGCTGTATATCTAGAGTTCCTAGTCCCTTTCTGCTTCTTGTTTCTTAAAGTTCCCCATTAAAGTCAATAAAAGCATGAGATCGGAGTTCTAGTTCTGCCTCAGCCTCTCTGACATATGGAGAAGGTCTCCTCTCTTTTGGTTTCCTACAAATATCTTTTTTCCTGTGCCAATTAATCATAGACATTAGTCTATAGAGTGTTCAGAGTGTTAGACAGAGTCAAGACTAAAAAGGCACAATCACGTCTGTTTCCGTTTCCCTCTGTGAACTCTCCTGTTCAAGACTCAATCTTGCAGGGTATAAATACCTTCTGCTGGGAATTTCTGAGTATTTCTGACGTCAAATAGAATGAGATAATGTTTATGTGGGGTTTTGGGGTTTTTTTGCTCACATAAGTGCTAGAATATGGAAGACAAACAGTGCTTTTAAAGGCAGAGTTCAGTAAGTGACTGCCTGACCCTGGAGAGAAGTGACAGACACCAAGGCTGGTCCCATCATTGTGCCCTGGGTCATTTTGCAATAAGTAAATCAGCAGCATCATAAAAGCAAAAGCAATGCAATGTGCTTTATTATTTTCTTACCTTTTCATACAGTCCTCCTGAAAAATGTCACAAAGTGTGACTCATCACATCTGCATGAAGTTATGAAAAAAGTAAGCCTTGTTAACCTGCTGTTTGAAAACCAGAACACTTTTATCAGTTCATATAATTGCTAACCCCTTATTCACTGTTCAACACTGAAGGGTTCTTTGCCTCCTAAGATCCCACTAATTGCTGACAGATTTGATTTCTCTGTGACAGCAGGAGTCCTGTTTCTGGCCTTTACATCAAGTAATTGCTTTATTTTTCTCCCTCTGCTCTGAAAAACGGAATTCCCTTCTCCCCTGCTTGAACCTCTGTAATGACTTCTTTCTATGTTATTAAATCCTTGCCATTTAAATCACATTTAGAGATGTTTTGAATAACTGATTCCAATTACTAAGGCTCTTACTAAGGAGCAGCTGAAAATGCAAGTCATTACTTGCCCATACACAAGCAGCTACACCTTGCAGCAGTCTCTGGCGGACTGTATTTTATTTCTACTCAGTAAGGTGCAATTTATACTCACAGGAGGCGGGTGTTCAACAAATATACAGCTGCTGGAGTTCTCATAATTTGTTGCTTGCGCAAAATGGAGGCCCGATTTAATATTTATTTTATAAATAGTGCTATTCCTTAAAGAAATCATCCGGTCCTTCCTGTAGTGGCTGGGGAAGCCTGCTTGGAACAACAGCGGAGATGAGCATTTGACCGAGGAATGACCCACGTGAGGTTACTATCCCAAGATCTAATAAAAAAGCATGGCAGGGTAAAAGGAAACAAGTACAGGTCGTACATTCCTTCTGTGAAGTATGACCAACCTCTGTTGTCCCCAAGGTTTTTGGTTTTTTTGTTTTTTTTTTTTAATACAGGTCATGATTTCCTGAATGCACTAAAACTTCCCAGCAATAACAATTTAGTTCAGTTATTAATCATACTTGTAATCATTAGCGCCTTTGTAGCAAAAAAAAAAATATGCCAGGAGATGATTATTTGACAAATTACTGCAGGGGCTCAGCATAATAGCTTTGCTGATACAATCAACATTGAGCCATTTTAAAAAAAAGAGAAAGAATGAGAAAAAAAGAGAAACTTCTAAACTGTTTATGAAAAACACTACCCTGTCAATGGAAGGGAGCTGACATTTAAATAACTACCACACAGCTGTCTTCACAAGCACAGGCTCAGCTCTTTCCACATCCAGTTACTACCATGGCACATGTAAACAGCTAATAAGTGAAGATAATTCATAATAACTGAGGAACTTGCATTTGTCTCCAATTCAGGAGCTTATTAGGAGCACAAGTGCTGCAAACCAAGCTGTGGCTGAATCTGAACTGGGAGCCAATGTTCATGTACTGGGAGTCTGTGTGCAGCTCCCAGCTTCTGCTGGTGCAGGCTGAACTGGTGCCTTGGAACCTGTACAAGAACTAAATAATCCCTTCTGTATTTTCATATTAACTTTCTGGTACTTCCTTCAGCTGAACACTGATAATTAGGCCTGCTAATATACACAAAGGCAGCAGTGTACTTTTGACCAGCAGAGTAAAACCACCACCAAGTGGAATAAAAGATATGCTGATAAAAGCACAGCCTGAGCACTAAACTTCCATCAGTTCTGTCAGCACAGCCAAGCTGAATAAGGATCCCTCCCTTCTCCAGCCCTGACGGCACAAAAAACAGCACAAGATCTTAATTTTTAAACCCTAGAGTCTAAAAATGGTCTGTGCAACAAAATTCGTCTCCCAAAATGCAATTATTGTTTTCATGCCGCATTACTCTTCTTAATAAGTAGATACAGTCATGCCTTAGTATTTTTATTGTAGTTGTTCTGGAAACTTATTTGGTATAGTGTAAGGTGCTCCTATAATTTAGTTGGAATGAAAGTGCTTCTTCAGATTGCCCAAAAGTGTGAACAGACCAATATCTGAGCATCTCCTTGCAGGCATTGCTGCGTTTTCATGCACACATAGATAACCATTCACTAAGGTCCAACTTCACTGTCGGTGAAATAAATGAACATTTTCCCATTGACTTCTGTAGGCAAAGATATGGATCCGGAGCCCAACTGCCAATACTAATACTGCCTCAAAAACACCACTTCATGCATATAAAATTATGCTTAATGAGCAAACTAAAGTAGGTGAGTTCATTTGGTATTCAGAGATAAGCTTCCTAAATGTGTAAATTAAAAATAAAATTTTGATGAGTATAGGGGAGTTGTTTTCTGTTCTTTTGTGCAGATATTATTCACAATTTTCACTTTCCATGCATAAAAATAAAAGAATGTTGAAAAATACTTGCCATTGGCTTAAAAAAAGCTGCCCAATATCACAAAAATGAGTAGCTTTGATGCTAATTTTGCTGCTATGAGCACAGACCAACACACCTGGCAAAGTGTATGTGGTCTGGAAGGCCTTGGCCAGGGGCTAATGAAGGGACTCAAGTGCACATACCAAGCGCAAGCTGAGAAAGAAATGCTCGGTGCTGAACATCCCGCTTTTCATGCGCTTTAATTAACCCCATTATTGTTTTTAATTAGGGATGCTTAGGAGAATAATCGCCGAGTTTTGATCTGCTCTTTCCAACGCGGCAGCGGCGGCATCCGAAGGAGCCTGAGTCATTTCCCCCGTGGAAAGCCGGAGTCAGCATTTCCAGAGGGCTGCGCGGCGCGGACGTGGGAACCGGCAGAAGGGCGCGATTCCCGGGAGCTCGGCGGGCTGGGATCCAAGGCTGGAGCTTGGCAGCAGCGCCGGCCCCAGGGGTGCCCAGAGCCCCAGGATCCAGCCCGGAGCTGGAACCAGTTAAGCAGCTGTACCTCGGGGTACCTGAAATTAGGCCCATAAGGGCAGGCCTCGAGAAATGTTTTAGAAAAGAGCAGCGACGCTCTCCAAAGAGCCAGGATGTCAAAATTCACTTTTGAAAATCTCCCCAGGAATCCCATCTATCTGCCTTTTTAGTCACTTTGAAGGTTGGTGATTAAATCCATACTTACAGTGTGATTCTCCCACACATGGGGAGCAATGGGAGCTTTGTCATCACCACTAATGGGGACAGGATTGTGAGGAATGAAATATGCAAGGAGTATGCGAGGGGAAAAAAAACAGGCTTGAAAATCATCAAATGAAAGAGCCAGGGGAGTTTTTAATTTTTGCTCATGCTTTAATTACTGAAAATGATAGAAGCACTTTGCAATTTTTTTCAAAATGGTTAAGTTTTGAAATGTCTGGGGTTGTTTGTTTGTTTCTTTTGGGAATGCCTTACAATAACCAAGAGATATAAATCAACCCATGGTTTTGCTTTTCTTTTCTTCTGTTGCCACAGCTTAAACAACCAAACAGCAGGGCAGCTTCTCAGCAGCCTGGATCCACCCCGAGTGCTCTGGGAAGGCTGGAGTGGGGCTGGCAGCACGTGCCAGCTTTGCCCTGATGGAGTTCTCCCACAACATTCTGGATGCCCTCCTGGTTGGGGTGCCCACAGAGCGTCCTAAGGAGGCTGATTTCTCTTTGCTAGACTTTGGAGACCTTTCCTGCCTTGTTTCAAAACAAGGAGGGGTGCTGGAAGTTGAAGGACAGCCCAGTTTTTGTGATTATTCTGGGTGAAAT
The DNA here is from genome assembly GCA_013396995.1 of Dicaeum eximium. NCBI lineage: Eukaryota > Metazoa > Chordata > Aves > Passeriformes > Dicaeidae > Dicaeum > Dicaeum eximium. The sequence goes on along the minus strand of VWZP01006534.1, from coordinate 483,446 downwards.
ACTTAGTCTACTTTAACAACTCCATAACACTTAGCTAAAAAATGTATCAGGTCATGCACACAAATCTTTTTATGCTTTCATATCTCTCTGCACCTTCCCTCTCCCCCTTCCCCTATCCCATATAAGCATCAGATTTTCATCTGCCTCTCTCTCTTTTGGGGTGTGAGCCCACGGTGTCCCGAGTTCCCAGGATGGAAGCCCATGGAGCCATCCCCAAACCTCACCCAGGCAGCTGCTGTGGGCACCAGTGGTGGTGCAGCTGTGCTGGGTGGGAGGCTGCTGTGGCCCAGATGCTTCAGGGACACTTACCTAGAGCTTGAGACAAAATCCTCTAGGATGCCATAGTTTTCTAGCTCTACTGTTCACAGGGACTGTCAGTCTGGTTTCTCTCAAGGCCCCTGAAAAATGGTTTTGCTCCAACTACCAGAGAATCAGCGAGCTGTCAGGTGGGAACATCCAGATCATTCCCCAAGGACCACTGAAGAAGAGGACCAAAGCCATGGAACCTATCACTGGACTCTTCATTCATTCCTTTCTTTTTAAAATATTCCCTCCACCAACAAACCATGCTGGATGGGCAAACAACCCCCTGGCATTGCTAACCAGTGACGTGTGACACTGCACGTCACAGAGCCCTGTGCTTTATGCCATGGGGCAAGAGCAAATGGCCAGAGGAAGCCAAGGCAGGAGCAGGTCACGGCTCTCTGGGGCAGTTGAGCTCCTGGAGGAATGTCCTGCTGTCCTGCCTGCAGGTCAGCCTGCCTGCTCTCTCCTTCAGCCTTTCAGCTCTCTGTTCTGCAGAACCGCAGAATTTCTGTAGAATGCAAATAGTAGCTCCTCTGTGTCTCACAGGCATACTGTGAGGATAAATGTATTAAAGATGTGCAGAAGTCAGAGTCCACATCAGGGCAAAAAAATCTTAGGGAAGATAAATACGCCTGTAGACACCAAGTAGTCTCTTTCTTTGATGCTTTAATGCTTTTATGGTCAATAAAGAAACCTTGAGCTTCACAAAGGCTGTCTGACAGTTCTAATATTAGCATCCTCACCACATCCTTGACGATGCCTGTTTGTATCTCTGTGTGATGCTGATGTTGTTGGTAACATTTTCGTATACGATAAACCAAACTACAAACCTGGTTTGCGCTTGACAGTGAATTGGTTTGCAGAAATGAAGCAAAACACAGTTCAATCATTTGAAAAAATGTGAGGAGAGGAAGATTACATTAATATTTCTGTGTTACATGAAAAGATGTCTAAGTTGTTTCTTCATAGGAAGAATAATAACTTAGTAAAGGAGTAAATGTAATTCAGCAGAAACAGCAGTGGATATTTGCATTTCCCTTGGCTTTAGTTCAACCAAGTCAAGAGCTTTTTGTGATAAATTCACTGGAGAGACCAAGCTGCAGGGAGGCTGTGCCAGTAGCTGCAGTCCCAAGGCAGCTCCTGCTGGGAGCTGCTCCCACCCCATCACACACGGGAGCAGGAGTGCAGCCTCGACCTGACAGAGGTTACATACCCTCTGCGTGGCCAAATTCATCTATACTGGAGCAGGAGAGATTGTGCCATCAATCACCTGCACCAGGGATGAAGTTAAGCTGCATGTATAACTTTCCTTTTCTCCTTTCTTGCTTCTGGAGTCTTACCCACTCCATCGCAGCTGCCTCAAAGGAGGGTTTGTGTGGGTTCTTTTTTTTCTTCTTCCCTGGAACATTTGACTAAATCACATTTGCAGATATTTCAAATGTTTCATTCACGTGACACCTGAGCTTTATTTACTTTTGAAATAAGTCATCTCATTAACAGAATTCATTATCCATTATTACTGTCATGTCATTCTCCTAATAAAAAGAATGACTGTAGAAGCATTCAGTGGCTTAGCTGGTAGCATAGTGAGCTATTATGCAGCAAACCTGCATTCACGCTGTACATTGGTATGCCAAGGCTGGCAGAGACTAGGAGCATCAATGAGGTAACAGTCTTAATCTCTGAGGGGAGGATTATGTTGTGCTGCACTGCAAATACCTCCTACTGTTAGCAGGATAATACTTCAGATGGAGCTATAAATTGTTCAACAAATAAGGACAGGTGCTGGGAAGAGGGTGAAAAAAACCCTGCAATGTTCCACCATTATCTCCAGATAAGAGGTGGAAAAACTGTTGTTCTCACTGCTAAACTATTATCACTCTTTCTCCATTTAAATTACCAGCGTGGCATGGCCAGCCACTTAAAAGTGAAGTGCACTGATAGTAGTTGGGTCTCTTCTTCCCAGAAATGCCATTTGCTTTTGTGACTGAACAAATGCTGGCTGTGGATACGTGTGGCACGAAGTGATCACGGGCAGGGTGCCCCAGAAACACAGTCCCACCTCCCTGTGTGAGCTCCCTTTTCCAGGCAGCCCTATGGCACATCTGAGCCTGGACAGACTGTGCTCTTCACCCTTTTCCTGCTCAGAAGAGCAGTCAGGATTCCTTACTGTCTGTGGCATCACAGTTTGTAGCTGTTCTCTTTATAGAACCATGCTTTATAGACATGATACTCTGGTTTCACCTTCACTGACCCTTAACAGCAGGTCCTAGAATGAGAAAGAGATTCCTCATTTATTAGTGGCAATAAAAAAAGTTGGCACACTTTCCAGACCATCTTTTGCAACAGGATGTCAGTGAATATCACCAAGCTGGGCAAATAGCATTATTCCCACTTTACAGAGGATAGATATGAGATAAACACTAAAAAGTATTTAGGCTGTGCTTTTGCTGGAGTAAACTTTGTTCAGTGGTCCCTGGAAAATGCTGCTCTATCACAGGATAGCAGAAAAGCATTTAATGGCAATGTACAGACCACCAGCTCAGGCTAAAACATAACCAGAGCTCTGCTCCTAAACAAATGTTGCCTTTTACAGGCAGCAGTGATTTACCACGGTCCCAGCACTTGTCTCTACTTTTCTCCTGCTGTTCTTCCCACTGCTAAAATTTGCTCTTGATCCAAAGCCTCATCCAGCCACACAACAAACCAGAGGTGGGTTCTGAGTGGGAAGCAGTGCTTTCAGTCTCCTAGGTTAGTTCTGGAGTCTAGCTCAGAAGCTTTGCTTTGGACCAAGGCAACATTAATTTAATTTTTCTGGCTCACTGCTCAAGGAACAGAAGTTGATTTCGCTGCTTACCCAGCTGTAAGTCAGGGACCTGCTCTTTGCCCAGACCACCTCTCTTATGATGCAGTGAGGACCTTTTCACTCACCATATGAAACACTACCTTTTGATTAGAAATGCCCAGAGAAACATTTCCAGGCCCCTGAATCAATAATTTTTTAAATGGTTTTGCTCATGGAAAATTTCAGCATTTGCAAACACTGTCCTGTTTTAGGATTACAGCAAATGAGGGAATATTGACCTTGCCCACTGGCTTAAAATTACTTTAAAAATTTTATCGAAGCTCAAATATGTTCAGCCCTGAGAAGTGGGAAGAGAGACCTCTTTTGGGGAAACTCTTAGCAACATCTGATTTAAAAGATGTTCAGATTGTGGGTCCAACTCCTTTCCCAGCCAAGCACATGGAGGCATTCAGTAATTCCCTCCATATTACTGATCCTTCCTGTCTGTGGAACCAGCACAGGCTAGTGGAGAATCAAGGACACAAAGTAGCTGACAATATAACGAAACTGATTTGTCAACAAGAATCAATGGAACAAATGAAAATCACTGTGCACTTATTTAATTTTTTAATTTTGAATTGATCCCTCTTCTGTACGAAGCACATGTAAGGAGCTCCTGCTTTTCCTTGCAGAAGGGTTACCTGCTGCTCACTACAAAAGGATTTCATCCTTTCCGTGTCAGAATTTCCCTTTCCATAAAATATTAACTATTTTGCTCTCAGTTTTTTCACCCTTCCCCACAGAAATGCCTGGTTTCATTTGCTAGAAAGTTAACCAGTTCTCATCACAGTTACAAAGACTGGGATAAAAAAGCCTGTCCCTCCCTAAACTCTGGGTCTGAAGGTTTGCTTTAGTACCTGCTCACCCAGTCACAGCAGCACAACATGACTCAAACCCAAGTGATTTCTTCAAGAGGGAGCTTCACTTGTGAGCTGTGTGACTCTGTGGCCAAGCACAGCCACTCCAGCACGGATCTGACTCCACAATTTCTGTAGGAGCTGGAGTGTTTTCTGATACAAAAGGGAACTTTTCAGGACTGCACCCTATTTGCACTTACACCAGATTAACCACTGCTGAAAGCTGTGTAAAGGGTTTTTATGGTGACTGTAAACCTGAAGCCACCTTGACAGAAGTGAGAGTGAGATTTTGAAATATATCAACAGAACAGCTTGTCTCTGGTTCCCCTGCAGCCAGGTATGAGAGATGCTCAGGGAAAAGCATGAGACAAACTCTGACAATGCATTAGCATAAAAAAATGTCAATATCAAAATCCAAACACACACTGCTTTACCAGCACTGCAACCCAGTGAATCCCCAATCTTTTGGTTGGTTTTCAGCAGTCTTTGGAAGAGTTTTTATCTTTCTGATTTAAGATACAGTGTTACTTAAAACCCCTTAACAGTCAACCAAATGTCAAAAGATGAAAAAAAAATTTCCATCACCCTCTGCTTTTTATAAAAATATATCAATTTAATAACTTGGTTTAAAGAAAAACAGAATGATCATGTTAAAATACTGCCAAATTTATAAGCTTTGACAGTCCCACATACTGAGATGAACAGGCAAATTTATTTAATAAGAAATAAAATACATTTTCTCCCTGCATTCACTGAAATAATAAGACAGACACATCTGTCCCAAATTTCTTTTAAGGAACAGAATGGCTGCTACTAACTAGAAAATAGTGCCTTTCTGCTGGCTTACCTCAAGATAAATTTACAGCTTCACTCTAACAGTATCAGAATTCAAGATGTAATAAGTTCAAGTAGAATGAGATCAAACATTTCTGCCCACATTAACTCTTTGATGTCACAATTCAATATCTCACAATGAAAGATGGGGATGTAAAATGCAGGAAAGTTTATGCAACTTCTTGCTGTTCTGAAAGCCGAAATATCTGCAGGGTCTGTTCCGTGAGGTTTGCACATTCCCGTAGGAATGTGTGGTGAGCAGGGTAGAAGGCTACACTGCACAGGAGTCACAGATTTACATGAGTTTTGGGAGATACAGATCTTATTGTTGGCACTATGGACCTCAGGGCCTCATAGTCCAGTAGCTGTTTGGAGACCTAAACCAATATCTCAGAGACAAAAATTGTCCCAGGCACACTTCAGTGCAAGATCTTTGTGCAGTTGGAGTGCTAACACATTTCAGAAGAATTTCAGGGAAAGGGATGGTTCTTCTGCCATCTGACCTCAGAGGAGGGATAGACCCCAAACAGTGCAGAACATGGAAAGCAATAATGGCAGCCACACGAAAGGAAAACGGTTCATTTGTCAAGACAGAGAAGAGTCATCCTTCTCTACGACAACAGGTAGAGTTATTACACCATGTGTCCCTAAATCTCCACAACAAGGGATTTATGCACTGTCCCATATCAGATGGAAAACCCTCCTTTACAAATTTCTGCTCTCCTCCCAGACCAGACATTTCTTCCTGATCTAATGCCTTCAGTCCTCTCTGTTTCCTTTCTGCTTCTCAGATGGCACCAAGAGGATACCAAGAAAAATCAGCAAGGAACTTCTTTATTTATGAACTTAGATCATTCAAGCCAAACAGGCTCTTCAGCAATTGTTTAGTTTCACGTGGCATTCCCAAATACTGGTCCAATATTCTGGGAAACTGAACTTTGGGAAAAGTGTTACCAGCAGAACACAGGCAAGGTGTGCCAATAACCAGCCACGATGGTGAACCTTCCTAACCAGAACCAAGAAAGGATTTACTGGGGGTAAATGAGAGTCAGCTAAAGAGGCTGTAGCTCCCCAGCAGTGCTGCCTGACCCAGTCCTTGTTTGTGGGTTGATGACACCACTGCAGCTGTGCCCTGGCACACACTCAGCTTGTGCTGGCCAGAGACTGCTTTTCTGGTCTAGCCTGAAACAGTTCTGCAAACAAGGCAAGCTGTATGAGCAAAAATCACTTGATGCCAGTATAAGCTGGGTTTCCCTGAAAGCTTTTGCCAGTGTGAAGTGTTCTTAAAAACTGTAAAAATAAAAAACAAAAAATGTCACACCCTTGGCTGGCATTGGCTTGTGTGCAGACGTTTTAAAGATATATTTGGCTCAGGTTTGCTTTTGCTGGATAAGACTGCACCAATGTAATTGAAGAATGTTATGATAATAATAAATGTCATGTTTATTAGCATATTTAACTGCATTAATAAATGGAAAGCTGTCAAACTGGTGTTACCCTGAGCAAAGACCATAATAACACTAAGTGGTAATTCTTGGGGACTATGTGAAAACAATAATCTTTCTTCTCATGGAGTTGTAAAGTCTGTAACTGAAAACTAAGGCAATATCTCTCTCACCTTTGTGAAGAGCAACTTTTAGATAGGGATGGTTACTTAGCAGGCTCCAGAACACACAATGAAAGCAGGAAAGGAAAAAGAAATGAGCTTGTACTATGACAGGTCGAGGTCTTTGGATTCCCAAAGGCTATTCCTTTGCCAACAAAAGTGTTTTGCTGTCTAAGAAACAGACTGTGAACATCCTTGTCTATGAGTATCTAAATCTAAAGTGATTTAACCTGCCACAGTGAAATGAAACCTTCCACGAGAGAGTCCCAGAGGAAAAATTAGTTGCCCTGAATATACCTGCCTGGGACAGAGCACGTGTTCTCCAAGGGACAGACAAGTCAGACCCTGCATCTGCCCAGGAAGTCTGAATAAAGATCCTTGAAAACTAAAATTACAAAGTAATTACCTGAATAAGGGTCACAGAATTCATTACTTTGTAGATAGGGCTTATTAGAACAAGAGAATATCAGGCAGACACGACAAGTATGACCTGACATAAACCAACTAAACCACAACTGCATGTAAGAATGTACCATTTTATCTGCCTGGTTTCCAGAGCATTGTTAGTGCTGGAGAATAGCTCTGCTCAATGGCAAACAAGGGATGGCCTCACCTACTGCATAACTGGCACATCATGGGGACTGTAAACTGGGGAGACTAAACAGCTGAGAGCCAGAAGGGACCACTTGCCCCATTGCACTTGCCAGCTGAGGTTTGGAGAGGTTTTAAATATATTTTTGCACATTTTTTCCTATTCAATCAGCACTTTTTCCATAAATGCTTGCAGGTTAGAAGGACTTTTGGAGCCTGACCAGACAAAGCTCTTGACTATTTGCAAGCAAAGAGTTTGGAAGTCAATAGAATTACTGACCTATTTGAGAGCTCAAAGGAGCAAGGGAGGCAAGGTTTGTAGGGAGAGGTAATGTATTTTATGAGGAAAACTGATATCAGTGGAAAAAATGGACAAGCTGTCATGGACACAATTTTTAAATACAAGCCCTGTCAAAGGTTTTAGTTTCTGGTGCAGATGAATTATTTGGTTTACCCCTTCTGTTGCTTTGAAACACCTCAGGGCTGGTTTCCTCCCATTTCCAGTCACTTGGCTGTGGCCTTTTCCCACAGCCTCGTCCATGAGATCTGAGCTGCTCTTTAGGTGTACCTTCCTTTTTTCACAGGGCACCTGAGGCACCTCCTGAATCATATGCCTATAATTCAAGGGGATTTAGGACACCTGACGTGTCATGTAATGCTACACAATTACATCCCAGATCCTGGCTTTCAACATCTAAAATCCAGCAAACCTAGATGAGATGATTTCAGGCTGAGTTTCTTTGTGGTTCCATTATAGATTTTTTTTTTCTGCTTTTTGGACAAAGATTAGCTGTAGCATAAAGCAAATCTAAAAAAAAAAAAAAACATAAAAAAGAAAAGAAACGTGGCTCTGGATTTTTTATATACTCAATCCTCTAATCCACCCTCACATAACCTGTTCTGTCACACAGCCCTTGGTGTAGGTGTGGGGATGGGATCTGCTGACTGAACTCCATTGTGTGAACACCCACACAGCACAAGCAGACGGAGCTGCTGCTGCAGCTCTTCCTCCAGCACGGCAGGCGAGCTCGGCCACCCTTCCTCCCCACCCACCCTCTCACCCTCTGTGCTCTCTCCTTCACCACTCTCCAGTGCCAGGGAACTTCTTTCTGCAGCCAGAGCAGAGTCTGAGCTTCACTACCTGCTCTGAATCTGCTCCAGAGATGGAAAAAGATGCTCACCAGTCCCTGACGTCACCAGAGCAGCAGGATCCCAGCTCTGCAGGTGAGAGTGGAAAATGTGATGTGGTGTGCTTCACACTGCACAAACCCAGGAGCTGACAGCTTTTCTGAAGATAAGCAAAAGAAGAGAGTGAGGATAAAGATTTCAACTGCATGTTCCCCAAATACTCCACTGCATTTGACATACAAGGTCTTCATTTAGTTGAGGATATTGAAATCCTACTGAAATATATATTATTTCTACCAGTGCTGCAAACTTTCCAATCAAATAACCTCCTATACTCATTTTATATTTCTCATCCTTCACAATACGTGCCAAATGCAGAATCTCTGAAAAACAGAGGATTGCTGAACAAGTGCTACTGTCTGCTAATAAAATAAATTGTGCTACAGAAACTTAACAGGCTGTGTGTTGTGTGTTGGAAGGAAAAACAACAAAACTATTTCCACCCACCCAAATACTAACTGAATAAATTGCCCCAAAGCCTCATATTCTTACACAAATTGACTTTATCATTAAGAAAATATGTACAAAGAAAGATTCAGCCCCTAGCAGGATGCAGCTTAAAAAATGGAGAGGTAGCAAAAGGGAGATTAGAAAAAGCAGTGAGGCACAGGTCAATGGCAATATATCCCTCATAGTTGTCTAAAGGAAACTTAATTGGAAATTTAACTAAAAATTGTTGCCAAATATCCCATTAGCTGATTCCAAAACCTGTTTCAAAAGCTCAAACCTTTTTCATATCACTGGGACTACACAGGTGCCTACAAAGGTATAATTTGAATTTGTTTCTCATAAAACAGCTCATAAGTAGAAAATACCCTGGTTTAGCCATTATCAGGCGTATTTTTCTAGGTGCCCATAATGGCAAAACCAGCATGAGCCATTCACATCGTTAAAGCTTTGGGAGCTGACCAGGCTTAGCACACGGGCTCTGGGAGACCATAAAGAAAATGTCTGCAAGCAAATTCCTATCAAGAATGAATCAGAACTCTGTGTAAGAGGTAATTTCAGCATCTCTGGCCTAGCAAAGTAATGCCAATTTAGGTATATAAGATAGGAATATATACCTATATAAGATATAAGGCCAAAGTCTTTCTATTGAGACATTTCCGAGCAGAAAAAAAAATTTTAAAATTATGTTGTAGGAAACCTAGGTGGGTATTAGTAATTTTTGTGCCTGGTTTTTAACAAAAACTAGTAACACATCCTCATTCTAAAATTCAAAGTCGCATCATTTAATAATTGCAGCTTGTGCCAGCTCTCTGGATTAGTAAATCAAAATAATGAAATTGTGAAATATCTTCCTACCATCAAGAAAAGAAAAAAAAAAAAAGTTTTAGGGTTTTCCCAAGCATTTCCAGTGATGATCTTGCCAATCAATTCTTGTTGTGTAGTGAGCAGAAAAGATCTAATTATATGACTTTTTTTTTTTTAATTTCAGAACAAAGAACATATAATAATTATTGGTCCTGGAAACTTAAATATAGAATATGCTCTAATCCTGAGTTCATTATGACTTGAGGAACTGATAATAATAATAAGGCATTACCCAGCCCTAAGGAGCTTCATATCTAGAAGGTAAATACTTAAAAGCCCTGGTACATTAGCAATCCAGAGGCAGGACTAGAGATTATTATGGTTTTAGGTGAAGGTACATTATAATTCCTGTTTTTAAATCAGCTTTAAATCTGATTGCAGAAGAGCTGGATTTCAAAAAAGAGCTTGGGTGTGCAAGAACATGGGAAGGGCCTGTATTTTGCTTTCTACTTGTTTTTGGTATTCTGGGGTAGAAAAAATGCCTGAAAATCATTAAGAACTGAACATACTGAAGTTAAAAGCTTTGATAATGGAGTGGAAACAGGAAGCAGATAAGTGTGTTGTGTTTTCCTTCACTGTTTTGCCCTTAGACCACGACATTTGAAATTTAAAGTCACTGTTTGCAGATTTTTTTTGTTTGTTTACACTTTCTGTGTATAATGTTTTGACCAGCTCAGTTCACTTTGTCATACAGAAGGACTCTCACTGCAAAATTAGCAACTACAAAGCTGCCCTTGTTTTTGACAAGCTAAAATATCTGTGTGATTAAAGCTATCCAGTGACCTCCCTATCCTTAAAGCACTGAACAGCACCGAAGCCATAGCTCAGAAATAACAGATGATCTATGCAATACTCCTCCAGTTATAGAGTCTCCCTCTAGTTACTCTGTAACCCCAGTAAATATAATATTGGTAATTAATGAAGGGTTGCTCTGGGGTGTTCTGTCTCCTCAAGGCCCAGGCTGCCTGTGCTTTGCTTTGCCCCTGAGTAACACAAACCTTGTGGAGAAAAAGGAGAGGAGAAATCACCTTTGGAGCACTCCAGCTTTACCTCTTGAAAGTGTCAGTGATTTATTTCACAGCCCTGCTCCAAATAAAATACAGGATTTCATCGTGGGATGGTTACATGTGCCAGTCACTGGACTGGAGGAAAGGGGGACTGGGGGAGGAGTTGCTGTCTGAAATAGAAACTTTGGTTGGAAAAGAATCCTTGAGAGCTGATGTTGTTTTGAGTTGTGTTTCTGAAGGCTGAGCTTGGCTGCTGTGACTCCTCTCACCAGGATGTCACCTCTCCACAAATACCTGGAGTAGCACAGGTCACAGAACCCACCAGTCAGCATAAATATTCTGTTTCCATCATTCCTGACAATGTGCTTTTGGATTTAGCACTGGTAAGGGACCAGGACTGACGTGACATCCTAAAGGAATGAGAGACTCCTGCAGCAAGGGGCTCTTGGAGAAACACTCTGTAAAGCTGAGGGTGGAAAAGTCAAGAAGAGGAGAAAGGCATCCCAAAGAAGCCCATGAACTGAGGGAAAGGTAACAGCTGGATTAATGTTCAACTGCTTCATCTTGGGGTTTGCCATGAATAATTAAGTGTAATTAATAAATAGTGCCCTGAAGATAGGATCAAACAGACTTTGGGTGTGGTGCTTAATCCTTCCTGAGTTGGAGAGCAAGGCCAGCAGCCTCTAATGGATTTAACTAATTCTCTTAATTGCAGCTTCATTTGCCTGATCTTTCTAAATGGTATTAATCTAGTGATTTGCAGAATAAGCACTTGGAAAAGATTTACCAAAATCACGGTAGGATCTCCAAGATACATTTCTCTTCTTAGATTTTCTTCAGTGGGAGAAGAGATTTCATTGTCAATGCAAATTCTATTAATTTGGCTAAGTGTTCATAGTCTTTGTTGGCATAAAATAAGAATTTAAAATGTCATTAACAAATTCAACCCTTAGAATCAACATTGGAAACGACAAATTCTGCAAGACTGCTAATTAGTTATTTACAGATTAAATACTTCTAAAAGGCAAAACTGCAGCATCTGAGTCTAATTTCTGCACTGGGTACTGAAGCACTGCACAGATTTCTGTGTCTCACAGAAGGAAACATATCCCACGTGTGACAACCACACTGGGAGACAAGATAATCACATTTCTTTATCATCCTTTGCCTGGACAACAACAAATCTGCACGAGAAGCCTTTAGCTCTGAGCGAATTCCAGCTAAGAGAAGTTAGAGATCATATCCTCAGGTGCTCCAGATCTGATCTGCCCTCTGCTCCCACCACACTCCACCACTCAGGTGTTCAGTTCCCTTCCCTACAGAGCTCACTAAGCTGAGCCCATCAGAGCTAAAACAATTAACAAAACCTGGAGATGTGGAGGTTAAATCCACTGCCAACAGTTTCTTTCCTTGAGCATAACAGAAAATTTCTTCTCTGACAGCATTTTGTTGGAGAAAAAGGAATAAACTGCAGCTTGTGGAAAAAAGTGAAGCTGATTGAATGGCTTTGACCAGTTTGTGCCAGTTTTGACTCTTGATCCATTTGGAATTTGATTTCCTACCTAAGTCCTGCAGAGGTAACTGCTGTCCTGCTTGCCCAAAACTCAACAGCATCATTGCTGTTATCACCCATGGAAATAAATGGCAAAATTCCCACTGGCTCAGTGGTGCAGCATCTGCCACCTGAGTCCAGTTCTGCTCATGGCAAGGATTCTTCTGTCTTTTAATTATAGACTGTGAACAAGATATATATTAAACTAAATCAAACACGAGCAACATGGGCTGTCCAACCATACCCAACACTGCTGGTTCCATGTAGGTTCACACCACTCATCCTTTTCCTGCCTATGGTTTGCTGCCTCTGTTGCTGTATTTTGCCTTAAGCTGGGCTGTAAATTACAGGAAAAACGTGTTTGTTCTTTTCCCCCTCTGTTTGCGCAGCACTGAACACTGAGAATCCAAGGGCCTGTCACCCCACTGTACTATTAATAATTAAGATCAGTAATTATTTTATTCTCATTATCAAATCAAAGAAATAACTCTGCTTCAAAGCTACACATGTTGCAAGTAGCAAAGTGCATGTGATATCCATGGCCCTTTTGCTGCTCTCAGCTAGCCACTAACTCACTTAATTTTGTGTAGTTTAGCACATTACAAGATTGTTCAGGAGTGCCATAAATGATGTCAGGCACCATCAGAAACCACTTCAGAAAATCATTGCCTGTAGCCAGATCAAAAGGTGAACACCTGGAAACTTGCAGTTCTGGGAAAGCAGAATAAATCTTTTTTCTTTCCCCCTTTTTTCTCGTTTTTTTCCTTTCTCTTCCTCTTGGAGATTTGTTTCTTTTTGCCTTAAAGAATTTGAAAGGTTTATTTACAGCTTTTCAAATGACCCCTAATCTATTTAGAAAAACATAGCACGGCAAATTCATCTCGGGTGTAACTCCATTTGTTGACTTAAGCAGACTTGTGCCAGAAGGGAGCCTGGCCCAGGAGTTTTTCTGCAGAGAAAAACAAAGCATTTGAATACAACACTTAATTGGCTCCTTGAGTTCCATCACAGGCTGTCCTGGAATATATTTATTAAAGGCAATTCTTTTATTGTGGCAAGATTGTATCAGTAACTGAAACCCATGGTATTAGTTTTAAACCTTGTCTTGTTCCCTCGGCTTCGCTGCTTGAGGCTGATAATTTTCACAGCACCTGACAATGTTTAAAGAGACATTGTATTATGTAGCTGAGTGAAATCTAAGACCATAAATAACTGGGAAAGTTGCTTATTTTGTCAGATATCAGCAATATAATTAATTACAGTCCATCAGGGTCAACTTTCAGGAAGTAATATAAAAAATGTTGTTTACTGTGGAACTGCGGAATTTAGAGATGTGCTGGGAGCCTGTTGCAAAGACACACAAAGTCCATAAGTAATATTAAAATGATGTCTGCTATATAATCAAAAGCTAATTGATTTGTTTAAGCCTACAAATTGCTAGCATTCTTCTCTTGACCGGGTTTTTATATTGATTCACTATTTTTACATGAATTTGTTACTTTTCTCAGCAAGTCCTGAAAAATGAACACTTTTACGAACACATAAACCTCAGAAAAAGAATCTGGGACACAAAATATCTATTAAAACACCAGCTGCTGATTTTCTTGCACTAAGGGTAGAGCATGAACCTGCCTGTAAGAGCTCTCTCCATAATTTGTATATGGAGCAGGGGCACGGGGGAGAGTGGAAGGACACTTAACTGGAAAGGATTGGCAAAAAGGATAAGGAAAAGAGACTAAGGAGAGAGCAGGGAGAAAATCTGGGAGGGGGAAATACAGAAATTTTCTGAAATCAGCAAGTGTGATTGGGAGGTTGAGGCAGGGCCAAAGCAGAGAACTGATCTTCTTCCCTGTGTGGCTGGTGACAGGAAATAATGCTCATGTAGCATTAATTCTCCCTGCCCCATCCCAAGAAACAATCCTTAAAAGATCCAGTGATGAAGCCAGCAGAAAACTGGTGAACAATTAGTGTACATTCTGGATGAATCAGTTGCTTTGCTTTCAATTGGATGCTAATGATGTTGTGATTGTGGTAGAGTAAGCTGGGTTTGGGTTTTCTCAAGTACACAAAAAATCTGCACAGTTTTAATTAGTTTGCTATGAACAAGCTCACTTTAAAGAGTAGCATTTAGTAGATTGTAGAAGATTTCCATCCCTTTTTTCTGACTTTATGATACCAATTAAGAGTTGTGCTTGCTGCACTGTTTTGGCCTTACACTGTGATTTTGGTCATATAGTTTAACAATTTATAAGAAAATCCTGAGGCCACAGAGCATTTGCAAACACCAAGCTGAACTGATGGGGAGAGCACTAAGAGGGGAATTTGTTTCAAAAAAAATTATGACTTTCCATGTGCAAACAAACTCATTTGCAGGAAAAGGACTAAAAAAACAGAGCTTTTTAATGAGGCACCCAAACAATATTTTTACAAACCAACTTCTTGCTAAAGAAGCTGTCTGGGTGTATGCACGTGCATTGCTGCTGAAACCAATTACTTTACTACATATGCTAATAATACATATGTATGATTAGCAAATACATATGCTAATAATTCAGCCAGGATAAAAATGTTAAAGGAAAAAAAAAAAGAGTAGTATTTTGTAGAATGCTGGTTTTGTTTATACAAGCAACTTGAATTTATATACCACAAGGAAGAAAATGTTTTCCTTTTTGCATATGAAACAACAGCAGGTAATTTAAAAGCAACAAATACAAACTGTGACAATCCCGAGCAATTATTTGAGATAAGAATAAATTAAATGCCCAAATTATGTCTATATATGATCCAGCATCACTGGTATTTTAACAATGGCTTCCTGAGAGCAAGGTGAAGCTCTGTAGCAACAATGATACTATAGACATTATTTAGATATAGAATTACCAAGTCAGATAACTTTTGGTTTTGCTCTCCTCTATGAAACACACTTCCAATCCTTTCTGCAGTTCCAGGTTACAAATGGCAAACTTAATCTGAAGAGAAACGTTTATATATTTGATGCTAACTGCAATAGCAGCTCTATTCAGTTAGAGCTCTTAAACCTTTTAATAAAGCAGATACTTGACACAAAGTTTTTATTTTATTTTTACAATAGATATACCCCCAAAAAGCTTGAAGTAATAAATCTGACTATAGAGTAATATTTCTCAGTATTTGCCACATAGTTTGTACGTATTAGTGTTGCATAATAAATAGATGTTTAAAATATTTGTTCATAGAGGTCTTTCCTTGAACTTCAGCGTAAGTTATCTAAACAGTTGAAAAAAGATTTATAGTTATGAAGAGGCCTATATGTCAAGCAAAGTTTTATGATATGTTCCATAATAAATTAGCAATAAATGGATACAGGTGACTGTGGAATTTATGGCCTTTAATGTTTTAATGCTTCACTAAAGAAAAACCTATTATTAAGGTCCTAAAGGGTAATACAGGAATACCATCTACAAATTGTCAAATTAAATAGTTGTTGCCAGGTATTTGAACAGTGGAACGTTTCTGCTTGACCAGCAGCAGGGGTGGATAGCAAAGAAAGCAGGAGAAGACCAGATAACTTCTGAAGTACAGCTGAAGATTGCACCCTGCAAACCCTGCTCACTGGAAATGATGGGTCTGATCCTAAACCGCCTCACATTTGAAAAACCTGTAATTATCCAGGTAATCTGAGTCTGCTGAAGGGCTCCAAATCACTCATACAGGTAAGGCTGAAGGATTCATCCCAGTTTCACTAAAAGCCAGTGAGTGAAGCTTTGCTTGGCAGAGACCTTTGCAATCGTTTCTGTCCACATGAAAACTACTGCTTGAATTCAAGAAATGTGGAAAAGAAATGGATTTCACTGTCCTGACACTCTGACCTCAGATAATACTGGAAAGTGCCCTAAAACACAAATGCCAATTTGCTGCTGCAGATGCTTTGTGAACCTGTCTTAAGTGATTAGACCCCCATCAAAGGACAAAAATACGGGTAAAACTGATGAGAACCCAACCAGAAAAGAAACCGAACCTTTGAGTCCAAACAGAGATGGTACTTGGTGAGGTAAAGGGAGAAAGATTTATCTTTGAAGGCAGTAGAGACCTGGCAGTAAGGAGTTAAGATCCCAAAACGACTTGGCAGTGCTGCCCCTCTTGGGGAACAGCCCCCCCGGGATGAAGCAACCCCGTCCTCAAAATTGCTTTTTAAAGATTAAGCATATCCAAGCCATTAGCGGGATGTCTGCACATTAACACATCAGCACAAAGATAGGGCCAGGGGAGAGGGAAAGAGTTATGCAAAAGTGCTCTGCGACTGCCATTGGGGCAGTTCATCCCTAAAAGGAAACACATGTTATACAATCCTCTGCCTAATAGGGTTGGACAGTAATTAAAAAATATCTTTTATTTGGAGAGCTGGGTCTTGAAACTACCAACTCGCACCATTAATCTTTTTGATGTACTGCAAAGATCTGCAGCAGGGGTCAGCGGGCAGGAGCTCTGCCATTTGTAGGGGGACGAGCTCCCTGATGAGACAGTGAACTGCAGAGCAGATAAAGCCATTACAGCCAGCTATCAGTTAACTGGGGTTCACAAAGGGACCCTCGGGTGGCCATGACCTGATCACATCCCCATCTGCTCTCCTACCACCGGGCCTTTGGTAAATCACCTTGAAAACTACCAGCAGCTCCTCGGAAATAAAATTCAGGTGAGGCAACTGCACAAGGAAATTATTTAAATTGAACGGAAAGCAGAAAGAGGGCTCATTGCTCTCAGGATACCTTGATCTGCTCCTCAGAGATGGGAGAGCCAAACCTGCTGTAAAATGAGGTGATTAAGATTCAAATTATACCACACTGTCTGTGCCATAACAGTTAAAGCAGCAAACCCAAAGCTGCACTCCATCCTCTCAGCATTAACACTGCTCTGCCCCATCAAATGTTTCCAGCAGTCCCATTTGCTCCTGCTGGGGAATCTTCTGCTCAAAAGAACCTTGATGTCCTCTACCACTAAAACAGAATCCCCAGAGTGGCTACTGCCAGTATAACCAGGCAGAGTTTGTGGACAGAGGGAAATCTATCCACAGCCAGAACAGGCACCAGATAAGAGCTCCACAGCAGAGCCTGGAGGGCAGAATTTAGCCAGCCTCTGACACTGCCTTGGAGCATGTGCCAGACTAAACCCCGTTGTCATTCAAATAATTTCCAGCCATGGCTCAGTAAAGAGAGAAGCTTTCCACTGCAGATAGGAATAATCGTTAATTAACCCATTAGTCTTGTTCACTTCACAGCTCCTTTCCCTTCGTGCTCTGACACCACGAGATGTTTTTCCTTGTTTTGACGGAGCTAAGAACCTCGCTAAGGGGCTTTTTTTTTTTTTTTTAGATTTTGGGGTGTTTTAAAAGAGAATTTGATGAACACCTGTGATTTCATCTGGAAGCTGTTTTTATCCCCATGCTGTGAAGAGCTAACTTCCAGATCACCCTCCTGTCCATATGTCTATCAGATGTGTTCATCTTGGGCTGGGCTGGGCAGGGTTGTTGGGTTTTATTCCACTATGAACTACGAGCTTATCTGACCCTTAACAATGCCTGCTGCAGGTGAGTTGTAAAGCTACCTGCTGTTCAGATAAAACACAGATACTATCTACAGGTATAGCCTCTGTTTCCAGGAACCTTCTGCTGTGCTCTGTCCAGAGGGCCAACAGTTATTGCTTCCCAGGGAAGGCTCCTTCATCCCCAGGGTGAGGCTTCTGCAAGTCTAATATTATGTAAACTCTCAATTGTTGCTGTTTCCTTGTGCTATTTTTTTGCCATTCATCACTTGCCCTAAAAATTCTGTATCACTGCAAAAGGCAGATTATCGAATAAAGGTTCTGTCATTATTTTTTTGAATGCTCTCTCCCTCAGGACAGAGCAAACTGAGATGATTGTGAAGGATTAATTTAGCTTGATAAGTGTCCACAGATCTGGCTTTAGGGTGTAATATCACCTCTCTATTGTCTCTGCATCCATTTCCACTCAGGAAATGGGGGAGAAGGACATCCTCTGATACATGTTTTTTTTTCTCCTTGGACAGCAGAAGTTAGCAGACTTAGATCTTTCTACTCCTTTTAGGTTAACAGTGTCTTTTATGCCTGATTGCAGCAGATGTGATGAGCCCACATACAGAAATACTCTGGAAAGATCAGCTCTTTCTGAAGAAAGAACTTTCTTGATTTGAGTGAACAAGAACACAGCCTCTGGGGACAGGACAAATAAAACAACTCTTGTGCAAAGACAGTTGATATCTTTTAAACAAGAAGGTAACTAAAAAACAAGACATATTTCTGATTCAAAACAATATTTATTTAATTTACATATTTAGCTGGCATATTTGTGCAAATTAGAGAAAAAACTGCACTACACTTAACCACAGATAAGGTTTTTCATTATAACTACATGCTTCTAAATAATTTTCAGGTTTTTCTGCCTCTATCCACTACTGCAACATGGCAAATCTTTAAATGTATTATACAGATATGTTTCTTGAGGTTTCCAATGTATGGGTATTTTAATGGCATCTACAGTAGTGTTCAAATGAGGATAAAGAAATAAAATTTATGGATTTCAGATGCTTCTTCATTTAAAGCAGACTTAAAAAAACAAGGAAGTGGGGAAGTGATAGGTGTAATGCACCACAATTGCTTTGCATCTGGGTTTTTCAAACATGTTTAAACCACTGGAATCTCTTCATGCATTCAGACACATTTCAAAGGGCTTTGAAGAGTCTTCCTTCATACAAATGTTGTGCATTGGGAATGGGTGTGACCCAAAGCCCTACTCTGGATTTTCCTCTGCCAGTCTGTGCCCCCACCTGAATTTTGCAGCTGAGGTTACTCCCTGTTATGTCCAGGACTGAATATTCTTGTAACCCTTGTAAGGCACCATTTCAAGTATTAAATGATATCTGTGACCTCTGAGAGCTGCAGCAGGGGAGCGAAGAAGGGATGCCAACCTTCAGCTGCAGCTCTCAGGCTGGTTCTTGGAGACTGGGCTACAGGGGCAGATGATGTTTCCAGCAATTCCCAATGGAAACTGCAGCATTGCTTGTCATGGCCCACAAAATGGGATTGCTCTTGGCTTGAGAAGTCTGTACTGAGACAAAACCCAGCAAAAAAAGCTTGAGTAAAAATGCAGGAGGTGTCTGGCTTTCCTGCCCAGGCTGCTGCAGCAACTGGGACCAGAGGGAAAGGGTAGCACTGTCTGTGGTAAACACAAAGGTAAAAAGAGCTGGGTGAAATCAGGAGGTCTTCTGTCAGAAGGAATGGAGAAAGTGATGGAAGGAGCACCACAGAGAACAATGAACAAGTGGAGGTGAAGAAATTCAGATGGGGGTTTTTCTTCTAGGGACAAGACAGTACTATCCAAAATCAGAAACAGTGAGAAGAGGTTGAGCCTACTGGAAGGGCAGGGTTGCTGTTGGCAATATGAGATCAGCGTTTGCAAGAGTTGCTACAAAAGATGGCACAGATACCATGTTGTTGAAAAACAAATAAAATAAAAAAAGGTGTGTCAGTTAATATGAGTTTAGACATTTCAGGAGTCGCTGTAGTTTGTATGGAATAAAACAAAACAAAACGAAACAAAACAAAACAAAACAAAAAAAAAGAAGGCCACAGGTTTTAAACAAAAGAAAAAAGAAACAAAGACAGAAAAGTGAATGAATCATCCTCAATCTGTGAAGTTGCTGATACTTTCCACACACTCAAAAGGGGCTTCCTAAAAAAGTAGAACATCTTCTGATGTTGAAAGGGAAACACAAAAGAAAAACACCAGTAGCTATGACTGGATATCCAAAGAATGTAAAGGTCCATTTGCACATACACCTTCAATATAAAGTGATAGTCTAAGACACCTGGGTACCTGCGTGATTTCCAGGGTTAATTTATTTATAGTCTATTTATAGTCTATCTATAAATGTTTCACATTAAGTTTTTCCATAATAATAATGGAGTGTGACATTTGGGGGTTTTTCTTTCCAAAGGTATGCAGCAAGCTTAGTTTTATATCCAAATATATGTGTCTCATTTGATACTGGCTTAACAGCTACTTTACCAAACAGAACAATGCCTGGCTCAACAGCATTTCTACTGAGATTTATGTAATAGCCAAGTTCAGGAACATTTCTTTCTTTTTCTTTTTTTTTTTT
>VWZP01006534.1:252787-463185 GCA_013396995.1 Dicaeum eximium | reverse complement strand
TTTTTTTTTTTTTAATTTAAACTCAAAAGGGTCTCAGGGAAAGAAAAAAGAAAGGAAGTTTTGCTAATGAAATTCTATTTCCCTTTTAAAGATACAAGCATAATCTTTAGCTAACACGCTTATTGCAAACTCAGGCATGCAGGATCAAAATTCAAAATTATTCTCACTTTCAAAAATAAAATGGATATGTAAAAATCTCTAAATCACAGCAGAGAGCACCACACCTTGAAATCAATAGCCTAATTCATATATAAAGCTGAAGTTCCACCACTAAAGGTTCTGTTTGGTGAATCTAGCCCAAGATTTTGTCTGTAAATTCATTTTACCAAACATCCCCACCTGGGGAGTGGGAGATTGAAGCAATAGCAGAAATTCACCTCTCCAGGAACCAACCTGACTGCAGCTTGTCTGGTGTTGAGTGTCTGGTTCTGGTTTTACTCCTGTAAGACTGAAGTTAAACTATATATTCTTGCCCTCTGTCATCTGACAGAGGAATGTACTCAGCCCCCTAACATTTGCACTGCTTGTCTTGCTGCCGTCATTAAGAGAACCTCCTGCCTTGTAAAAATGTAACTACACGTGTTTCATAAAAATCGATATAAAAATAACAACACCGGGGTACTTACATCTTTCTGCAACAACTGAATTCTGAAACAAGCATCTCTGGTTCTTCCTCCTGCAAATGGATCAAATTACATTTCACTAGGTAATAAAGTGGAGTACAATAGCCTGCCCAATCTGTTTTCATCTTGTCTGGT
Organism: Dicaeum eximium; assembly: GCA_013396995.1. Lineage (NCBI taxonomy): Eukaryota > Metazoa > Chordata > Aves > Passeriformes > Dicaeidae > Dicaeum > Dicaeum eximium. Next base: position 462,427 of record VWZP01006534.1, on the reverse strand, counting down.
ACAACGTTTCAGATATACTCCCTCATTATTCAACCTAATGGGCTGGGTTTGGCAGATATTGAATGTTAGCGCTCTCCCTGGAAGCTGCAGAGGTTAACTGCTCCTAACAGCCTCTTCCCTTCCTTTCTGGGCATCTTTTCCCCATGAATGTTTGAAACAACAGAAATAAATGCCCTAATACCCTAGAATGAAGGTGCTGGTACAGACCAAAGTGATGAAATAATGGTAGCAAGTTTTTTGTTCAAATCCTTCAGGTCACCTCAGTGGAACCTGGTCCATACCTGGAAATATTTTGAAATGTATCAGGGAAGCAATCTGCTCTTGCCAAAATGCTTGCAGAATTGAAGGTCCACATTTTTAAGCATTATTATCAGTCTTTATTCACTTTATTGGTAGTGTTTGCATGACTGTGGCTCTCCATGAGAAAAAAATAATACTGTCAGGACTGAACTGGAGATGTTACACCTTTCGTTCAACCATCATTTTAGAGGAGGAAAAAAAATCTTTCTAAATACAAATGACTTAATTTAATGTTAACTATGAGCTAAATAATGGTCATTGTAATCCTGTAAGTGGTCCTGCTGCAGGAAGTTAAAAACAAAGTTACTTCTAAAAGCAGAAGCTTGAAAAACCTATGTATATAATTTCTAGGCTCCGCAGCAAGGAATTACACAAATTGCTAATCAGGCACCAAAATGAATATACTGTTGATACAGTTGAAATGTTTTCTTTGCTCTCCTGTCGTGCTATAATATTTTTCTAGTCCCTGCACTCAAAGTAGATACATCACATTTTGATGTAGTTAGGCTCTTTTCAAGGTGTGAAATTGGTAAGTACCAACACCAAAGGAAAAAATTTCTTTTAATACTGCGCTGTGCCACTTGAAGCTGTATTACCCTTTGGCTTTGAGCCAGCAAACTCCAGCGAGAACTATTTCATAGCACATGACTATAATAAAAAATATTTAAACATGGCCTAACAATGGATTAAACTAGTAAGACATAGTTTGTGTTAGATCCCAAGGATGAATATCAAAAATAGAGGCAATAGTTTTGAAACAACAGCCAGCAGTGAAAAGTTTACTTCTAATATAAACCAGACAGTCCCCAAAATAATTTGTGGTTTATTTAATTCTTACCGTTCATCTTGTGTTCTTTTGAGTAAGCTAAAGTAAGACACCCGCGTAAAAGCACCAGCTGGTTTAGATTTTGGTTCTGGATCTCCAGTGGGCTGAAAAACTCTAATCTGCATCTGCAAGGGTGGGGAGTCGTTTTTGTAAACAAGGAAAAAAAAAAGGATTTGCTGCGGGGGGAAGGGCAGCTTAGAAGAAGGTGCATTTTGGGAGAAGAGAGAAAAAACCTCGTTAATATATTATAATAAATTACTGTTTTGTCATTATCTGGTTATATTTGCACAAACATCAATTGCATGTGAGCCCTGAAAAAAAGAATGTTTCATTGCCTTTAATACGCACTGCAGTGTGCACCCATACAAAATCATTACTGTAACAAAACCAGCTGCATGTAATAGAAAGCAAATGATTTACAATGTTACTATAAGAAACTACTTTATTTCATATTATCATAAAAAGAACAGCACTGAAAATTTGCATGACAAACACAAGAATCCAGGAAATTCCAAATCTAATTCATTTTTAGGTTTTAATAGGTATTAACTTACAGAGGTGAATTGTTAAGAACATTGCTTGCAGAGTATTTCCAGAGAGTTTAGCTGCAATATTGGAACTTATATTTAGTGAAATGTGAACTAGCCCAGTAGAAGAAGAAAATGCATAAGCTTTAAATTCACTGCTGGACCTAAAAAAACCCACATTTATTTTTATCACCGTGCTGTGGCTGAAGGATTGGGTCTATCAAGGATCTCTCAAGTCAAAGGGTCTTCAGTCCTCTTAACAAAGACTGCTGGATTTGATGCTGTTCTAAAATTTCAGTTCTTGTTACCAACCTGCACAGTGACTGTTTTAAACTGCTGTGAAATTTTAACAAATAAACATGAGCAGTTTCCAACCCACATTCTGCCTGGGTGTATGGAGGGGTTGGGATACTCTGCTGATTTAGCAGATTATGAAGGATCAACCTGTCTCACACAGGTCATGAAACAAGTTCCTGTTGTGTCGTGGAAGGGAAGCCTATTGTATTCAGCTAGGGAAGGAGATAACAGCTGTTCAAAAAGGTGGCAGGCATGTAAAACAAAAACTGAAGTCTTGAACAAATGAAGCTTTATAAGACCCAGGCAGAACTCAAACAAATGTTCAATGAAAGTCACTTTTATGGCTGTACTTTGGTTTATCGCAAGGCAGTAATAAATGTGTCTCATTAAAAGCCAGTAAAAGAACACCACCTACACCACCAATTGCTGTAACTGCAGATATAGCAGATCTGGAATAGTTACCTAAAGACCCTCATTTCCTAGCATTTAATGCTTCCCTGTCCATATAAACTAGCTTTCTGTGGATTTAAAGACTGTTGGATGCTAAAAGCAGCAGCTGTTGCTGGGAAAACGACACTTTCAAAGCCCTGTTTCTTTCTCAAGGTGAAGTTAGAGGAAGGTTGAATGAACATGGAACACTCCTTGGTGAAAAAAATTGCCAGAGGAGAACATGCCAATAGAAAAACAAGCCATTCCCCCATCCTGGCTGGAGTGTGAGTGTTTTGCCTCAGCTTTATTGCTCAGCGGGTCAGATTCATTCCTGGTGAAATGGCAGTTCCCATGGTGAAGCCGCAGGAAAATTCTGAAACATTCTGGCACCTGTCAAGAAATGGGGATGTGAAAGTGGGGGGAGGAACTGGCATGTAGAAGCTGGGATTAAGGGTGGGAGCCACCACATAAAAGGTTATTCTTGTTCTAGTTGTTAGAACTTTTTTATTGCATAGAATTTACATACATGCTTATTAAGTGGTTTAAAAAAGAAGCCTGACAGATATTAAACAGCATGCCACACTCTTTATGCTGCTGCCATACAGATGTGTCCAAAGCATAAACAGACTTGCAGTCAGCACTTGATTGCTCTATGGGAGAGTATCTCTGCAGTAAATTTCTCCAAACTTTTCAGGACAATTAACTTGAGAATTGGGATTCGTTTTTTCTTCTCCCCCTGCAGATTTGATCCACTGCTTGATCTCTCACTATTTTCCAATTATGCAGAAAAAATATATAGTAAATGTTTTAATACCCTAGATTGAATTTCCTAAACCTAAGCTAGGAGCAGAATTACTGGGCCAGGGATTCTGGCACAAGAAGTACAGCTGTGTGTGAGCTGGTGGGAAAACTACTGGAATATCATGACTAGTCTTGGTGTTCACACTTCAAAGAAGCCATGGAAAATTGAAAATAGATCAGAAAAGAATGATTTCAAGATCTGGAATATCTGCCTTGTAGGGATAGATGTTTGCAGCCTAATCTGTTTACTATATCGGAAGAAAGGTTAAAAGACTTGATTGATATATTAATACCTACATGTGGAGAAAATTTGTAATGGCTCCATAATCTAAAATATAAAAAATTAATCAAGACCTATAAGCTGGAAATGGTCAAATTCTGATTACAGATAAAACATATAGGATTATTAGCAGTGAGGTTAGTTAGTTATCAGATAAACTTTTACAAAAGATTTGTAGGTTCTTTCTGGTTCACCCCAGAACTGTCCCCTCATTCTGTCCTGATTCCCTCCCTCCCTGTCTGTGCTTTCCTGCAGAAAATATAACAATGGACCCAGGTAATCTGCTTTGTGCAATTTCCCTGGTGCCATGCACAAACCAACTGCTCTAATCTCTCTTTTACCTCTTTGCCTCTTTTTTTGTCACACTTAAAATTTCAAGCTTGCCACTGGATAAAAGTCTTCTTTGAGAACATATGCTGGATACTTAAATGTGGAAGCAAATCTCTGTTTCTGCAAGTCAAGTAATTCCAGGGATGACCCTGAGAAGTCATATCTTGGCTGGGATGATATTTAAGTTAGTATTTACAACTGCCTGTGAGTTTTGCTGAGTAAAGGTTATTTGCACAGTAATATTAGTCTTGTGCCTCTTTACTCAGCACTGTCCAGCCATTACCATGCTGCTTAAACTCAGCAGTGGTGCAATTATCAGCTTCTGTGACCTCCTGATACTGTCACTAGCAATGGAAGGACCCAGGCAGTGGCAGGACACTGCACAAAAGACCCTTCAATAAATAAACACCAAGAATAGCTGATTGCCAAAGTGAAGCATTTAATCACATAGTCTGTTCCATCACTGGAAATGAAGGCAGACATGCTGTTACAGTAATATGAGGAGAGAAAAAATGAAATTGAACAGCAGCAGCAAAGAAACAAAGGAGAAGCTGAAGGAAAACAAAATGTGGAGATGATTTAAAATCACTTATGAGACCTGTGCCTGCTAATGCATTTTTTCAAATGATTATGACTTACAGAAAATACATTCAGACATCTTCTTCTCATTAGAAACACTGAGCTGAAAAAGATATAACCAGTATCCCAGTGTGTTCCCCTAACATGAGCTTTTGAACCCCAGCTACAAGGTTGCATCCAACATTGGTATGCCTTAATATCATACGTTGCTGGGTGATGAGACATCTGTGTTCTTATATGGACAATCACATTACCCCAGCAGCAGAGAGAGTGTGTCTAGAGAACAACTGCTGATGTGTTAGCATGGTTTCTATCTTTCTATGGAGACTAGTATGCTCCATCTTTGACTTCATAATTTTCTAGATGATGGGAATTTCAAAAGAGCTGCTGCAGAGAGCTTTTACTGTTACTCACTGCTTTTTCACGTTTAGATAGGCAATGCTGTCAAACACCAACAGAAAATGAGGATGCATCATTGGTTCATCACTGGTTCAAACCGTGAAGACACAGTGAGCACTTCGAGGTAATGACAAATCACTTTTGCTAAAACACATTTTAAAGTGGTGGGGATGAGACTCAGAGGGTGATGTCTATATCCCAACATAGTTAGTGGTGACTTTTTTAGTGAGGTTTAACCAGAAAGAACTCTGGTTGCAAACTTTTGGAAGCAAAGACAAAGGAATGTGAAGAGTAAAGCAACAAGAGATTTTAACACCAGGGAGCTGTTCTCATTTTTATTTACTCAGACTCCAAAACAAACTAACTCTGCCTGTGACTCTGCTCTGTGTGACTCTGTTTGCACATGCAGGTACACTTTCTGAGCATAATTCTAAAATGAGAGTGGACAAAGTGATAGAAGATCCTTAGTAGATTCCTCATGTAGGAGAAAGGCCTTCAGAGCTGCAAATAACCAGAATCTAAACCAGAGACTAAATTCTGCTCTCAGTCACACTGGAGAAAATTCAAAGCAATTACCCCACTAACTTCAGTGTAGTGATCCTAGATTTATATTACTGTAAATGACAGCAAAAATTGGACCCAATATAGAAATAATTTATCTAAGGCCCTAAGTATATTTAGTTGCACAATTCAATCTGTAAATAATGCCTCTAATGCACATATGGCTAATTTACATCCAGACTATGAGAACACATCCAGTGCTGATTTCCAGGATGCTTAAAGCACTAGGCAGTGCCAAAATAAATCTGCAGTATTCCCAGAGCTCTCACAATCCTTCCAACTTCTGGGGTTGGGAAGAAGATACACTACACACATTTTGGAAAAGTGAAATTCTATCTGCTGTATACTAGTTATTGGATAATTCTTACCAAAAGGGCATAGAAAGCTGTTAAGCAGCACTCCATGTCTACTTGCAAGAACTCTGCAAGCTCTCTCCTCTCGAGAAGTTGTTTTTATCTAATTTGTCTCTTACTGGGAGCAGAATTGTAGGAGCAGCTTGAGTTTTCTAAGAATAAACCACACTTGAAAGATATGAGGGTTTTAAGTAACATTGGAGAAGAGTGCTTGGAGTACATACATTTAACACACATAAAACTCAGCTACAGCAATTTAAGTTAGATTCCTTCTCTAACCACATATTTATGTTAAGACCTTGCTGAAGCCAAATTGAAATTGATATTTGTTGGAGGAAAGCTGGTATAAAAATCTGAATTATTCACCAGCTTGGCAAGAGAAAAAAATTCTGCCAAAATACCAAGTATTGTTCTGGGCTTTGTATGAGCACTGCAATGTGGCATTTGAAGAGTTAGAAAATCCATGTCCTGCTGTACCTTGCACTTGAGAGGAGACATGTTAAGCCTAACAAAAACTTCCTTCCTTTCCTTCCTTTCCTTCCCTTCCTTCTTTTATGTTAAATTATTTAACTTTTTGGTTGGTTAAGGTGTGGGTTGTTTTGTATGATCAGGGAAGAAGAACTCTCCTGTTATGAACACGCAGGAAGTGTTGAGACCCTGTGGTTAATGCAGATTAATCACGGCTGCCTCAGTGCTGCAGGTGGATTCCATTAGACCCTTCAACAACAGAAGAGACATGGGACAGTCCTCTGCTAGAACAAAATCCCTGAGAAGATGATTCGGGGGCTGGGAAAAAGCCTTGGGAATGAGCAGAAAGTTTACGTGTGTTGTTTTAGTTAAGACCAGACTTCAAGGAGGACTCGTTTACTCACTCTAATTTAAAGGAGTGCACCATGCTTGAAGGTGGGTAGGTTTTACCCACTTGATGTGACTGCTAACTTGGTGCACAAACAAATGATGTAAATATAACAATTTAATCCTCGTACAAATAATTCCATTTGGTCTGTTAATTCCTAATGATGTTGAATGTGTGGGTCCTATAAAGCCCTTTGAGGTCCTACAGAGGGAAAACAATTAGAGAAATTCAGAACTTACTTCACAAAGAACTCTTTTTAGAACAGAATTTTCTGGTATTTTCCAAGATTCTCCTTAAGGGAGTTGATAACTTTGGAGAATTTGTGAGGTAATGGTCTCTGAGATCCTTGGAGACCCATAAAGAATAAATGACCTAGAGAATAAATGCAGGAGTTATGGAGTTATTTAAACACAGGAAAAGTACCTCTGAAGAAGCCTCATACTCTAACAATGATAAAAATATTTCTTTATTTTTTCTTCTCCTGGTTAATTAAGAAATTAGAAAGGTCATAATTTTGAAGTTGTTTTTTTCAACTGTTAATATTTCTTAGGTTTTCTCAAGCACACACAAAAAAATTATTTTCTGCAAAGATGACAAAATTATCCTTGATTCTCCCTAAATTACTTATTTCCATTTCCAATGATAAAAGGTCTTTAAGGTGTTCATTGGACATGTACCGAAAACATGAAAAAATGTTTATATTTAAGTCCTAATTTCCATTTCTAATTTAACTCTTCAATTTGAGCCTCAGTTTGTGTTTCTGTGATTTTTGAACAGGTCTCCAATGGTCAGTTTGGAGGTTTCCATCGAGTTTTAGGTGAGCCAAGGGCAAATCTGAATTTATCCCTTAGAGGTTCGTTTTAGAAGAGTTTTGTGTCACTGGTGCTGTCCCCTGTGGAGGTTTTGCTGATGACAGTCTGAATTCTACGTGTGTGGGGCAGGATGTACCCCATGGCTACGTCAGGTTGGAAGTGCTGGAGGAGTTTGCATGATGGGGAGGCTTTGACAGAAGAGCACAATGGTTTGTGCAGAAGCTGCTGAGAATGAGGTGTTCTCATGTTTTTAAAAGGCTGAACTGAAATCTATGCCAGACAGCTGACTAACATCTTGAGACACAGGCAGTTTGGGTCAAACCTGGGTGACTGGCAAGTTTAATTATAGTATTTGATGACTGTTTTACAGCATTTAAGCCTCTTTGAACTTCACAATGGATGAGAGTGTTGAAAGGCTGTGAAACGTGCTCAGCTAAAAATGAACAAAAAAGATGATGCTTCCAGCACTCTTAGTGGTACCTGGCATTTATTTGAAGTCTGATATTGCACTTCCATATCCGTGATTCCAGATTTCCGGCTGAGAGTACTGGATTTCTATCAGAACAATGGACAATCCTATGGCATTTGCCTGATTTCCAGCCCTCACTCCCCTTTTCAGAGACACATTTCCTTTGCTGTTTCTTGTATGATCCTGTTCCTTGCATTAATGCAAGAAAGACAGGTGAAGAGTGAGGCAGGGCAGACACAAACTGCATCCCAAGCAGATAAACCCACAGCTGGCTAGAGAGAACAGCACAGAAGAAATGACAGGGGCAGTACCTGAGAGCTCAGGACCACTGAGGTGTCTGTAGGGCTTTCAAAACCTACCAGAGAAAAAATTCAGCCCTAGAGTTGCGGCCAAAGGTCTCCTCCTTCTGAGCAGACATTCCATAAGAGTGAATGTGAAACGTAAAAGAAAGCACACAGAGCAGGACAGGGGCCCAACTGACCCAGTCTCAGCAAATCTTGAACATTTTGGGTTGTAAAATTTGGGGTCAAAACAGAAATTTTGTTAATATTCTTCTAGCTTTTAATAATTACATCAAAATATTTCCAGCATAATGAATGCTTCTCAAACCAAGAGAGCAGACAAAACCAGTGGCTTGAGAAAAACCTTCTAATTCACAGCAGTTCGAGCCCAGCTATTTGATTTCTGCAGTCAATTAATTCTAGAAAATTTCTGAAGAAGTCACTAATTGAAAAAATAACAACACCTATGATAAAGCTAACAGGCAACAATGTTCAGTCTCAAAAATTGCAGTGTATATCCAGAAAACAGTCTGGACAGTTGCAACAGCTACTGAATGTTATTCAGCGAGGCAGAAAGCAGAAGCTTGTCACATGTCGAGACAAAACCAGGCTGTTCCTCACAGCACTGCAATGTTCAAAGCAAACACATCGCCTGCAATCTGCCAGCTAAGAATTATTCAGCAAATAATTTCAAAGAGGAGATAGTGTTTTCATAAAAAAAAAAACTAAATGCTTCCTACATCATAAACAGAAATCAGGGAGAAATTAAATCACCAAATTACCTGCTACAGTTTACCAGTGTAAGCACAACTGCTCTGATCCTCTTTAGCAAGTACACAAATGGAAATGAGAAGCAGAATGTGGAACTGTCTCAGTGGCACAGGCAAAAAGATTTTCTTGCATTTTCTTTTCAAAGGGCAGCCAGAATATCAAGGCTCATGTTTAATCAGATGTACTGTAGGCTCAGGAGGGAGAAATGAGAGGGCATTACAAATTACTGAAATTGAAAAAATCCACCATAGTTCTTGGAATTCCCTCTTAAAAATAAAAAAAAAAAAAAAATCAACAAAAAACCAGTGTTGATCTCCTGGGTCAGAAATGACTGGAAGAATGTGGAATAGAAATAGATGGCACACATGAGCTTTAGGGTTTTGTATTAAATATACCATGGATATCCACTGTTGTTCCATGATTAACAATTGTTTAAACCTGCTCTCATCACTCTCTACAAGGAGATGGGGTGTTGGAGTAGCCACCAGAACACAGGACAGCTATTGCAAATTGGAAATGCAGAAACAGTTTTTTGAGGCCACATGTTACAGCTTTGATGGCTTTTTCTTCATCAGCAAGAATTCTGGGCTTGCTTTTCTCATCTTTCTCCAATGCTACACAGGGAGTGGCAAAACAGGGAAAAGGGGCATGGCACAGAACATTACAGGAGCTACCTACCATCCACTGGGAGAAATCCTTTTTACCACAGTGTCGCATACAAAGCAGCTACATTTGACTGCAAGCTCCAAATATAATGTTTTGAGCTCAAAATCCTCTAAAAGAAACTAAGGACGAGAAAATTCATGATGAGACATCCTTAGAGTGAGTGGACTTGGACAGAAAACATGATACAGCAGTAACAGTGAGTTTAAAAAATTATTATTACAGAACAACAGTGGATATCTATGATGCAATGAAGGAATGGTACAGTCCTGTAACCAAAATGGTGCATAGGAAATAAAATGGATTTTCTAATGTAACATTCACTAAATCATGGACAGTGATGACCAAAACCTACAGTGCATACAGGCACTGAGCAGCAGTGGTGGCTTAGTGAATGAAAATCTGAGTCATTTCTGGATTAATGCTCTAACATAGTGCCAGGGGACACTGTGTTGCTGGAGATATCATTATTTCTCTCAGATATTTTGTCATTTATATCCCACGCTACATTCCAGAAGATGACAATTACCCTATTCCAAAGAGGACAAAATCAAAAGGCCAGCTTTCAGCTTGACCCTAGAGGGGTGTAAGAGGGAATAAAATATATCTGGTGCACCTTTGAGCAGAATTCTCTTCAAGCACAGGGGTGGAGGAGTTGAGGGGGCATCTCCCCAGTGCCTGCTCCACCAGCTGAGCAGAGAGGAGAAACATGAGAAAGGGGAAAGGTTCCACACTCCTCTTCTCACACACCAGATTGCACATAAGGAGTAGAGGACTAATAATCTGTTTATTTTTGAAAGCAGGAAAGGCAGATTGGGTATTGCACTGATATATGGTCTGCAGCAGTACAAAAGTTCTTCCACCTTCCCCTGTTCAGCTGTGTGCACATGAATCCCAGTCAGCTCCTGTTTAGAAAGAGACAATAAAAAGAAATTAGAGAATGCCAATAATTGGCAAGGAAAAAGCAAAAAACCTGCCTGTTGTAAAAACTCATAAAAGTTTTCCTAAGACACAGCATGTAAGACATGATGTTTGACTTAAATTTCTATTAAATAAAGACATTCTGCCTACCTAAAATTCATTTCTTGTTTTGATTTGATGAATTCATCATGCTTGCTTTACATTTAGTGCAATGAAGATTATTCTACTAAAACAGAATTTGCATGGGGTAAAATTAATTTCAGAAATATTCTGATGTACATAACTCTCCCTGGTTTCCAAGAAGAACCCCATGGCTTTCCCCCACGGCCTAAGCCTCCCACAGAACACTGGCACCATAATCCCTTCTGGCTCTTCCAGCCCAAAATACTGCCACTCTTTCCCCAAGCACAGCAGCTCCTCTTGGGAGCTTCACTGTGAAACATTCGGGAAAGATACACGAGGATGTGGAAAAATGGCACCTGCAGAGTAGGGGAAGGGTTTTCTGGTGAGGAGGATGATAATTTATCCCAAAGAGTTGACCTGCAGCCTTAATTGACTGTTAGTACTCAGCATCACAAACCAGGGCAGACAACCATAGCATTTGTAATGCTTTCAGAAACTACTATCCTAGATAACCCATTTACACATTTTTGCCTGAATATGATCCCAGGACATGTATTGAAGTTACCATTTCCAACTGGACCATCTATTTTCCTATTTAAAAAAAAAAATCTGATACAATGTGGAAGAGGAAGGAAATGCCAGCTCTGTGTTAACTATCACAGCATGCAGACAGCTATCATTGCCAGCCAAAAATTGAGCATCAATGAAGTATTATTAAAATTGTGTACAGAGATGACATGAGCTGGGACTCAGGCTAATGACTGTGTAGATTGGTGATCCCCCCTTTTGGGACCCCAGATAATAACTTGCTTGGCACTAGGTATTGTGGGCAGCACCATACTTTACTCTCCCTAATGGCCTTCAGCTTCAAGTTTTTAATTTTCCGTAGGTCTCAGATGTATGTGAACCATGGACTGGGGACTCATGAGTGAGGGGTGGAGGGTAGAGTATTATCTGACCTGGCTGCTGGTTTCCCTGTTTTTTATGGTTTGCAGGATTGGGAAACACAGCCTTGCAACTCTAAATTTTGTTGTTGTTGTTGTTTTTGGAGTTTTTTTTGTAGCCATGACGTTAATACCTGTGAATTCACTTTATAGGTGCGCGTATAAACACGGGCAGTCTCCATGTGTACCAGGAGCAAAATCATGCGTCCTCAAGACATCTTTTAAAATATTTTTATTAATATTTTTATATTTCGTAATTTTCACTCTCTCATTTAAATCCAACGGGTTTGCCAGGGCGGGTGGATGGGGCTGAAAAACAAATACGTTCCCGAAGCGGTGGGCAGCAGGATGGGTTCCAGAGCAGCACCACTCCGGGCTGGCTCCGTGGCCGCCCCTGATATTGAATAAAAATAACAATAATAGACGCCTTTAGCCGAGTTCCCTCCTCTCCACAGCTCCTGCAGAGCTCTCTGCCCGCTCTAGAAACAAAAATAGCGATGAATTAATTAACGGGACGGGGATCTCAGCCGGGAGGGGGCCCCGGGAGCCCAGCGCTCCGTCACGCCCGGGGGAGCCGCGGCCTCTCGGGCCCTGCCCGCGGGCAGCGGGGGTGCTCGGGGCGCTGGGCAGCGCCTGCCCGGGCGGCCGGGGAACGGCGGCGAAGGGAAGAGAGGGAGGGGGCGAACCCTGCCCTCTGCCCTCTGCCCGCCGCCGCCCGCAGCATGGGGANGGGGCTGCCGGGGAACGGGGGGACCCGCGGGCTGGTGAGGGCCACCCGCGGCCGGGAGCGCTAGAGGAAGCACCGGCCCAGCCCCTGACAGGTGTCTCCGCCGTAAGTGCCCTTACGCAGTCATTCGAGGACTGACAGACTTTGCGTTTGTTATTGCTGCTGCTGCGATCTTCAAAGATGATGTTGGCGGACCAAGCCCAAAAGTGGTTCCCAACTCACGTGCAAGTTACGGTCCTTCAAGCCAAAGGTCTGAAGCCAAAAGGTAAAAATGGCAGTAACGATGCCTACACCATCATACAGCTGGGCAAGGAGAAGTACTCCACCTCGGTGGCTGAGAAGACGCTGGATCCCATCTGGAAAGAAGAGGCCTCCTTCGAGCTCCCTGGACTACTCATGCAGGAGAATCCAGAAAAATACATCCTGTACCTGATTGTCATGCACAGGTCGCTGGTGGGGCTGGACAGGTTTTTGGGACAGGTGGCCATAAGTCTGAATGATATATTTGAAGACAAGCAAAGGCGGAAAACAGAGTAAGTGATGGTTGGTTTTTTTCGTTATAATTTGTACTCCTTGGACAGTTGCACTTGGGGAGGGTGGGAAATAGTAGCCTTAATATGAACATACATACTTTGAAATGAAATCAGTACGTTTCTGTCATTGATCTGTGTTCAAATCTCTTAACCTATACACTTATGTCATTGTGATTTGACCCCTTCCAGAGAAGTTTATTGTAATCAAAGTGCTTACTGTGAACAGGGAAGGACTGTCAATAACATTAACTTTTCTGACAAACTCTTGTGTGTAACATGAACTCATTACAGTGTATTTTCTAAGCATTTTTTCTTTTTTCTGCACAGGGCCATACCCCCATTCATCTCCTACCTCAGTTTGAACCATGCGTGAGAATCAGATGCGCTGAAACCTGGCGTGGTTCTCTTTAAAATTGTTTTCCTTCAGTTCCTTCAACCATGTGTCTTTAAATATTTTATATTTATGTTTTAGTGGTCAATGAACTGTGACTTAATGAAGCCTTACCACAACAGCACAGTGCTTCGTTGGCCCTGGTTAATCTTAGGCCATGATCCCACAGGCTGCACTGTACAGCAGGCCTCAGCTGAGAAGACTGAAGAAAAATTTCAGCTCTTCTGGTAGCTTCCATCACTACCTACATAAGCCTTTGTCAAATAAAATTGTGTTTGCCAGGAAGTTCAGGCACTGGAATGCAAAAAAAGGGATTAAAAAAAAAAAAAGACATCATAGCAGTTTATTAAGTTGAACTGTACTTACGTAATTCTCTGAGTTTTTCAACTAAATGAGTTCTTATTTAGTTGTAATTCCTAGACAGGACATGGTTGCATCATATGTAACCGAGACTGTAGGTAAGAGAGTACTGCAGGCATGCCCATGACTCCATGCTTTGGGTTTGGTGTAGATCTGCTTGTCCCACAGAAGCTGAATCAGAACAGCTTGGAGACCTCCAAGTGAGCTCTGTGTTGGCTGCGACGTATGAACACTGACAGATCTTCCTGCAGCGGTTGAAAAGTTCCTGCTCCAGGTGCCTTTCCTCCTCTAGTGTCTCTTCAGTAGAGTACAAAGTCTCCTGTGCCCAAATCTCAGCTGTTGAAATTAAAGTCTGATATCCATGGTGATGGTGGGTCTGTGGTTAGGTGCAGGACTTTGTGTCCAAGCCACTGAAAGACTGGCATTGCTTGTCTGTCTCTGACTGTGCCAGGGTCGAACCTCCAGCAGTGTTGGCAGTTGGAGGTGGAAGTCTGTATGGTTAACACCAGGCAGGGCTTCTTGGTCAGGCAACCGTTTCTGCTGAAACCACCTCAAAACCTGGTCCTGCTTAAATGCGTGGCTGAGGTTGAGGAACACCAAAGTCAAGTCAAAGCTCTCTTTGCCCTGGTGTTTGTTTTTGTAAATGGAATTTTTTTGCAAGACAGTATGTTCACAAACCATATGATGGGAAAGAAGAGGTCTGTGCAGAAACTCTTGTGGGTTCACTGGAGTATTACGCTCTTTTATTGCTTACCTTTTAAGGGACAAACCATTTATCTTGATGCAATACATGGTAATGCCGTAGCCTTAGGGTCTTAATTTCTGTTAAAACTTGATTCAAGAAGTTTTGTCACTCTTTGGACATGTATCTTAAAAATTCTTGACTCATTAGTTGTAATTATCTTGCAAGTCAGTAGTCAACTACCTTAGTTGCAACACCTAGCAACAAGGTGAAAAACAAGGTGAATGAATGAGGGAGGAAGACTACTAAAAGTAGACTATAAATCTAGATAGAAATATGTGTTCAGAAGCTTGAGTAAAATATGTAAATTATTCCATTATAACTGTGAGTAACAAAACTTCTTTTCCCTAGAAGATAAAGCATAGGCTCCTGCACCAGTTCTAGCAAAAGTAGTACTGGAGTCTTGCAAAATTATTCCAGAAATTTTTAAGTGGGGTAAGTAACTCAGTCCTTGTGATAGTTAAACAAACATTCAGATCTGCAGTATTTTTATAGGAAGTTATGCTTAGCAGAGCTCCATAGGTGTTCTTTATTTTCTCCTTTCTGTCTCTGGAGTGTGAGAGAGGAGCTCCTGCTATGTAGCTGTGGAGCAGTTCCTCCCAGAGCCCCGCTGAAATCACCGCGCACTCCTGCCAGCTCTGCTGCACAAGATGGGGGCCTATGGGGAAAGTTTTACAAACAGCCTAAGTCCTTTCTTCAGAAGTTACTTGAGCTTTTAAGATTGCAAATCTTATTAAAAGTTGATGGGTGTTAGCCTTCTAGGGCCGACCAGGCGTACTTGTAAAAGTCTTATGTAAGTGTAAAAGTGCGGCCGGGCGGCAAGTGCGATTTTTGGCAGCATGTTCTCGCTTAACGCTGATTTAAATTCTTACGAGGAAGGAGCCACTGAAAGTCCGGTTTTCCCCTTGGTGTCTTTAGGTGCTTAGAAACCTCAAAAATGTCCTTTCTAAAACTCACTTTCAAAAGAAGGTAACTCTGAGCTCTTAAGTTTAGATGTTGTTGAGGAGTTTTTGTGGTTGTGTGGTTGTGTGCCCTCGTGCCACGCGGGTGTGTCGTGGCTGGCTCCTTTAAACATTCATTGGAGATGTGGATGAATATTTGTACGTGTGTGTGGGACGAGGGCAAACCTTCAAGACTAGATTTACGAATGCAATCTCAAACAAAATGCTCCTTTTCCCCCTCTTTTTATTAAATCCTTTTCGATAGAAAATAGCCCTAGTCCTGTGTTGGCAGTAAACTAAGGGTAATATATTTGGACCTGAAGACCTTCTAACTGTGAGTATGGTGTGGGAGCTGAGACACCCAGCACCTTTCAAAACCAAGTCCAATGTCTTTGTTACCAAAGCATTCTGATGGTTGAAAGCTATATTCATTGTTTCAGAAACACTAATCTGTTTTATTAAGCAATGTTTTTACTTTCAAATATGTTCAACAGGCTTGTGCTGTTATTAAATCCAGAGTTATTTTCTTATGTTGATGTAACCTTAACATTTCTTGCTTTGTTTGGGGATGAATGAGATCCAGTTATTTGATGAAGTGTCTATTGGTAATATTTCTACTTTTTAATATATTTAATAGCTTCCTCTTTCCAACACAGCTGTACATATGGTGCTGTAAGAGACAGACTCAAGAGTCACCAGGGTATTGCAAAAAAGATATTTAATATTCTGCACAATGCTGAACCCTGTCAGCAATTCCCTAGTGCTTTTTTAGTAAGGAGGTATGAGAAGTGAAGGCTACCAGCTGATTCTGGATTCCTAGGAAGACCGTGGGGTGTGTGACATTTGGCTTTTTACAGATTTTTTTAATTTAATATTTTATAATTTGGAAGAAATAAATTTTAAAAATCATTGCAGACTCAGGAACATTATGTTAAGGAAAAATAATCTTTTTTTTTCAGTGGAGCTTTTTATGTTACTTGTCACATCTTAAGACAAATACTCCCTGCAGTAAAGTTTTCAGGCAGAGGCCTCATGATAGGATTTGTCTTCTGTTCTAAGAAACTTGCTCTGGCTCAAGACTTAATGAAACAATGTAGTCTCTTTACTATGACTTGAGAGGGAAAATTTTGTACACAGCATCATACAATGTCCTTTTCCTTTCTGAAATTGATGATTTTTCAAATTCTTAAAAGTAAAAATTCCTGGAACAGTTAGATCCAGATGCAGCTCAGATGGTCCCTCACTAGATCTCTTCCAGAGACTTCATCCAAAGCATCTGCAGGATCCCAGTTAATTTTTTTTCTTTCTTGGTGCAGAAATGCCCATCGTACTGTAAAAGTTCGTAAATTTGTGTCTCTGACATCTCTGCTGTAGTTGGAAAGGGACAGGGACTTTTTACTTCTGCTCTTTTTTCCAGAGCTGAAAACTAGGCTTCCAGATGCTGAAAGATTTTATTTATTGAGGTTTTTTAACAGTTCAAAAAGCTTTGGAAAATCTGCTTTAATGGAAGTGTACTTAGCATAAGTTTTCAAATGTTACATTTCTGACATGGCTTTTATTTTTTTGCAATAACATCTCATGGGTTTTTAAATTCATCCTAAGAAATACATGACAATTGTTTCTGTCTGCTCTTGCAAAATAAATATACCTCTTCTCCTCTTCCATTTGAAGTGTAAATTATGATCAATGAACATATTGTTTTAAAGCATATATGCTTTTTTGTAATTTAAATTCAGTTATAATTCACAGTTGCCTTAATGCTGCTGATAATCTGATTGCATAGCATGAAAACAAATTTTTGAGTTACCATGAAATAAAAAAAATATTAATTTTCTGGCATGTTTTAATTTACTGAAGCATTTTTCAGTTGTTTTTTTTTTTACAATGACTCTTTCCCAGTGTTATTTATTTCTTCTGCTTTTGCTTCATCCTTGTTACTCTCTAATTCCACTCCGTTTATTGTCCATTCCTTCATGAGCTTTCCTGGATGGCTCATTTAATTGTATGTTCAGCTGATCTAAGATGTAACACTTGTCTGGAATGCTATAAATTTGAGGAGGCAGGTGATGTAGAGTTATGGTTTCTTATGGAAATGTTGGAGGAGACATCTTTTATTTCTGATTTAGTTCCTCTTCTCCCTGGGGTGTATAATACCTCAACAACACTCCCCTTCACACACACACAAATTGCAGCACTTGTTAAAAAAGTGCTTGCTTGAGCATAATACAGTGAAGGAATCTTGGCTTTTTCTAAAGATACTTCTCGACTTGTCTTGAGCATAAAAATAGGGTCAAAACCAGCTTCTCAGTAAGCAAACAAAAAGAACTCGTGGTTGACCATGATCAGTACCCCTGTGTGGTAGGCACTGGCTTTAGTGCTGCTGAGCTTCCTGGAAGATATGCAAATGGTGTGACTTTTTCCAAATTAATGTGAATTCTTTCTTGGCAGCCTCTGTCTTGGGTATAAACTCCCTCTTCAACTGCCTCTGCTCTGTCCTCTCTCATCTGTAGCAGTGTAAGCAAGAGGGAGGCTTCAAATACATCTGGAATTAGGAACAAGCAAGCAACTAGTAAATAGATAATATATGGGCTCAGTGCTTGCTAATGAGTGGGAACCATTTAATATTATTTCTACAAAACATAACACACTACTATATACCCATTTTTAGTCTTAAATTTAGTTTAAACAAGAAAAATTAAGGGATGAGCTTCAGTAATAGTGGAAATGGCAGGGTGTAACAGAAAATGTCTTTATTGTGGTTAAAGCAAGAGAAAAACCTTGTTCCACTCAAGTCAAAAGTGGGAAGAGTAGTAACTTAGAAATTTGTTGAAGGCACAGAAATAAAGAACAGCCTGGAGATTCTATATGGGTTGTCTTGTGGTACCACTCATTAAATGTAAAAAAAAAAAAAGTAAGGAATGTGAGTAGTGAGGAACAAAAGAGAAAGATGGTGATGGGAGAAAACAAAGTTTTGCCCAGCTGTAGATTTATGGACTTATAGTGATATTTTCAAATTATTTAGTAATATTCCCAGCATTTACATTTTGACAACAAATCCATGCACATCCTCTCAATAAGTCATAACTGAGTCAGAGTCTAAGTGCCATCTGGATTGAAATGCTTCTCCATTTTCTGTGCACACATACACATGCTCGCACACACGCTCAACTCAAATAACTGGCCTTAATTCTCATACCTTCAGTTTGGTTCTAACATAGAAGTATTCACACATGGTCTTTAGCCAAAATAATAAGTAAATTAAGACCACTTTAATGACTTTGATTCCAGTTGATGTTAACAAACCCCATAGTGAGGGTGTTGTGATAGCTGTCAGTTCCCATATGTTTTGCGGTGTTAAAATGTCACTCTGTAGTATTTATTTTAAACTGCTTTGAATATCTCATTTCAGTTGGCTTCCAGAAAGTAAGAGTATTCATCTTTGTGAGTGTCATCACTTATTTTAATAAATAATTTGTTTTCTTCTTAATTTCCCTTCATACACGATGTAGTCTGTGCTCAGCCCCTTGCCTTAATTTTCCTACTTGCTGACTTTTGGGGCAGCCTCTCAGTATGGTACCAGAATGATTTATCACAAAACATACTTCTGCCTTTTTCAAAGTGCATACGCTGCTAAATGAAAATGTCAGACAGTTCTGGGCTTTGGATGTTGTTTTTTATCCATTAGCTGTGGGCATTTTATTCATTAGCTGTGGGCTTTTGTGAAGCAAGTTTCTTTAGTGTATCTAGCTTGACAGTAGTCGTCAAAAACTCTGTTTTTGTGACAGCTGATGGACATGTTCTGTCATTGAGATTCTGATGGTCTTTTGTGGGGGTAAGTTTAGAAGTATAGAAAATGTATAGAAAATTCTCATTAATGTGTAGAAGATCACAATCCTGATTTTTGCCTGTAAAATCACAGTAAGAAGCCTTGGCAGATGCTGTGATGATTATGTGGCTTTTTGCAAAATTTATTGTAAATTTGTGAATTAAAATAAAGATTTTGCAAAATTCTTTGGGTTTTTCAGCAAAGCAAAACTAGATCAGCTCAATAGATAATTACTGGTAGAGTGAAGGCAGAGTGATGTATTTGAGAAGCAGAAAGATGGGAAAATTCCTTCAATACTTTCCATCTTTGGCACTGTCCAGAAGGCAGAGTTGGTAGATCATCTGTCATGCACAGGATGAATGTGCTGGCTGGAGCACTTAATTCCTGTTGAAATTGGTAGATAAGTTACCCAGTGGTTTTGGGGGCTGTCAAAGTCTATAATTAAAATGTAATTGAAATTAGGTAGTGCTTTTTCTTACCCATGCTGTCAGCCCATCCTGCTCACTGTTACATGGTGCGCAGAACGGGCTGAGTGGTGCTTCTTCAAAGGAGAGAGAGGAATGAGACTTGGAAGTGTCAGATTCTGTGGCAGATATGGAGGACAAATAGAATCAGAAAAGGGGAATTGAAATAACCAAGTGAAAGTCTGTAGATCACTAGCTATTTAAATGAAATAGACAGGCCAGGGTTTTGTAATTTGCTCATTTGTAGAGGCTTATTTCAGTTTTCTCCTTCACCCTTCCTGTCTGTCTTCCCCAAGGTGAAGGGTTCATTACTGGTAAGACTGCACAAGTTACCAGAGTTTGCTTTTTCCACCCCTCATTGTAGGTGTGGGCAAAATAAACTAATTTTGTCATGGGTAGAAAGCAGCCATGCTGCTTCACATAAGGGTTTAGCTTTCCAGGGCTGCCTGGTCAGCAGGATTTTTCCTCTTTAGCCTTGCACGTTGAGCTTCTCTTTGTACATTCAAGAAAATTGTCGGCATGCGGAGCGGCAATTTATAGAATGCTTAAAAGTAAAAATTAACAGAAACCTGTGCAAGACAGGCAAAGCCCATTAGCACACTGAAAAACAGATGAGAGAAAGAAGCAAGGGTTGTTCTAATGGAAGCCATAGGGAAAAAATCGAAATTAGAGGGTGTATGGAGGACATTGCCCTACAGAACATTTGAAGGTGAGAGCAAGAAGAATGAATGTGATTCCAAAGGCAGTAGGGCTTCCTTTGAAGTTGGGAAAATTTGCCAGACTTTGTACAAGGTCTGTTTAAATAAAGACTGTCTGCAAGACTGGATGTAATATTTGGTTATTAAGTAAAAGGGCATCTGCTCTCATAAAAGCCACCCTGTTTTGTTCATGTATGTTATTGGCTATTTTCCTACTTTGTACAGGCTTTCTATAGAATAAGCTCATGGCAGCTTGACAAATGGAGCATTTATTGTGGCTAAAAGTACTGTAAACAAAACCAAAATAGCAAGTTTTATTGGCTTTTATAATACATTTCAATTTTTAAAATTGGCAGTAGTATAGTGGAATTTAGTGTTTTAGGACCCAAATGTTGTTATCTGAAAACAGCGGACTCCATTTCCCGATTCTTTTTTCTCTCCTCCACAAAGCTGTTTTTTCTATTTGCTGCTCACGCCCATGTGTTGTTGAAACAGATTCTAATAAGAAACATTTATGGTCTTAGTTGCTCATTCACGTGCAGCTCCACATAAATGCATTGCCTGCATTTGTTCTCATCTGTTTAAAAAAGTAATTAGTTGCCTTTGGATTTTGAGGAAAATCATGATTTGAGTCTGTTTCTCGTATTGTCTTGTTATGAGCTGAAGCATATGGAGCCTTCATTATAAGTAAAACAAGATAAACTCTCCAAGGTAACAAAGAAACCTCCTTGAAATGCCTAGGAAAATGAAATATCTGTCTTTCATACAAAGATTTGATCCAGCAATCATTATTCAAATAGAAATTCCACTGAAGACCAGAGGAATTTTGCTGGAGTAAAAGAGTTTATGATTAAATTCTGTTGGAATCAGTAGCAGTGTTGAACTTGGTTCCAGCAGGACCTTCTGTTGTCTCCCTAGGGAAAGGAGAGTTTCTTTGTTTTCCCAGCTGAACTTATCTTTAATGTCACGTTCTTAAACATATACTTTGAAAAGAAATGTAGAAGCTATGAAGGCAAGGTATTAGTTGTGGGCTTCTCTTTAAGAAGAGGTAAATGTCAAAATTGTACATGGCATTTGCCCTTAGCAGGTGAGTGCTGGTAATGACACAGCATTGTTGATTGGTGATCAGAATGCCAATAATTGAGTTAAATGAATTTTTAAAATAAAATATGTTCTTCCCCATAGCAAAAGCTTAATTTATGTCTTCTTCTTGTTTTAAAACAAGTGCCATGGATAATTTTAAGATTTTGATCATTCAGAAGCAAAAACATACCAAAAATTCACCAGTTTTATCAGAGATAGAGCATTAATTTTTGAACCCTGTGAGAAGAAAAATGGGGATGTTTTGTTACAGTGTGGGCTGAGCTATTAAATTTGAATGTCAAAAAGTGAAGTCCTTTCTGCCTCCTACATTTCTTGAAACACTCATGAGTCTTATTTGTGCTGGTGTGTATGTTTATTGTGTGTGGCTGAGGAGCCCTGGGAGGACTTTCTCAGGTCCAGGATGGTTTTTGTGTGGGGCTTTTTATCTGCACAGGAGCTATCTAAGCAAGGCTTGCTCATTATGACTGTGTACTATTTGTATTTTTTAAGGGGAATATATGAACGTATTTTCTTTTAAAGAAGAGTTTTAATGAAAGTAGGCCATCTTGTCTTCCAGTTTTTGCAATACTGTGTAGCACAAAGGCAATGGCTTTCGGTTCTGTTTTTGTTTTCGGTAACAACTCTGTAGATGACTTAAAGTGTTTCTGGAATCAGTTACCAAAGAATTGAAGCATTATTAACTAAAAGGAAAAACTATCCATCTTCTTCAGACACATATTCCAGGTTTTGTATTTCATTTAAAGTGTATAAATGAAGTTACCTGACAAGAGAAGAAAAGCTTTTTTCCTAAAGATTTAATTATCCTTCTACTGGTTTGAGCTTCTGGGTCTACTGGTCTGGCTTCATGTTGCTCATTGTGAGAACAGAGGAGGTCTGATATTGCTTAATTATTTTGCTTTAGTATGAAATATAAAATCTTGTGAACATCACAAAGCAACATCCAAAAAAATAGTCTTGGCATAATACTCTATCCTTTTGTTATGTCTTTGGTGTGTCACTTCTGGTAGTATTTTCTCAACTCAAAACAGGTAATCTCTGCCTGAAAATTCAATTACAGCTGTCACCTTTAAAATATATTTATGAAATCTGAAAATAAATTGAGGGCTGTTTTTCTCCTTTCCTGACCATTTTTTTTCTGTATTTGGTAGGGTTGAATAATGTATGTATAACTGTATAATCCATTTTGTACCTGTGTTAATAGGCAATTTAATTTCTTATTCTCTCTAATTCAAAAGTTACTGGTGGTGAGGCCCTGTTGTGTGAGTCTGGGCATGGATTTCTCCTGACAATGGGTTTAGAGCACTTCTTTGGAGCTGGTGGATCTGAAATATGCCCTTGTGACCTTTTGAAATAGGGAAAGGCTCTTGGTGATGGTTGTGGAGAAGGGATTGTGGGTTGGTCATTCATTTAGGTGAAGCTGTGGAGGGAAGATTGAGCCATAATTCTTCAGATGCCTCCATGGAGCACAATAGGGAATGAATAAGACACTTGGATAATGATAAAGCTTTTGCTGGACCTGGCAAAGAAGCACACTTGGCTTTTTGAAACGGATGATCACACCTTTGATCTCTTTTCAAGGAGTGGGGATTTATGTCATGGTTCCAAAGGAAATATTTCTGAAGTTAATCCTGCTGGTGACCTGCAAGAGAGAGGATGCTGTTGGATACACCTACATGTCACATTGTGCCTGTGGAGTTACTGTCAGCATCCAGAGGGGAGGCACTTGCAGAATTGAAATGGTAGCTGACTGTTCAGGGCTCTCAGACACTTCTTAGCCAGCATTGCTGCAGTTGTCATAAATCTTAACCAGTGCTTAGAAGGAAGGAAAGGGGGGAAAATGTTTGCTAGGGTGTAAACCTGAGCAAAATCCAAGGAGAAAAGGTTACTAGATCAAGTAGTTGCCACATAGGATACATTAATATACATCACTGCTAAATAAAGGACACTTGAAGACTATATAAAAAAAGAAGAAAATAAAATGTATCTGTATTTATAATTAAATACAAATTCTCCTTCATAAGCCGATGGAAGCCCTTAACTTTGATGATATTTGGTCAGCTTCCAGAGTTGATTTTGATTTTGAAACAGGTGAACACTGCAAAGAGCTTCCTCTTGCTTAGTTATTTAGTTTTCTCTTTGAAAACAAATATAAACAAAAGAAGTTTTTCAGTTCAGGAATGGTTGAATCTTTGATATAGGATTTGGGTTTTCATACTTTAAATTGTTCTAACCAGATGCATTAACCAACTAACCAGAGTGTAATGATAGCCTTCAGAAAACACAACTTAATTTGCTATCTTTCTCCTTTAAGGTGGTTTCCCCTAGAATCCAGACAAGGGAAGAGAACTAAAGACAGAGGCGAAATAAACGTCAATATTCAGTTTATGAGGAATAACATGACAGCAAGTATGTTTGATTTGTCAATGAAGGACAAAACCAAATCCCCATTTGCTAAACTAAAAGACAAAATGAAGGGTCGGAAAAACGATGGGACGTTTTCAGATACATCCTCTGCAATCATCCCAAGCACTCACGTACCTGATGCAAATCTAGAGGTGTGCAGTGGTGAAGTGCAGAAATCAAAACCAAAAAAACCTTTCCTCTTGGGACCTCAGCGGCTGTCCTCAGCTCACTCCATGTCAGATCTAACAGGACCACACGTCTCCTTAGAGAAAATGAAATCCAGCACTGTTGGCTATACCCATCTTTTCAGGCGTCAGCTGGAGTCCTTTGGTTCAGTTGATGAAGGGGGTAAGTAAAACTCATGGCCATTACAATTACAGCTCACTGCTGTTAGAGCATTCAGAATCTGTTGCTGGCCTATTTTTTATGCTTTCTTTAATTGCTGATAACTCAAAATTGCCGTTTCTGAGCATAAGAAATAACTTACATTGCTCATGATGTATGATAATTTAGCATTTTCTCATATTACGTCCTCATCTGAGAGTATGTTGCATTCCAGAGGGGACTCCAGGCAAAATAGCATCTTGTGAGAAATAAGTCTAATTAAAAAGTCAAATAACTATCACCAAATTTTAAACTGATTTAAATAAAGAAATTAAAATACTTTGCATTTCTCAAAGTTATTATGCAGCATCATACTATTGTGTCTTTCTGGAATGGCACACCAGTCATAGCTGTCTTCTCTGTAGAACTTAGTTTTCATGCAGGAAGCAAAAATTGCCCATGGTGCCTATCCATAAACATTTCTGAAACATGGAATCAAGGCCACAGCTGTTAATTTTTTTTTTAATAGCTTAGTTAATCACCAGTGTTCTGAACTGAGGCTCAATTGCAAAGCTTCTAGATCTAAGCTAAAATGGGTTTTCTGCATGTCATAAATGGTGATATAGTGTCTCATTGATAATATACTAATGACAGATTGTTTGCAGGGAGTCTAAAATCTCCACACAGAAGGACATTAAGTGTTGATACTTCTAAAATGAGCCAACTTGACAGCACAGTTGATGAAACTGCACTTGAAGCACAAAATGACCCATTTAACGTGAGTGCTTCATTACCCCAAAAATTTGCTACACTGCCAAGACAGAAGAATCCATTTGAAGAAAGCCCAGCAACGTGGGATCAAAACATAAGTCTGGTTTCCAAACCTGTCGAGATCAGAAAAGAAATTAAAAAAGAGAAAAGAGAGAAAGTTAGTCTTTTTGAAAGAGTGACTGGAAAAAAAGATAGCAGGAGGTCAGATAAACTTAGCAATGGGGGATCAGAGAGTTCCAGTGACTTGAAATCACCGAGTGCTTTTGGGGAAGCTCATCAGGAGAGTTTTGATTATGATTCGACTAATCCGTTTATGGCAAACTTCAAGCCTACAAGCATGTTGCCATCTTCAAGGTAGGTTTTTGCTGTATTTCCATCTGATATCTTGAACGTGTTATATAAATGAAAATGTGAAGTTGAAGAGCACAATCTTTGTGCTTTATACACGTTTACATCAGTGCTTTTCTGTTTCTATGTTACAAACTTTTTATATAATTTGATCGTTTCCTACTTTGTTTTGACGTGACTTTTTCATTACTAATATGTGCTGTGAAGGTTCTTGGGTGCCTGTTTTTTTGGAAGACCTTGTTTGTGCTTCAGCATGGGTTGTCCCTGAAGTCTGCTTTAACTGAACATTCATTGCTAATTTATTACATTGCCCTAAGTCAGGTTTTGAGAGGGAAAGGTTTCAATGTAGGGGGAAGAGGAAACTGAATAACTAAAAGAGTGTGCAGATGGAAGTAGTGAAAAGAAATCCTGTGGATGTCACTATTTGGGGGGGAAAAAAAGAGTATTCAGGTTCTATATGTTAAAGTACAAGAATTAAAGAACATTCTGCATCTAAATGGGAGCATCCACATGAGCTCTTATCTCGCTTGAATTCATTTGGCTCACTGCAGCTTTGCTGAGTTCTCTGTATTGAAATTGTTGCACAAGGCAGCAGTTTATGTCTTATGAGCAGAATGAATTAAGTTACAGGGCTGATAAAGAACTTTGATTTAAATAATCCATTTTAATCTTTGTTTGTCTATCAATGCTTTACTTGTTTTCCTAAAGAAAAAGTGTAACCCACAGTTAGTTTCCTTCCTGGGTTTTGTTTGCTAGTGAGAAAGATAGGCTGTCTCTCTTTACACATGTATATATATATATATATATATATATTTATGTACACTGCCACTCACATATACCATTCATAATAGATCAATGTTTAAAAAGCTAATTAACTTTCATTCCTTTGCATTCATTTTTTTGTATATAAATGCCAGAAATTAGCAGTCCTTGCTTTTTCAAGGTAATGATTAATTTCTATGTAATAACTTAAATTTGGTAGAAAATGCATTTGACATTAGAATGCTTCAAACTGGAATCTAAAGTCTGTAAAATCAATCACTGTTTTAAATGGAAAACATGGTTCTAAAAAATGCACCTTTTCCTGTGTATTAATTCTCTAATTAATGACACAAGAGTAGTTTCTTTAAAAAAAATGGGTTTTGTTATTTTGTTCTCTCAGAGGGAGATCTAATTGTGTCCCCGCTCAGTTTTTTTCATGGGTTAGAATGCATGCACTCCTGATTTAAGCTTAGAATCATTTTCTTAACAAAACTAATCATGGATATGAATTAGGCAAATGAACTGAAATGGAGCTGCTGTAGAAAAGAATTTGTTACTAGAAGCTCATCCAACCTCAACAAATTATCTTCTTAGTGCCTTCTATGAGTCCAGTCATTCCTAGTGTCTTAAATAACATGTTTATAGACAATCTTAGAATATTTTTTTATTTTATGAAGTATTTCTCTGGATTAGCACAAGGTTAGGTTGTAGCTTGGTTTGTCAGAAGTTAAACTTCCATTTAAGTAAGTTCCTTTAAAGATAAATAATTCAAATAACAATTAAAATTGCATAGCATTTAATTTTTTTCATGAAACACTGTATTCAGGCAGATGTTAGATATAAGTAGTGAAATCTTTTGAAGTTCTTGAATGCAGCAGATCTTGATAAATATAAAACTTAATGATAATCATGATAGACTTTTTTTCTTTGTTTTGTAATTAAAAAGCTCATCACAGTGCCCAATCAGAAAGACTCTAGTCATTTGTTTCTGTCTTTGTATGAGAGTGCCTTTTACTAGTTCTTGACTTTCATGTAAACATAAACTTTTGATACGACAAATAGATACTATTTTATTTTCAAAAAGCCAAAAATAGTAAACATTCTGACCTTTTTTGTGAGACAGCTATTATGGCATAATATGTAGTATGCAATAAGTTAAGTTAGAAGCTCTTGATTTTTATGTGTTCCATTGTGATGTTCTATGCAAACCTTTTAGACTTAGTTTACTTTCTTCCAAATGTATCTTATACCATTATTTTCTTTTGAAGTAGAAACCAATACAAAATGTGCATATTTAATAAGTTTACAGTTAAGTTTACCTTTTATCTGTGAAGGATTTCTTGGATGGAATCCATTTTTAGTTTTTTGAACTAGTAATACTGAAGAAAGAATTTGTATGAGTATGTGGGCACAAAATAAATGAGGCTGGGTAAGAAATTCAGTATGCAGAAAGCGTAGACAGGGAATTTAATCTTTGAGTTGTTTCTTACTTACTCAACATGCTGTTAAGCTCTTTTGGATGAATCCCATATCTGCAAGTAATCCAGGCAGTATAGTTTTTATGAAGGTGTGTCCAAAATTAGTGTTCTGTTGTGGATCAGGTGTTGGTTTGCAGGTGGATCACCTGACCTGACCCCACTTAGCTAAGCCTTGGTTTGGGTGATGGAGCACCCTGAGCTGGATTCCTGTCTGTGACATCCTGCTGGAGGATGTATTCCAGGAGCACACTGTAGCCATAAAACATCCAGTCTGTGGGACCAGGCTGGACGCAGAGAAAAGTGGAAGGAAAAAAACCCAACCCATAGCAACCCTCTTAACCAACCCTCAAAAAAAACCCCAACCAAACCCATGTATACATACAGCTCCTTCACGTTTGTCGTGTGAATGTCACGTTCTCAGCGCTGCTGAAGCCACATCTGTAACCTCAGTGGGAAGCTTTTCCGTGACTTTGGTGAACTTTGGGTCAGGCTTGAGTCCATCCTAAATAATTGTGGTTGGTAATGTTGACTGAGCAGGAACAATGTGGAGAAGAGCAGCTCCCAACATCAGCTGGGTGAGCTGCTGAGTAGCCCTTCAGCAGCCCATCCTTCAGTGCTGAGCTGGCTGTCTGCATGCTCTGTCACTAATTGCGCTTACTAATTAAGTGAATGAAGATAAGTACATCTTCCATGTGTTGCTCAGCTGCTGATCCAAAAATCATAGAAGTGGTTCAGCAATACTTGTAGGATTTTTTTTTCCCGAAAGCAAGGATTATTTGAAAATTCTTTTTTTTATTTTTATTGCTATTATTTATTATTGTTTCAAGAAGGTTTTAGAAGTATTTTGGAGAAGCAAAACAAAAACCTATTTGGTTTGTATATAATGCTTATTGACAAGAAATCACAAAATATGGACCCCTCATTTCTATTGATCTCTGATCTGGCAAACGTTTTCCCTGGCTTTGGCTAAATCTGTAAAATAGGGACGATACTTTACCTCCTGCAAGTGCTGAGTGGATAAATGAGTATTTTTAAAATGTTTTCATAGATACAACATTGAAGTGTTGTGTAAGTGTTAAGATTGGGGCTTTCATTGTCTGTTGTAGGCATAGTAAAGATATTTATGAGCTGATTCCTTGACAATTTAAAAATGCAGGAGTCTCATAGTGAAACAAAAAATGCTGGTTTTGCAAATACTGCAAAATCTGTTAGTTCCAGAGGTTTTGTATCATACAGCCAATGAAGAGTTTTTAAGCAAACAATGTCTAGTGCTCTTAGCAAGCACTTACCAGTAATAATTTTGGCTTTGTACTTCTTAATGCACTGTTTTGAAACTTTTACCTAATATTGCCTTAAATTGCACTCATTCTTACAATGACTGCTATTGTGGCTCTCAGGAGGTTAATTTGCAGTCAGAAGCCACGTGGCTTTTGTGTTGAACACAGTTAAAGAAACTGAGGGTGCTCCTAGAAAACAAAGGTTGTATTGTGCCATAACCAAAGCTTGTGCATCGTTTTTCTGAGATTGTTTTTGTTTAGGAAAAATACCTGACACTACACTACAGGCTAATAAACTGATGTGAAAATTTCTCAATTTACACCACTTGACAAGTGCTAAAAGAAAAGCATCTTTAATTTTAATGTGTTATTAGGACCTTTTTAGAGAGATTGTACAAGTTATTAACAAGGTCCTGTGAGACAGGAGACGGGTAATTAACAAGACCTACAGAATGGGAGTTTAGGTAATTAACAAGATCTTAGGCACTGGACACAGGGAGACAAATAGTCCAATATTTAAAGCTGACAGGTTGTTGCTAGTCAGATCGAATTCCAGATCTGGGAAACTGGATTGGTAAGTGCTTGGGAGCTTTCTACTAAGCATTATATATATATTTAAAATATATACACATACATGAATAATGTCTGTGTCTGTACATACACATATATGTATACACGAATAGAGAGAGGCATTAAAAAACCCTTCTAAAGTAGCATTTCCTTGACCTAACTATTGTTATACTTCAGAGAAAAGAAGATAAAGCTTGTGTCTACATCCAGATTACACTTTATCTCAAGTTGTGGCAATAAGTATGTTACATTCTAAGCAACGTGGAAGATGGAATAGTGGAGAAAGAAACTTGTGTCTTGCTAGGATTCACTGTAACAATTACAAATAATGCTCATATTTATAACATTAATCACTAGTGTATTGGAGCATAAATCATGAAAATATAATTTTCAGTTAATTTAACTTAAATTCTTTTTCTGTATTTTCTTACTGCTTCAGCAGTTTTTCAAATTTGCAACTCAGAAAGAAAAAACCACCAACCCAATCCTTCAACTCTTTTGCATCTCTCTGCTTGTAGTTTCTAAATGTGGTGATTTTCTTCAGCCTCTCCCCCACCTTTATTAAATGTGGCTGTTAGAGCTGCCTGTCTCCTCAATGTCACGTGCTCCAAACAAATCAGGGACTGCAGTTTTGTTTTTCCCAATAGAGGCAATGTTTGAAATAAGCAATGTCTCTGCATTTTGATCTGGTCATTATTAGATTTGTTAAAAACCGAGAGAGGTGCCATGAAAACAGGAGGCTTTTGATAACAGCAGTGTGTTTGAATAATATTAAATTGTTAAGTCTGAAGAACAGCTGATGTCTGCTACATTTCAGCAAACATTAACATTTGGAATGTGTGATGGTCAGGTGGTTAAAGAAGCTTTTGCAACATCCTAGAGTTCCTCGGGGTTCCTGCTTCTCACTTGAGCTGTGACAGTAGAGCAGGTGCCTGTCTCGAGTCAGCTGAAGTTCTAAAGTAAAACCTGTTACCCCAAACCACACTGAGGGTGAGTTATTAGTGCAGTAACTTCAGCACAATCAAAGTCACTGTTAAATGGTTTCAATCCTGCAGAGTTACTGGCAACAGCTCCATTGGAATGAACCCCAAAAGTTGCCTGATGAGAGGAAAGGATTGTAGTGGCTGTGTATTTCTTTGCCAAATAGGAAATCCAGTGTACAGTGCAATTCACTCTTTCTAGTTTTTACATGCCTTTTTCAGAAATATTGTTCTCTAAATATTGCTGTGCTTGCTAAAGCAATAAGGTATGTTAAGACATTTTAGCACATTTATTTGTCAGTTAGTAAAAAAATGACATCAGGTGCACTACAGTATTTTCAGAATTTTGTTTCCTTTGTCAGTGTTAGCACGTCTTATTTTAAGAACAGTGTACTTCTGCATTGCTTTTCTTGAAATGAATAAATTTTTTTCAGTTCTCTACTGAAATTTGACTAGACTTCAGTCATCTGTGATCTACAGTCTAGGTAGAATATTGATGGACTATAACAGTGCTTTAATTGTACTCTAGACCATTAATATTTGTTAATTCATTGTGGTAAAGCTGTCAGTGGAACATTATTTCATCCAGAGAAATACATTGCTGGTACATGAGAGTTAAAGAGAAATTACAGAACAAGCAGAAGTCGTGCAGAGATTCTTAAGTCTGTCCTGCCAGGACTGTTATCATCTGATTTAAAAGATCACTGCATGTGATAAGAGAATAATGAAATCTTTTGCAAAGCTCCTGCAAAGCAGTGGTCACAGCATTTGGGACATGACATAGGTGGGCTGGAGCAATCATTTCTTTGAGGGATATTGTAGAAATACTTGGTATTAATCTTGATTTTTGGAGACTCCTCACCAGCAATCAGTCACTCCTAATTTGTTAGGAAAGTTCATCCTGCTGGCTGCATGACAAGATTTTTTCCAGCTTTCACTGTCTCTTGGTGCACATTAGGGCATGTGAAATCTTTTTGAGAGGATGCATGAGGCACATTATCTTTCCCAAGGGAAAATGCACTGCTTGTTCTATTTCATTTTAAAAAAGAATAATTTGTTCTATTGTTTCTTTATTAATAAATGCTGAAACTATGTAAAAGCGATGCACTTTTTTTCCCTGTTTCATTGTAAGAACATTGTAAGGGTTAGCTCTACTCTTTTAATAATTCAAAAATGGATCTGTAAGTTTCAGTGTAAAATGTAATTTTAGGATTGTTTGTCTGTTTGTTGTTGACTTAGAGATCTCTAATAATAGGGTCTTCCAGTGGAGACGCTGGCACAACTTTTAGTCTGACAGTTCTTTAGTGGTCTCTTGAGAAAAAAAACTTCTTTGCTATAGCACAACTCCTAGTAAAAGGAGAAATATTTATATACTTAAAATTCTAACTAATCAAGAAAAGGCAGTGATAGCCACAAAACCTGATCCTCTTTTTGTGTCCTCCTGGGGTTACCCAAGCTCCAAAAGGCCATGGAACATGGCTTGACAGCAGAGCAATTTATACAGTGAAGTGTCTTAAGTGATGTTCCCCAGAATCTAATTGCAAATTAAATGGTAATATGCTTATTCTGTACTTGTTTAGCTGGCAGACAAGACAGTCATTCCTTCTCAGAATATAAAGTGAGCTCTGCATTGCCAGGCACAGCAGGCTGACAATATTCTATGGAAGGCTAAGTTTCTGAATTTCATTAACTGAATCTGATTTTATTAATTTCTTTTGGTTTTGGTTTGGTTTTCTTTTTCCTAGTGCAATAGTAATAACCTAAGTGGCATCCTAATATTTCAAGATTTTGATATATATTGTGAGAATCTAGAGAAAAATGCATAAGCACTGTAGTAAGAATCAGTCCAAAGACCAAGAAGTAGGAGAGGAATAGGAATTTCAACTCTAATGAAAAATGAATATGGCAGAGCTTTGCTAATTACCTGTATGCAGACATTCCATATTAAAGGAAAGAAACTGAAAGCTCACACTTAGCTCATTAGTATAATAGATATTTTACAGAATGTTAACATAAATTTTAATACTTTGAATAGTGATGATTCATTTAAATATCCTAATTTTAATTTCTAATAGTATACACTACTATCATGTAACTAATACGAATAGCAAAAGGTAAGTAAAAAGCTTTTGCTCCTTAAGAAAATACTCTTTCCATGTAACAAATTTAGGAGTCTGATTCTCATCCTTTATGTTGTCAGACTAAATGGCACTAAGATGTTTAAATCAGTTATAGGAAAGATTTGATAAAGATTGTTTTAATCTCTAGGCATTCAGAAGCTTAATATTTAAGCAGCCACTAGACCTGATGTTTGATTTTTTAACTACCATTAAACTTCAGTAGACAAAATTATAAGATGCAGTCATAAACTTGAGTTTGTGACGCATCCTGAACTCAACTCCACTGTATTCTTCCTGTACAAACTGTAAATTATCAACATGCAATGGAAGTATTTAATTACCATTTAAAAAAGTGTTATCAAAAATAAAAATTCATGTAGTTTTAATGAAATGTTTTTGAATAGAGAAAAAAAAATAAAGTACAAAATAATACGCTTGCTATGATTATGAAATAGTAAACCAAACCACTCTACAGAATCAGCACTGCAGTATAGCTGTCTCCATTATTAGTTTATATTATTTTTATTTCTCATCACTTTCTCCCCTTAAGAGCAGGACAAAAGAAAAGAGTTCTTGTCTCAGATGAGCTAAAATTGACATCCAAGCTAATAAAACCCCAGAAATTCAAAAAACTTTACATTCAAGAGAAGTGTAAAAAGAAAGTTATATCCAAAGCTGTAAAATAATATGGAACAATAAAGTAATGGATATGATTTAATCTGGTAAAAATGTCTGTTATATAAAGTAACGTCAGGGACATTAATTGAATTCCCAGATGGGTGAAATGAGGGACAGGACTAATTGCTGTGCTGGAATGGGTAAATTTGTTCTGCTTAGAGAAGGGTAGGGATGGGTGTGCAAGTTGGGGAGCTCAGTGTCACTTCCATGGTCCTGCTGCAGTGGATTTTTAATCGGTGCTGGTAGGATTTACTTCCCTTTTAGTAGCTCCTCACTTCTCCCAGCAGAAGGTGATCTGAGAGAATGAAAATTTATTACTTGTAAGAGACAAACTGTTAAAAATCATTATGAGACATCACCTGGAGGCACATAAGGCACATGAGAAGTCCATTTGTTAGAAAATAAATATCTTTTTTACTTCTAAACTGAGCAAATTTAGTTTGGGCATAATTGACAAACAATAATTATAGAATCCTACAGTGCCAGTTTTTCATGATCACTGTTCACAGTTAGCCTCACTCAAAAAAAACCCTATGAAAATCAAAAAAGATACTTTTTTCCCAAGCTGTGAACATGTGAACTTCTTCTGCAGCAGGAGTTCCCTGCCAGTTTATCCAGCCCTGGAAAAAGCCCCCAGAGACTGGATTATAACTAATACTATCACTATGAACTGTGACTCTAACACAGGAGAAAACACTGTTGTTTTTTATAATTGTGTAGATTTCAGAATGCTTTTAGGAAGTCAAGAGAATGGCTGCTCAGAGGAAGCTTGTGATGCTTGTACAGTGTGGGCTGCAGTCCTAGAGGCCCATTTTACATAATTATTGCCAGTAATCAAGTGAGATGGTAACTTTAGGGGTCTATTATTGTGATGAAATTTAAATTAAAAAATTAATGCTCTCATGAATTTCAATACATCAAACAGACAACTCCACCAACTGCTTGCATTCATAATTTTACGGGATTTTCTTTTGAGGTGTCACCTGCCCCTCAGACAGTGAAATAGGGGTGCAGTGGTGGGAGTCTGCATCTGCTCACACTCACCTCGGGCTGGGAGCCCTGGCAGGAAAACTCACAGGGCTCAGCAAGGCTGACGAGCTCCCACCTTACTTAGCAGACACTTGGATTTAGAAAAAATGTTATTATATGCAATCTCACCACCTGTTTCTTTCTCGAGAAGCAGTATATTTTCTACAAATCTCCATAAAGTATGAGTAAGAGTCTTCATAGCATTTGGATTTTTATTGGGGAATATTTTAATAGCTTTTCTTTTTTTCTTTTTTTTCAAGTGTATTTAAATTTCTTCTTGCAAAATACGCAGATGTTCTCTTTTGTAATTGCAGTTATGATGTCCACATTTTTACAGAAACGATTGCAGGTTTTTTACTGCTTAAAAAACCCCAACCAGCTAGTCCATATTGCCAGTGATTTATACTTCTCATTTTGAAACGCAGCTTCTCGTAGTCAGAGCTGCTGCTTTCGTTTTAAGCTGCCGCTACGAAAAAGAGTCCCAGAACTTATTTCACAGAAACTATAAAGTCATTCAAGGCAGTGAAAGATCCTGCTTTTTTAACCTTTCAGAAAGTCTCCCAGTTGAGCAGTCAGGCCGTATTATTCTATATCTTGTCTAACACGAGGAAACAGTCCCAAAAGAAAGATATCCCAAATTAACGCCACACTTCGTTAAATAGAGACATTCTTGGTTTTCACCAGGCTAATTCGATCCAGTTCAGTTAACTCATTTTTTTTGTGCTGGGATCACGGAAGGCAGCCATGAATGGAGCGAGTTCATCATGTGTTTGACACATCAGTGTGGGGCTGAAAGGAGACTGGGAGGGAGGGATCCTGCCTTTGGCTGGGTGGACAATGCCCCGTGGAAAAGGCCCCTCATTCCCCAGCAAACGGGGCAGGCTGCTGGCATCACTGCTACAACCAGGTGGAATGGGAATTAGCCAGACCCGATGCCTCAGACACCTCTGGGTTTCTGGTTCTGACTGTTCCTCTAACCCAGTCTCTGTAATACCCTCAGATGGTTTACAGGATTTGTGTGTGAGCAAAAGTTTGCCTGCTTTGGAAATTAAAAATCATGTACAGACCAAAAAAAAAAAAAGGTAAAAAAAGAGACATTTTAAAATTTAAAAAAATTCTTTACAGAAAAATATCATCATTTCTATTTTACGTATTTTTAGTTCATAAATTTTTTACCCTTCCACTTTTACACCATGAAATAAGTGGCTTATAAAGTCAGGTAACAGAGTGGCGAGCAGTCACAAAATACATATAAAAAATCTTTTAAAAAAATTTTTTGTAGCTCTCAGTCACACATCACCTTCAAATCCGGTACATGCAGTCTGACAAAGTAGATTATGTGATGTGAAAGAATGTGTCTGCTGTGGTGCTACCAAGTAAAAAATACTTGGGAGTAATATCCAGATTCTGAACACATTTTTGCAGAATGTTTTCTCTTCAAACTTGCTGTAGGAAGTACATAAGAATACAGCATCAATGATTTTTGAGGATGCTTGCTAATAATTACAGCAGCCTGAGTGGACAGTTTCTTAAGCCTGACATTTAGACAATGGCTGTTTTTATCAGTATCAACAAGATTATGAAGGAGCTTTGCTTTCTGGATATGCACAATAATCACTAGGTTTCACTCAATTTTAAGTACAAAATAAGTGTAGCTGACAGAAGATGGCTTTTTAGCCCTGAGCTGGTGATCTCACTGAATTTCTGCAGGAACTTTGTCCTCTAGGAGCTGCCGTGAAAGCTGGGAATATGTGTTAGTCTGTAGGGTTTGGTTGTTGGTTTTTATCAGTCTCATCCCAGGCACCTGTTTCTAGGATATTTCATTTAAAGTAGCACTCCATGCTTAGAAGCTCAAGCTAAGTCTAGAGATAAGAGGAGAGATAAGGAAGCCAAATCCATAATAGCCTTTCTTCCATTTCTTAATTAGTTATTCAAATTTTATGACAAATAGAATACAAAAAATACAAAGAATTGTAAACAAAGGATATATTAAAATTTCCTTTAATTTCTAGTATTTCCTTAATTTTAACAAATCAAGACAATAAACCATACTAAATACTTTGGAGCTCTGTGTCTAATTCAGTACTATATTCTAGCAGATGTTTTGATCAAATAAGTGTGCACTGTTAATATTTGTTTGGTATGGTTTTTTCCCCACAGTTTTAGTGTGAATCCTTCTGGCATTGAGGATCTCAGGAAAAAAACGGTGAGTTATGAAATGTTATGGGAAGCCATCAGTAAATGCCAACTAATTGGTATTTGTATAAGCTTATAAGCTTTTATTCTTTTTTTAACTTGTTACAGGGAAATGTTGGGGTTTTTATTTTCTTTTTTTTTAAAAACATGTCCAGAAAACCTAAATAGAAAAGCACAGCCTTAATGTAAATTTGAAAATAAAGAAGAGTTTTGCACTCAGTATGGAGTTTAGCTATGATATGATGGAGAAGGAAATATTTAGTTCTTTGCACACAAAGTAAAAAAAAAACAACTCCAAACCCTGAATTTAGGAGTGGTTTAGATGACTCTATAGAAGTAATGGTCAGGTGAGGAACTCTGCATTAGGCAGTGATGTATTAATTGACCAGACAAGAGTTTACCATCACTATAATCAGAGACTGGAGGACAGTCTTTAGAAGGCAGATGAAAATTGAAATTAAGACCTGATATATGGTAGGATTAATAATAGATATAATAAATAAACACATGAAAACACTAAAAAATAGAAATGCTAGATGGTATTATTTGAGATGCTCTTGTTTCTAAAAGTACTGAGAATAAATTATGTACTAAGAAAAGACAAAAAATAATCCCCAGATTGCCTGGACAGTGTCTTTGTTTGAAGGAAAATGTGGTCTTACTAGAATTTGTTCTGTGAATAGATGACATCTTTAAAAGTGGGTTTGTTTTCAATCTCTAAAATATATAGAAAACAAGTTTCACAAGCAAATATGACTTTGTACTGTTTGTTTTCTGCTGGTTTATGTAAATGATTTGTAATAACATTTGATGTTATTGTAAATGCCCAAGTTTTTATAATGTAAGTGGCTGGTGGGAGATGTCAGAGTATTTGAAGGCTGCCTTTGATCAGATAGGAAACTGAATTCTACCAGGCAGTTACTTAATCTCTGACAAAAAGAGACATCAAAAAATTGATTTAACTTAGCAGCCATTGTCTGTAAAGTAACCATAATTACAGTTTCTATGTGCTTGCAAATGTACTACTGCAAATCATGTAATTTATTGCTGGTAAAAGCATCAGTTTAATTCTTTTAAGAAATAAGACATGAATTGTTTTATTTAAAGGATTTAAAGGTGATAAAAGAAACCCTTGATGATTTTTCTTTTGGAATACCAGCCACCCTAAATGTCAGTTGTAGGATTATGAGGTGGTGCTCATTTAATGCAAAATACAAATTAGGTGGGTAAGAAACTCTATCTCAACCATAGTTTTGAATGAAACCATTTGAATTTCTTTTTAAATATTCAGGATTGCTTTCTAAGGTGTTTGAAGTAATTTATTATTAGATTCTGTAATATTAGCCCTCACCAAGTTATTATATTTCTTCCTTGTGCATATTATTTGGTAATTATGTTTGTATGTCTTCTCCTCTGATGCCAACAC
Source organism: Dicaeum eximium (assembly GCA_013396995.1). Classification (NCBI taxonomy): domain Eukaryota; kingdom Metazoa; phylum Chordata; class Aves; order Passeriformes; family Dicaeidae; genus Dicaeum; species Dicaeum eximium. The sequence goes on along the minus strand of VWZP01006534.1, from coordinate 424,757 downwards.
CTGTCTCTGAGAGCAGCGTTTAAATGGGAGCAGTAGCCAGTTGAAAGGGCAGCGTGAGCTCTTTAAGGCCTAATTAAGAACTGAAAGGAAGATGAAGAAAGTAGGACAAAAGATGTGAAAGTGCCTCAGATGATATTCCCAGAGCAGAATTCCTCATTAGAACAATGAAGAGATGATCAGGGATTGCCAGGCCTTCATTTTATCTAATGTTGTTTCCTCTGGCTAGCAGTGTGTACCCAACAGGGTTTTGTAGCTGAGACAATCATTCTTTGCATGGCTTGTTTAGAATCTCTTTTTTTCCCTTAATAATTCATTATAAGATTATTCTTATGCATTAAAACTGTGGTATCTGTTTTTGTAAAGAAATAAGTCTTACTTATCTACCTAAGTCTCCCTACTGGCTCAAGCTGAACATACCAAATCTTCTTATTTGTAACAATATGAATTTCTAAATTCATACTTCTAGCATACTTCTGCTAGAATTTTCCTGCATGATTAGGATGTGTATGGAGCATGTGTATGATAAAACACGTTTAAAGCATATATATTACAGACAATTTTCCAGTAAACTTGATTGCATAATTAAAGTCATCATTGCACCTTAATTCCTGTTCCTTTGCCAAATCAGAAAATCAGGCAAATATTTCAGGCATATAAATGTTAATGGTATTTTCTCCAGTGTGTACAAAAATTTAGTAAAGAGAATAAAATTTAATAAAGAGAAAGTTTTACTTTCTTCTTGTAGAAGAAGATGTGCTAAGAATATGACCACAAAGTGAAGTTATTTTCTCTTCTAGACTTGTTGAAAATGTATTCTGAACTAATTTATAAATTTTATCAGGTTAGCCATTTTATTAAAGTGGGAGTTACTGATTACTTGCAATCCCTTAACTTGGTACTTGGTTTAAAATACTGAATATATGTCCATAAATGTGACATTGAATGTACCAAGTGCAGAGAGAAACCCTTAAAAGCACATATTTTTGAGAGCTACTGTTAGAGTATAATTGATGGAGAGAGGCTGATCTGTCACACTTCAGCCTATTTGCAGGGCACCATCACTTTTAATTAGGTTCCTTTGAAAACTTTGGCCAGCTGCAAATTTTAATGGGTCGGCATGTGCCAATGTGCAAATATGGAGCTGTATGGAAAGAAAAGAACAGGGCATGGAAAAGGAATGAGTATGACTGTTATGTGGTGTGCTTCTTAGCTGTGCAAGCTTTATAATTTTTAATGACATGCTTCTGCTCTAAACAAAAGCTGTCTCGTGTGCCCTGTTACAAGTGCAGGACTTTTTAGGTTCCATATCTTCTCAATGTTTTCATTTCTGAATGAGATGAAGCACACTGCTTAACATCTAACAGTGCTGATACTTCTATAAACCAACACAAAAGAAGACATTCAAGTTTACACGAATCACATTTGGATCACATGTTGTCCTTTTTAAGATGACTAATTTGTCCATCTCTGCTAATACCTGCACTTACTGAGTCATCAGAAATCATTACAGAAACAATTCTGTTTTCCCTACTGCTTAATTCTGGGCCTCTCCTGCTTTAAAGCAAGCAAGGTCTTTTATAAGTACACTTTTATTTCTGCCTTAAGTGCTCTGGTGCAAGTAAGATATAACCTTTTACCTTCACCTGCAATTTAAAATGGAAAGTTTTATTATGTGATTCAGAAGCAAAGGCCTGGAGAACTACTGGTGACTAAAAATATGAATGTGAAAGACAGATGAGGGCTGACATCATTTAGAGCTGAGTAAATGCTTGGCTGTGATGCTCTCCAGAGGCAAAGACTCAGAGAAGTTACAGTAGGAGTTGAATTCTCAGGGCTCTTCTCTTGTTATTCTATAATTTAGGTCGTTGGTTTCCCAAAATGGACCTGCCAGCTGTTGTTGTAGTCACTGCTCATATGGTCACTAACTCTGACACACTGACTGTGTGTCCACCTCACTGGGAAGATTTTTTTTGAGATGACAGAGTGGGAAATGTTCATCCAACTGGGCAGCCTGTATCCAGTTGTCTGCTCCAGTGGGGGTGTTGGAGGGAAAAGTGCTGCAGCAAACAGAGGTGTTGCTGAAAGAAATTGCTTTTCATGTCAAGAGGTACACATGAGAAACATAAAAAGCAATAACCAATCAGTTTTCTGGGAACACTGAACTGCTTAATAAAATCTGGTGTTTTCCTACACTTACCTGCAGGAAGGAAATCCTTTCGATGCCGCTGCAGGATACCGAAACCTGACTTACGAGGAGGTTCTGCAGGAGCTGGTGAAACACAAGGAGCAGCTCAAGAAGAAGGACACCCACATTCGTGAGCTCGAGGATTACATTGACAATCTCCTGGTACGAGTGATGGAGGAAACCCCCAGTATTCTCAGAGTGCCATACGAACCTTCTCGGAAAGCTGGCAAATTCTCCAAAAGCTGAGACAGCTGTACTTGAGGGTACTTGCTGCTGAGTACATTAGTGGAAGGAGATCACACTTTAATATTTTGACTTCTCTTCATTCCTTTTCTCCTAAGAAATGCCAGGAAAATGAGGAGGAGAGACAATGGCGTGGGGTTTTTTCTTTTTTTTTTTTTTTTTTTTTTTTTTGTTTTTAATCCAAATACTAGCAGGGGCTGCCAGAAGTTGTTTTCTGTTAAAAACCTAGGTAACTTTTTTTTTTTCTTTTTGAAAACACCTTTAGGTACAGAATACTTTAAATAGAGGTAATAATACATAATAAATATGTCCATGCAGTTCATATAATAGCTTAGTGTTCACCACGTGGCAGTTTCAGCTGAAAAGCCTGTGCTGTTATGAATGTTTTCTTGAATGATTATTGGTATTAGGCAAATATATTGATTATTTTTTTACAGCATGCCATCAAGACCACTGTTTTCAATCCAGTGTAGTACTCTGCTAAACCTAAGTGTGGTTTGTTGCAATGGAATGTATTTCTGCACATATTAGAGGAAAACAGTGATGCACAATCCTTGCAGAGTAAATGCTGTATTCTATACAATGTGCTTTTTATATAACAATGTAAAAAAAACCCGTGCCATTTCTGTCATGGCACATGCTGGAACCAGTTATTTTACACTTAAATGCTGAATTTTGTGTATGATGAGTGAACTTTGGTAGTGAGCTCATGACATAAAGTTGTTTTGAGGATCTTTTTGTATGAAGTTACTGCATGCCTTTTTATGTGTACTTAAGAAGTACTTTGAACAGTGTTCACAGAGTCAGAGGTACAACTGGAGAAATCATGTATGGAATAAAGAAATTAATGCTTCTGTTCACTCAAAGTCTACTGCCATGAAAACATAGCAGAAATGGAGAGGCTGACTTAAATAGACACGATAAATCAATTTAAAGTTGAGTTTTACATGATGTCTTAACTTTTTGAATCTTTTGACAACAAAGTATATGCCTTTAGAAATAGGCCATGTTGCTTAATCACATATAGAGTACTTAGGCTTTTCATTTAAAATGTCTGTATTCCATGTAAATAGTTCTAAAAGTTCTCATTGAGGCAAATGAAAGAAGAATGTAGTAAATATCTTCCTGATCAATTAATAATTGTTTGTAAAATGATGTATGAAAAAGGTATCTGTTATTCAATTAATTGGAAAACTGTAGTGATGAAGGTATAATGGGAAAAATACTGTAGGAGAACCCTCAAAACGTTAAGATGAATAGATTCTCATTTTAATTTCCTTACTAGGAGTCTTACTTGGATTTCCTGTTGCTGTGAAACAGTAAAATGTTATTTAAATCATGTACAGAGAATATTTTTGATTTGGATTTAAGATAACTGTCTTTTCCTCTCTTTCTGCACCTGATCTGTTGGGGTTTTTTACAGCAACATGACATAGCTGCTGCCAAGGTGACCAAAAAAGCTTGAAATTAAATTTCAATTTTTTTGTTGTTGTTGTAAAAGATTTTAATTTACTTTCCTTTTTAAAACTGCAGAAATTGGTAATATCTTGAATACTTCTATGTGGAAGGGTTGAGAAAGTTCTGTCTGACTGCTTTTGACGTCATTAGTATTGTAGGACAGCACAGAAGTATTCTAGTTACAAAACAACTTTGCTGTACAAATATTTCTCAGATTTCATTTACTTATTTTTGCTTTTTCTTCTTTAGGTTCTTCTTTTATTTAGCAACTGCCTCCCATCCCCATTTAGCACTGTCCCTAATGTGTGCAGCCAGAGTTCCCAACCCACCAGTGGGATCCCTGTGCCTGGAGGGATCCTGAGAGATCCCAGCCCTGCCCAGCTGTAGAGCTCTGCATTTGTGTTTTCTAGTGCAGAAATCCATCCCACACCAGGCAGTCTCTCTTCTGTCAGCCTAAGGATGTATCAAGTTTGGTACCTCAGAAACCACGTGAATGTTCTTTTGACCCACTTAAGATCTCGATGGCTGTAAATTTGTTGTAAGACATTCTAAGTGCCAAAGGTTATGTACTAGTCCGTGGTACGTTTGCTGTTGGAAGTTGGGGTTTACACTCAATTAGATTTTCATTTTCTAATTACAGCAAGATGTATTTCAGTTGCTCAGTATTTCCATAGAAGTTCCTAAACATTTTCAAATGCTTGGCCGAAGCCAGCGGTTTTCTCATGTTGTTGGTGGGGAATGTTCTGCAATAGTTTTGAATTCCACACTCATTTTCAGCTAACTGGTATGAGACCATCTCTAGTATCCACAATGCTTAAATCATCCACACCAGTGGGGATTAACAGCTGCACTAACCAGAGAATGTGCTCCAATGACTTCTCACATGCAAGCCAACTTATAATTATTAAAATGAAACTCTACTATATTTAGCACCTCTGAAATCACTTCTTTTAGAATGTAAATGTAGAATATCAAACTGCATAATTGACTAAAAGCAGATCATTTGACATATTTGCATACTGAGAACGATAAGCAGATTAAAGGTAGCGAAAAGATCAATTTTTGTGCATTAGTGAAGAAATTTAGTGAAGCTTTGAATGTGCTATCTAGTCTTTATCTGATCTTTAAGTGAATAAAAGCACCTTTTGTTTTTAACAATTTGTCAAGAAAGAGCAGAGAACAACAAATGCAATTTAGGAGAAGGTAAAGTTACTGAGAGGCAGAATGGGACATTAACAATTATGAAGGTATTTTATAGTTTTTAGGTAAAAATACAGGCTACTTTTGGAGCAATTCTTGAAAGATTACATACACATCATTTTCTGCTTAGAAAATTTTAGCATTTTCCTATATTCTGAGATTATTTTTAAAAAGCATCTTCACCCCATATGTATTTTTGAACCATGCAGCTTTCGAGTGAAAACTTTTCATACAGAGTAATTTGTATGTCGAAAACAAAGGCAGTTCTGTTTTTCCCATAGGATAAAATCGAAGACTTCCTTGCAGATCATTTTAAACCCATAAAAACTTGCCATTTGTGGTCAGTGTTTCTTGCCCTTTAAAATATAGGGATGAAAATTTTGAACATCTCCATATTATTTTGATATTTTTCTCCTAAATTAGCATAAGAGTTCATCCATGCATGCACTATATTTTGAAATTATCCTTTGAAACAGCTCTGCTTTTAACCATGTATTTTGCTTACTTAAAAGGACAAATATGAAGGCCATACTTTAATGTTGTAAGTCAGAAATGTAAACTTTCTGCCATTCAAGAAGGATGTTGAATATTTATGTATGTTACCTCTTGCTGCTGTATTTTAAGTTTAGCTTGGTTTTCCACCTCTTAATGAATGTAGCATTCTCCCTAGATTATAACTGCATTTATTGCTGTTGGCTCTGTGTCAAGAACTATTTGTAATTTTCCAGCTGAGGAAATGTTGCCTTGTATTTAGAAAGGTTTCATGATTTGGGGACCTGATGAAAATCATGCTCATTAGGTACTAGACTGCATTTCTTTCTGTACAGGACGCCCTTTCTTAGATGCATCTTAAAACAAGCAGAACTGCTGTCTTAATGTGTTTAGTGCTGCACTGGGGGTTTATTTACGCTTCCAGCTTTAAAGAAAGATTACTGTCCTACATCAAGTATGTAAAGTGAGCTCCTGCTTTCCTGCTCTTTGTCCCATTGCTGTTGTAGATACGATAGAGGCTTTAGCTGGGCTTTTACAATGGTGAGTTTAGAGCATGTTGACTAACTTCCCCTTCTTTGAAGTACTTGCTGAAGGATTATAGCACTGCTGTGCTCATGATGCCAGATTTAAGGGTCTGTCAGCACTTTCGGTAGAAAACCCTATTTTCAGGGATTTGTAACTTAAAAATTTCAATACAGTCACTGGAAGTATTTATTATGCAATAGGTAGCACTTTAAATCTGTTTATGAAGGGGTTTGAGATTTGTTTCTGTTGAAAAGGTCACAGTCTCCTAAAGCATGGTGGGCATTTGCTTTATCTTTTATAATTTCTATGTAGAAGAAATTATGTTACAAGTGGTCAAGCCATTCCTATTCATCTTAGAAGCTTCCAGATGTATTACAATGTATTATAAAAAGCTGAAGATCCAGGTTATATAGGAAGTCTGTAAAAGATAAGAGCACTACTTATAACTTAAGGGTTTTATTTTGTCTTGTGCAATCAATGGTAGTTTGTCAACGTTTAATAATGGTACAGAATCATAACTATATGCACTTGTGAGAACTATAGACTTAGAATGCATGAAAAACTTTATTTTTGTTCCATTATTGCAACTTCAGATCCTTTAATTTGATGAAAATGTTATCTTAATATTTTAATTTCTGTTCATTAAATAAATATTGCATGTCTAACACTAATAAAGCACCACAATGCACTACTGCAGTATTTTTTGAATTGTGACATTAATCTGTGTTATGCAAAGCATGTGACTCCTAAACACCACAGTGTTAAGGCTCTCAGACCACAGAGAGGGGTATTTCCTTAGGGACAGCTCTAAATGAATATCCCAGATGTTTGCAGGGTAGCCATTAAGGGAAATCTCTTCAGTAGTGTCCAAAACTTGGAATTAGTGAAAAAAATGGTGTATTCGTGAATGTCCTAATCTGTCTTTTTTAGTATGGTATCTGCAATCCCTTTAAATGCACTATTCCTCTGATGCCATGGCTGTGTAAATATTACCAGGAGATCTTTGGCACTGCAGGCCAGAGCAGCATTTAGCATGAGAACATGGAAAACATGACACGTATTTCTCTTAATACTTGGCAGAATAAAAACCCAGCCAGAATGACAGAAAAGTGGAGCATCCTCCTCCATCACCCAGAAGTATTTTCTAGAATGCTCCCACAAGTTTTTCTCCTTTTCCATGAAGCAGCAAACCATTAAGTCTGTCCCCTGACAACAGCAAGTTTTCTGGATGGTGAGGAGGTCCTGGTTTGGGAGAAGAACATTGTGAATCCTCCACCCAGTTTCTTGGAGCTCTTGGAATTCCACAGGGATGTGATTCCTTCCCTCACAGTTAATTTGCTCTGTGAGCAGGACCTCTGTCAGTACCTCTATGGACTAAGAAAGGGTTCTTCTCTGAGAGGTGTCCATGAAATGTGGTGGTTATGGGGCATCAGAGCCAGTCTGAGCTGCCCATGGCCTTCCACACGTGTGGTTGTGCACGTTCCATCTGCTGTGTCTCCCCGTGGCTCACGGGTTTTGCAACTGTCCTGGTGTGTGAGAGCTGAGGAATGAGGGCAGGAGGGGAAGGCACGTCTCAGAAAGCACCACACTGCTGTTAAATACCAGTTTCCATCTGTAATTCACATCTGGTAACCAATCTCAGCTCCTGTGCCCGTTTGAAAAGGGAGCCACGCCATTTCCCTCTCTCAGAGGCATAATGTTTGTCAGCTGATACCAGCCACAATCCTACTGATGATATGAGAGCCCAACTGGATTAAACAGCTTCCAGTTTCCCCAGCATGAAGTTGTCGTTGAAGTTGTCATTACTCACTGTCTCAACCCCCTAATAAAGGTTTTCATGGATATTTTAAATATAGTTTAGCAGTTAAAGAACTATTGAAATTAGATGTAAACTAGAAGTATCATTAAGGACAATTCTCTTTCCAGTTTCACTTATTGAAGTTACTTTTTTATGGAACCATAGAGTAAAAATCAGGATTTCATTTCCCTATTTTAATTTGTTTTTATGGGAGTGTTGTGCAAGTTCTGGCTGCAACTCACTTGAGATACATCGCCCTTTTGTTAACACTGGGCATTGATAACTTCGTAAAGTTATAAATAATGATGACAAAAAAAAAACTCATTTCCTTTTCTGGATTAATGAATTAAAAGTTGGATTATTTTGTTGGATTGTTTTGTAACAGTGCCATTTTATAAGAGATAGGAATAAGACTATCTGCTGAAGGAAGCTGTTTTCTCTTTCCTGTGCTACTTACTGAGTAATTATGAGAGAAGGCTACCACACTGAATGCAGCCCAACCTGGAAACTGTGTGGCATTGATTGTGTAATGTTTATGTAAATATCAGCATTTTCAGTGCTGGAAGCCAGTGGCTATTACATGGGGATTATTGCAATGTATTTATAATGTGTTTTTACAGCATTTAGTAATGTAGATCGGTCTTTGATAAATGGATGATGATTTAGGACAGAAAAGTACCCTCCGTGGCTAAACACTGACATGTTTATACTTTAAAAGTAAGCAGCTTAAAAAGGTTTTAGGGCCATGCAACGTTTAAATGAAGCTGAATACTAAAAAGGGGAGAAACTTTGTGGGATATATTTAGTTTGTTTCAGCCCAAACAGTGTCTGCTGTGTGACATGCAGGGAATGAGTAGAAGCAACAGTGGGGAGATTCCATTGCTGAGATCCAAAAAAACCCAACAACAATAAAAAGTTAGTAGGGCTAGGAGTCTGATTATAAGAGATCCATTTGTCCAGCACATGCCAGGTTCTGTTTGTAACAGGAAGAGCTAACACAGCATCCCTTAATAAAACCCCCCAAAAGTGGGAGTTTATCAGAGGGGTGAATTCTCCAAGTTTTAGGTGTGGGACAGGTGTAGGGACACCTCCAAGTTTTAGGTGAGGGACAGGGCAGAAGCAGCGCTGTCACTTCTGCATTTTCAGCCCTGCTGACGCTTGGTATTAAATTCAGGGATTGAACAAACCACATTCCTAGGAAAGTTAGGAAGTGTCTGAGAAATTTCAGGGTATGCAGCATGTGGCTGGCCAGGTTTCCTCTGCTATTACTTGAAGTGGGTGTCTGGCTCAGGGTCTTGTGGAGTGGCCAAAATGTGTCATATCACCTCCTCTAAATCATTCATCTGGGGCCTTCCGAGGTGCTGGATGTCTCCTTCTCCGATAACTTGCTGCTCACATTATGAATTCCTTGAAAATTGACTCCCTGGGACATCTTTACAGGAGACATCAAGGGTCTCCATTTAAATTTAATGAATGCTGTGTAATTTGCCAAGGACTTCTACAATGCATTAGGAAAATCTGCCTCTTTGAGACCAGAGCTTTGCCAAAATAATGGCAGCTTAATTGCATCCTTTAAAAGCAACTGCTGACTCTCCAGCTATGAGTATTTTCCATTTCCTAATAAAATGTTTTCCCATTAAAGCAGCTTATTTCATTAACTTATAATTCATAGCCTAAATATGCTTATATTTTGCTAATTGTAGATTACTTAGTTCTTATTTTTAAGGAACACTGAAGCACAAAATACAAAATGTCAGGGGTTTTTCTAAAGAAAAGTCTTGCCTTGTGCATAGCAATTGCATTTGGATAAGCATTTTAAATATGCTATTTTTAAGGCGTTTTTACATGCTATTTTAAACTAAATAATTAAACTTCTGTAACAAGAAACAATTTGAAATGTTCATGCAATTTATAGTTCTAATTCCTTTATAGATATGTCCTTCAATATTTTATAGTTATGATTCAAAAGCTACCACAGTTACATATTTTAAATTGTAAGGATATGTTGTGAGATTTCAAACTATTATTTTCCAATGTACATGAAGCCAAAGTATCTGACAGACTCTTTTGTGTTCTGTAAAAGTTAAAAGTGAGCTCTGGGAGAGGTGAGGTTTTCGTAAAAATTTGTACAAGCCTTTGTGTTGAACTGCAGTGCAGCTTGATTTGGGCATGTAGCTTCAGGCACTTATTTATCCAACTGGATAACATCAAATTTGCTTTTTTTTTTCTCAATAACTCAAGGACAAGAGAGTAGGAATCTGTCTGCAGCAGGTGCTGGGTACTACTTGTAAGGACCAAGTTAAAAACGTGGATGTTTTGTGAGATGTGGTCTTGGCTTTTTGGTGTTTGTGAAGTAGATGGCACGTGAATACCAGGCTTGTTTAGGTTTCCAGGATCAGATAGAAAACTTCCTATTTTCTGATATTTTCAGATTTGAAAACTTTTATGGATTTTTTTCTTAGTGGCCAGATTATATTTGGCTACAATGCATGTAACATTTCACTTGATTAATGTGACTGCTGTTTGAGACCCTCTTGTAATTGGCTTCATAATCCACACACAGAGTACTGTGAAATAGTGTGAATTTGAAGTTGAGAGGCTGATGAAAGGAACATCCATCAATAGTGGGGAGAAATGAAATAATCCTAATTAAAAGCAAAAGAATTTTTGCTTTGTGATCTGAGTTAAGATTCAGTTGGTGGATATGAAGAGTAGTTTTTCTGGTAAGTTTTTTTTTTATAACTGTCCAGTATAATTGCTTTGGAAAAAAACCTCATCTGTTGTCTTTAATGGTATAAACTTTATTAGCTCTTTATAAACCAAATACTCAATAAGGGTCTTTTGCTTAACCTTTGTTTCCCTGGATATGATTTCAGAGGTTTTAAGCAGAATTTTATTGCTGGAGTTGATCACCGCAGTTATATTTGCTGACAGGCTCATGGTTACTCTTTTATCTCTTTCAGGATTTTCTGTTTAGTTTTAAGTGCTGAACATTTCACCACAGTCTATTTAGAGCATTATTTAAAAGTTGTTCCAGTTCTCTTCATTCTTACGCAGGCCCATGTGCTAAACTACTCCAGAAACTGGCTTAGCTCTGACCATATTTGGAGGCCGTTCCTCTTCTTTGCTCTTGGGCTGGTTTGGACGGGGACTTACGTCTACAGTAACAAATGAAATATGTGAAGAGAGCTGACTGCCAAAACCGGGATCAAAGCGAGTTTCTGAGGAGCTCATTGGAAAACTATCCTGAACTTTGGAAGGATGACTCAAAGCCACATTCTAAATAGGGCAAACCACAGTGAAATAAATGGCAAGGTGAGAACAGATCTCTTGGATAAGGTATGTGTCCCCCTAAGACCAGAAAGTCACTTTAGTCTTAGGGGAAAGGAAGGAAATTAGCAGATGGATTTCAAATATCAGTCAGGATGGGTTGCTCAGGATGTTCTTAGTCTGCAAGCCCACAAACCTTTGCAATTCCTCTCTGGGTTTACTACACAGAAGTGTGTTAGCCAGAGAGCATTCAAAATGAAAGGTGATATTTGCTGGTTGTGTCATGTGGAACATCACTGGCTGGTTTGAAAAGTTGCCAAGTCTGGGGGAGTGTTCTGTTAAATACACGCAGTGTCTTCCTCATCTGACTTAGAACTGTGAGAACATTCAGCTCTGATTCATTCGTTTTAGGCAGTTCATGTGGATAAAGAGGAGACCTGAATAAGGAGGATTTCCCTGAATCCTTCACGGAAACATGTGGACTGGCAAAAAACAGCTGCTGTAACTGAGTAGAAGGCTGTGCTTTGTGGTTGTGTGTGTGTTTAAAAAAGCTGGCATTGGAAAAAAGAGTTCTGTGAGAAACCTAAGCCTTTCTCACAATCGTGGCATCTCTCAAAGTCACAAGACTTTAAGATGTTTGGAAATAGCTGGAGAAAACCATTCAGCAATGATGGTCTGTAGCAATTGGGAGCTGGAAAGAGAAATGTTAATTTTAGAGGGAGAGGAGGGGTCTGGGCAGTCGCTGTGTTGAAGATTGATCAAATGCTAATATATAAGGAAGCTGTAGAAGGGAACAGCAGCTCTCTCAGAATATAAAAAGTGGAGAATGAGCTTGTTGAGTTTTCCAGGGGCAGGGGATGAGAAGCAATAAGTGCTTCTTTCCAGGAGACAATAACTGGCTGGCTGCAGTAAAGCATGGCTCTTCAGGAGAGCCATGGATGCTGTGAGCACAAACAGGAATGGGTTTCTCAGATTTTCCTAGTGCCTGGGAAAAAGTCACACAAATTGTCTTCCAAAGTAAATTGTTTCAAGTACAAGCCTTTGGACAATAGCAGATACAAAAAATATTAGCTCTTTTCTTGTTTATTTGATTCTACATTTGACATATCTTGGAAAGAAAAAATGTGGATTTTAGTCTGACTAAAGGCTAATGGAGTTGTTCAAAGACTGACATATAAGCAAAGAGTGATGCAATTATAAAGGGGATATGTCAGGTTAGTAGAATTATTATTACAATTAAAATCTTCCAGTGCAATGGTGGTCTTCTGCCAGGAGTGCTTTTTGTGGTGTCCTGGGACTGCCCTTCCCTCAATAAATCCCCATACAAAGCAGCTGACATTCTAGTTTGGGAAGAGTTACTGGCAGGATGCTGGAATAACCCCTCGCTGCAGTCCCAGGTACAAAGTGATGCTTCTTTATAAATACTTCTGAAGTATTTTAGAAGGCAATTCTTTCTCAATAGAGCACGTTGAGAATTACTGAGGGATAAGATCATCACGTTCTAAAATGTGCAGGATTTCATCTTTTTCTCATTGCTAGCCTAGGACTGGTACTTGGATATCACAGTCAGTGGCTGAAAACCTTTGAGCAATTTGTTGCCCTCGCAGTTTGCACAGGAGGGGATCTCAGCACGACACTTGGATTATTGTTATCTGTGCATTATATCAGCTTCTATTACAGAAACACAGAAAGGTTTGGGTTGGGAGGGACCTCCAAAATCATCTACTCCAACCCTCCACTGAACCAGCCTGGCCTTGAACACCTCCAGGGATGGGGCAGCCACAGCTCTGCAGCCTGTGCCAGCCTCACCACCCTCAAAGGGAGCAATTTCTTCCTAACATCTCATCTGTCAACTCCCTCGACTACTGGATATTAATTTTTTAGGCTGTTGGAACAGTGAACCTCCCTGCTTCCCACAGGTAAAAAATGGGTTTATTTTGATGTGGCCCTGGAGGTTACAATGCCTGTTGCTCCCTGTGAGAAAAGCTGGCAGCAAATCTGCTAAAAACATGAATCTCTTTTTATCAGACCACTACTCATGTGCAGCAAAACTCAGGAGGCTCAGTTCTGTGCAAAACTTTTTTTCTTTTTTTTTTTTTTTTTTTTTTTTGGCATTAATACACAAATTTGGCATTATACCAGGTCAAAAAGAGCTTAAAAGGCTACTAAATCCCAATATTAAGAGTTATTCCCACTTTGCCCCTGTTTTAATGGCTATATGAGATCCAGGGGAGTGGACCCTTATCCCACCTGTTTACAAAGTAGCAATTAGCTTTGCTGACAAAGAGGAAAATTTAGAGCTAAACATAAATCCTGGTCCTTGGGAATGAAATATTTTGGCTTGTCTGATATTAAAGTTGCACAAACTGTAGCCCAGGATTTTTGTGAGTTGGCAGTAGCATCAGCCTGTTGCTTTCTGAGTATTTATCCTCTTCTGGCACGCAGCTAAGCAGGCAAAGATGTTGATTTGCCACAGCTTCAGTTGTGACTATAAGCTTTTCCTTCAGCTACTTGATAACACCTTTACATGTTGGTGCACCTGTACCTGTATTTGGCTTCAAAACAGTACAGAGCATGAACTTTGGCAAGTTGTAAAAATTAGTTGAATAATAATAATAATAATAAATAAAATGACGTTCAGCCCAAGCCTGTTGTGTTTTCATTACTCCTATAATAGCTCATTGGAATTATTTTCCAGAGACAATTCTGTGTATTTAAGTATGTATCAGAATAACTGCACTTTTAAATCAAGAGTCAAGTAGCTACTTTGTATGCTGTGCTTATCTTAAACAGAGTTTGATTTAAAACATTTATCTTCCTCGGTATCATCTCCTGTGTCAAAGCACATTTAAATCCTGCTCTGTTCCTAATATCACTGGTGTCTAAAATGGTATCTGAGAACAAAAAAGTTTGATGATTGCTCTGTTGTTTGCCCACTTTGTGGTTATTAGCTGCCCTGTCGTTGTTTTGAGTATCACTGAGGCTGAGAAGGAGAAGCCTCAGCAAAGTAAACTTTTAAAAATTAAAGCCAAGGTCAGACTCCAGGGTTAGCAACATGAGGAGACAGCAATTTTAGATGGGTCTAATTATGCAAAATCATGTGTTGAGTTACAGCCTGGAGTCTCCACTGAGACCTGGGAGGTTGCCTGAGTAAAATATCAGAGGAATTTCAGGGGGGGTTCTCTTTTGTTTCTCCCTTTATCTTGAGAGAGAACAATGCAATCTGGAATAACAGCTTTCCTTTTGAGCTTAGTAACTGCAAAGGAAAACTGTAATCCCAGGGATGTTCAGTGAGTGCATTTCAGTGGGGGCAGCAAACCCAGCACGGGGATGGGGAGACATTTGGCACCTTGTTGCATTTTATTGGTTTGCACAGGCAGAACATTGAGACAACACCTCTGAATCCAGAAATAAATCAGTTGAGGCACATCAAGTGACCCACTAAAGCAGAGCAGGTTTTACTGTTTGTGTTAATATTTAAACCAAGCACCCTCACAGTTAGGTGTTTCTTTAGAAGATCTTAAAAGAAGATTTTAACTTTCCCTCAATTTTAATTTGTCTTTTCCTTCCAATAATTGGAAAGCACAAACACACAGTGGTGCCAAGTGGTGACTCCCAGAAAGGCTGGGAACGAAGAGATCAGACTCAGACTTTACTTGGATGATTTGTGTGGAAGTTGGGATGGTTATTATTTTGCCAAAAAAGGTCTATTTTCTTTTTTTTTTCTGGGTGAAAGAACCTCGTGTGCTATGCTTTTAAAGAACTTATCCCCAAGCAAAACACTGTAGAGAGATGTTGTAGTCTTCCTACTTCAGAAAACATCAAAACTTACCACCATTACGTTTTCTCCAGTTCTCTGTGAATCGGAGGTGTATGGTTTCATAATTTTGATCATTTGTATGAAAGCATCCTTAATAAGAGAAACAGACAGATTATGTTCAATAAAAAGCAGAAACACAGCTCTGAATATGTTTAAACAAGTTTTTGCATTGATAAACAAAACTACTGGGTATTTTTTTCAATCACTCAGACACAAGTACTTACTGAAGAATTTATACAGTGCTCAGGGCAAGTTACAGCTGGATCCTCTTAAAAACCTCAGTCTTTTCTAACAAATGACTCATAAAACTGGTGTAGCTCTGAAGTTTTTCAAAAAATATATGTAATTAAAAGGGATTTTTGCCATTTGAACAAATAGTAAGTTATTGTAAATATCTTAAGGATGAGATAAAAATCTGGTGTGTTGCTTTTGCAGACATTTCTCTTTCAAAAAAAGCCAGAAACTGAGTTTCAAAACTGACAAATTTGCTACAGGAATTGTTCAAGTGTTTTTGACAGTGAAGCTTCCTACCAAGCAGGGCTGAGGCATCTGGAAGGAAAATCTTGTGCATCTGTGTAACCAGCTGAGTGCCTGGGAATTTGCTGTCCAGTTAATTCTGCAAGAGTTCTGCTGCACCAAACACTTTCCTTTTCGTAGGCAAGGAAAGTGTATTTGTAAATAGTGCTTAAGTTCCTTTGAATCATTGACAAAGGAAGTGAATTCAAACCCTGACTCCTTCTGCCACCCTCTGGGATCTTCTCTCCTCTTTGGATGTTGTTTAGCCCCTGAGACATCTCCTCTGCCTTCCACAGCTTGCAGGGGTACTCTGGTTGAAGCTGCTCCTACTTCAGCAGCTTTTCCTTCCCCTCCAGGATCTGCCACCTCAAAAGCCCTTCCCTCTCCCCCTGAGCATCGTGTGGAGTCAGTCTGGGGAGGCTTTAGGGAAAGCTGCCCCTGGGAAGACAAGGACACAGCCCTAGACAGCAGAAAAAGCTGAATTTAAGCATCTCTCTTCTTCATGTCCACTGTAGAAGAGGCAGTTTGTGCAATAAGGCCATCAGCAAGTCAAACCAAGAGAGCTGAATAATTTCTTCATGACCAAAGCACTCGAGGGAAAGAAATTCCCAGTGAGCTTTAAAAATGCCTGGTGACTCACTGGGATGGGATGTCTACCACAGAATAATTCAGGCTGGAAGGGACCTCAGACTGGATCATCTAGTCCAGCTTCCCTTACCCTCAGGCAACATCACCTTTCCAGGAAATCTGTGCTAATTAAATAATTCTTCACAGGAACATAACCACCTCTCATGGTATTTCTTTACCTCAAAATGCAGAATTGCACTGGGTAACATCTTTAAAGATGTAAAAACGAACAAACAACAACAAAAAACATTCCTTTGCAATCCATTCTACTTTTACAATGACCTGTTTGTGTTAACAGGAGTATGTTTGTCGGGAATGGGAATGGAATTTGGTCATCTTCTAGTCAGCTGATAACAATGAACTCAATAATGAACTCAAATCAAACTTTGCAGGACTTCTCAGAGATGTGTAAAAGTAGGTATTGTCTCTATGCTGAGGTTAAAAGTGACTACTACTTCCAGAAATCTAAGAGCAAACTTTAATAAAAGGCAATATGGACTCTAAAAACAGCCAATTTTATGCTTTTATTCTGATGAAAAATAGTCAAGCAATGTTAGCAGCAAAATTATTACTGTGGCAATAAAGACAAGAACAAGTTTATAAAAAATAATATAATCCTGTATGATTCTGTGTTCTTCAAGGTTCAGGTTAGAAAGGGAAACTTGTAAAAAGGATAAAACTTCATCTAAGTATACTGTCAAATAAAGTTCTCATTAGCAATAAGGGAGAAAAACATTAAAAGTCACCTGGGGCCTATAAATAGATTTAGTAGTAGAATGCAACATGGAATATTCAATTTATTGATTGACATAATGATATTAGAGAGATGGAAATTAAAATAATCTGGAATTTGGGAAATAATTTAAAATGTTGTGAGGTTAGCATTTAATTGGTGTTTATTCAAGAGTCAGAGGATACAAAAGGAGCTGGGCTGACAGAACTAAAATCTATTTAAACACAAGTGAATGAACAAATTCAGGAGACAATTTGTACAATCTTATTCTGGTAGCCCCTAAAGCTCTGGATGTGGTGTAAGATAAGCAATGCATTCCTTGGACTGGCAAAAATCACAGACATATAAAATTCATATGGAAATATTATTAGTGAACTCTTGCAAACCAACCCCCAAATCTGATTTACAAATGCTTGCTAACAAAGTGTGAATGGCATAGTTAAAGTATGATAGATAATGAGGTTAAAGAGGGAAAAATGGGAATTTCTGCAACAAGAACAGAAGTGAAATGGGGAATTCAGCACACTGGGAGCACCAAGGCTCCTCCAGCCCAATCTCCTGGTAAAAATGGAGATGTGCTATCAGAGCTTGCAATGCAGCCTGCAAAGACCAAGCCATGCTGAGCTGATTTAAACCAAAATAATAAAAAGTAATTTAACTAATATTGGTAAACAAGAAGAACACCTCTAAGGCTGCAATAACTTGCTATATATAGGCCACGCTTTACCTCGTATTTATTATTTAGGCTCTTGTATAGATTTGTTTCTATTTGCATTTATTATGGGCTGGATTATGTTTATATCCTCATTTATGTATAAATTATAATTCCAGTGGATAGAAAAATCTAGGAATTAATCTTAATGCTACTGAAATAAATTATCCTGGGTAGGCTAGATATATAAGAAAACAATATAAATTCATCTAAATTCAATTATTAAACAAAGGGAATATTGTATTTAATTAGAAAATTGAATCAATTTACTTACATTCATCCTTATCTGTCATAATTTTAGGGATGATAAATCTCTCCCTCTTACACTGTATTGTTATACACAGACAGAAAGAAGAAAATAATATCTCTTCCATTTTGCAATTCCTGTTTGATTTTTTTCTCAGCTGTGAATGAGCTAATTACTAATCAGAATTAGTGGAATAAACTGAGGTAAAGGGAAGGCATTTTTATACAATACAAAAGGATAATGTTGTCAAAATGTGGATTAGACTTTGATTAACTGATACAGATATTTAGCCAGGACTTCAAATAACTTAGTAGATTAACTTTTTTCAAAGTTTTTAAAGTTTAAAGAAAACTTGTGTGACTATTTCCTAATTCTAAATTTAAAAAATATTGTGAATTTAGTAAATGTAGCTATTTTTTAAAGACTTTTAAAAAATCTAACATTTTTAAATTACTTCTCATCCCAATTTAGAGTGGCTAAGTGGGAAACAAAACAAAGAATATTACATTTAAGATACCTTATCCAGTTTTTGGGGCATTCCTTAATGATTAAAGTCCAGTAAAAAATGGCTCCTTCTGAAATGGACTCTATCTAACTTGGGCTTGATGGACTAATTTTTTTTTTTCCTAAGCAAGACTTAGAGCACTTGGAGTTACAGTAATTAAAAAATAGAGGATTTATTTTGATGCTGCAAGACATCACAAAATCTTGTTTCAAATCAGAGTTCAAATTGCTACGAGTCTCATTCCTTGGAGCTGTTTAAGTCAGGAAGAACTCCTGAGTTTTACACTCTCAGTTTTTGTGAAGCTTATTATCCCAAATGGGTCAACCTGAAAGTCACCATGGTAAAAGCTTGTTATATTTGGCTGGGATCTGCAATTGTCAGGAGTCAGTCCAGAATTGAGGGAAGTCATGGATTTTTGTCAAGTCAGTATAAATTAATACAGACTAGGTCTGTCACACTTCAGCCAACAATGACCTTTCTTTGCGTGTATGAGCATTCCCTTTCTGAATTCGATTACCAAGATATCTATTTCTTAAGCCCTACAAAGTACTTTTCTTGGAAAAATACTTTGCCTGTCAATTTTTCAACCAGTGATTATGAGTAGTCATGGTAAATCCTGCAAACCACTGAGACTAATCCTGGGAGAAAAAGACCTGTGCTGGTGTCAAGAGCACAGGTACCCAGTTTTTCCAAAGAAATGCAATTATAAGTTAAATATTTAAATAATACATACATATTGAAAAAGGTGCAGTAAGTTTAGGGAGTTTCTTTGCATTAGATTTCCTGAGAAACTATGGGGCTAATTTCCACACAAATTTATCATTGCGTATAAAATTACCGCAGTTAGGAAAATTGCTGTTTGATGTATAAAGGAGTGAATTGTTCTTCTGAAAGCAAGATATTATAGGGCTTGGCAGTTGTTACATTAGGGTTTATGAACTGTGAATGTTCTACAATGTTCTCCTGTACCTCGTGGACTTGAACTGTTGATACATCTCTGAATGAATCTTGTAAATGGTGTTCCCGTGGGCGCACTCCAATTTTGGAACCTTTGTTACAGCAAATGGAATAAAGGGTTTGATAATCAAGCAACATAAATGCACCCTGTAGCAGGAAAATTACACCACTTCTGTTTCTCTAAATTCACCTTAAAAATATTTGGTTGGCACCACACACTTTGTGGTTGTTGAGTTTTCTTACACTCACTGGTGAATGTGGAAAAGTGCTTTTGCAATAGACTGCAGACTGTTCATTGATGCAAATGAGTCAAAGGACAGGATGAGATGTTGAAGCTGGTATTTTGATTGATTTGGCCAAAATAATGTGTGTGTATTACTATTTTGTGTATAATTACAGACACAAAATAATAATTTACTAGACTCTCTTCTCTAATTATGATTCTGTAGTTCCTTTTAAAAATTGAAGTTATACTGGCCTTTTTAAAATTTAATTTTAATGAAAGGAAATGAGAATGTGAGGAGGATAAAATCCACATTAGTGATTAGAAGGCTTAGCCAAGCTGTAAGAAATTCAGGTTCTCTGTCCTGTTCTGCATGAGTGTGTTGGGGTCCAAACCATCTGCTTCCCAGGAAGAGGCTTTTGCCAGTGGCTGTTGTAGCCTGGGCACAAGGACACTGCACTTTGCAGCCAAAGCTTTTCCAGCACTGCAGAAAGCACACGAAGGGCAGAGCTGTAAAGGCAGGAGGCAGGGTCTCAGCTCTCTAGGGCAGTGATGATCATGTCTGATGCCTTCAAGCTGCAAGAGCTGCTGCTGAAGGTTCAGTGTTAAAGGCAATGCCACTCAAATTTTGGCACAGCATTAGAGCTGGGCACTGAACCCTCAGAGGGTGATGGTGGTGCTGGGCTAAAAACATCGAGGATTTCTCTCTGTTGGAAACATGGGTGCATGTGTGACCTCAGGAGTCACTTCTGTGCCCCAGCCCCTACATTTTATTCTTCTCTTGCTTTTTGCACCTGCATCCTTTGGCAGGTGATGGCTTTGGGGATTTGCCACAAATGATGCAAACTGTAATGAAGAAGGAAAACTGAGTCAAAGCCACCATCTTTCAGGCTGGGCACATAATTAGCAAATCATCCTCTGGCCCTGCTGTTGTGTTCTGGATAGTCCTTGTGAAGAGGATCAGGTTTGTTTGTAAGTTTTCCTCTCCATGACAGATCTCAGGGACTCTGCAATGGAGAACTTTAAAAGGCTTAATTAGAACCCACTGGTGTGCCCAAGCAGGTGTTTATAAATGGCTGTGGTAAGAATCTGCAAGTCCAAAGGGCAGAGAAGCCTGCCTAGGGCCTGACAGCTGTCTTGGAGAGGTTATAGCCATGGGGACTGGGAGAAGTAAAATAAAATTTGGATGTGCTCTGCAGTCTGAGTCACCTGGCTCAAGACCCATGCTCTCCCAGTGTGATAGTCTTCAAATATGTGTCACACCTTTTCCCTTTCCCTGCAAAAGCTGTTTGTTCATCCATCCATCCATCCATCCATTCAAACAGACTGTGGGGTTTGAGCTTCCACATCCACTGCAGAGGCAAAGGCAGAGGCAAATTCAACTCATGTGGATGTTGTAACATAGTTAAGAAGTATGAGCCACTGAGACAGCTCAGAGCCCATAAATGTCTCTAAGAAATGAATCTTTGAAGCTCATCTCCTGCCAGCTGAGAGGGGTGGGGTGAGAAGTGCAACTTCAGCTCTTAATTTCACAGTACCTCCTGTGAAAAAATCAGATGTGAATGATAATTCTGTTATTTCTCAGCTTTGGAGCATTTGACTTTAAAAACTTCTATTCTTAACATTTATTAACGAAAATTTGATATAATTGTGCCATAATGCTGTTTCCTCCTGGCACTGGGTGAAGTTATGGACTCTCTCTAATGCAGCTGGGTAAGCTCACACCTTTTCAGAGTCCCCCGGGAGTAAGCGACATTATTAATGAATTTAAGAGTAATGATGCTGTTCATTGGTGTTCCAACAGGCATTGAGGTGTCAGCAAGGTTGGGAATCTCATGATATATGTCTGGAACAGCCTGTTCTTACAGTTTTAAGAGGCATGAGCTGGCAGGCATGTATTTGCCTCTGGTGCTTTGTTGGGAGCTGGAGCAGTCGGGCTCTCCTCAAACCTTTGGGAGCTGCTCCTGGGAAACTCTTCCCTGCATGGAGCAAAGCTGCAGCACCCAATCGTGCTCTGCTGCATTCCAGGAGTGCTGCCCCAGCCTGAAATACTCAGACTGACAACCAAGGGTGAGAACTTTGTTTTATAAACCAAAGGAAAGTGTTAGTTGCAAAGCAGAAAAAGAGTTTTTTAGCAGTAGGTCTATCCTGGAGCATAAAAAAATTATACACACAGTTCATAGAGGGCAGATTATAAATGTGCATGTTTTAGATCAGCTTCTGTTCTTCACATCAAGAAGTTCAGAGCAAGCCCAAGCAACTCTGACAAAAGCAATATTGCTCTGAAGTCTCTCTGACTGAAGGGGCTGTAATTTGCCCTCAGTTACTTTTAGCCAAGCATGGATCTAAATTAAATTCCTGGAGCTGACCCTCCTTGTACTTGCAGAAAGTTCAGCTGAGCTCTGGTTTTAATGTGTCCCACAGCTCCCATCTCACCCTCTCCCTGCAGTGGCTGCACCTTTTGGGTTTACCTGTGTGTTTGCACTTGGAAAACTTCAGAAGACAAGAAGTTAATATGAAATTTAGGGCCGCATGCTTGTGCTGTGAAGGCAGTTAATCAGCCTCTTAACATCCTGTATTTCCTCTGGCAAGTAATGACATTATGCTTCAATCACATCAACCTTTTTTTAACACTGCCCTCAAGAAAGATTTGGAAAAGATAAACATTTCCCGTAACATTTTTCCCCCCCGACTTGCTTCACTTACATGTGATTTATCTTTTAATGTGTTAAGGCCAGCTCAGAGCTCCCTTCCCAAGATAATGTCTCATTGACTCCACTGGGAGCTTTTCTCAGGGCAAGAACATTAAACAGAACACTGATTTTATTTTATTTTTAATGTGTTTCTGACAAATTTTTTAATTTTGCCGCTCTTTTTTCATTTTCATTTCTGCCTCAGTGATGCAGCAGAGATAATTTATTGGAATATATTTTCAACACTATTGTTTCAGCCACGCTTTAACACCTGCCATGGATGATAAATACGCCATGCTCTGGTATAACATGAAATGTGATTCTTTCTCCTGTGCTTTGCTTCTAACTTTATTTTTAGGTGGCAGTCTTTGTGCACAGAAACTGAGTTGCGCAATTTTTGGTTGGCAGCATTGCTGTTATCAATGATTTCTTCTTCATGCACACTGGCACCTCAAATATTTTCTTCAAATCCATCCCTTTTTGCTACAAAGGCACTTTGATAGTGACTTGGTTTAAGAAATTGAAAGCCTACATAAAGCTTGCCTTGATATTGTGGACTGTGGAAGGTAAAAAGTTGTTACACTCTTCTCTTTGTACTGTGGAGACGGACTTAAATTTTAACATGGACTTGCTAACTTTAAATTCTACTCTTGAAAAAAACATTGTATTTATTATTACCTTTAATAACAAAAAAAGAAAACATTAAATTGGCACTACTATTTCAATATTAAAAAGGTTTATAATATGGGGCCCTGTATTAAGATACTGTAGAGAAATTTGGTTTTAATTGGCAATGTTCTTTTATTTTACTCATCCTGGTAGCTGTTATAATTAGAGACCTTGTTGGAAAATATTTTTTGTTTACATTTTGTGAGTAAGTTTTTATTTTCTTTTTATGTGACATGATCCATTTAAAGCTGTTCCCCCAGTGATTTTATGGGCCTTTTAAACCCTTTTTCCTCATTATGTGTAGCTACTGACACGTAACCAATTTCAGGATCAAGACAGTTTTGCTTAGGGCACAAGTTATGGAGCACAGCCACCTTGTCCTCTTCAAGTTTTCACTTGATGATTAAAATTTGCATCTCCCAACTTTCAGCAGTTGAGGTGTGAGCTTTGCCATCCAGTGATGCTTCAGATGAGGAATGGAGTCATTGGTTTTGTTTTACTCTGGGTTAGACAGAGAACCAGAGAAGGAAATGCTGCAGTGCTGATGAAATTATGTCATTGGTGCTTTCCTCAGTTTCCTCTGATGTCCCTGAGTGGGAAGAGCTGGGGCAGCAGGATAACACATGGAGAGGTCAGGACATTTCTGTTAGCCCTGGGGGCCAGGCAGCCTGATGGGACTCGGTTTTCAGCTTTCAGTGCCAGCCAGCTGAGCTAAGGCAATGTCTCATTTGTCCCTGCCTGGTTTTGGTGTCTGAGATCCACGATGGAGCTGCACACAGGGCTGGAAAATGTCTCACCACTGCTGTGCAGCTTGTACTTTGATGTTTGGCACGTGGCAGTGAAGTCACTTGACAGGTTTCAAATCTCAGAGAAGGTTTCAGGGTAGGCATTCTCTCCTGCTTTCATAAAGGAGGATGTCTCTGAGAAATAAACCCTGAATTCTGGCACCACAGCTGAGTGTGAATCTCCATCCAGGCTGGCCAGGCTGCAAAGCAACCAACCCTGCAGCACTGCAAGGTTCCAACACCCAGACTCTCACTTGGGTCCATCTGCTTCGTTTGTGGTTGATTTGTATTTTGATTATCCATCCCCACGTCCCATTTTCTCACTAGCAGAAATGGTTGCCCTGCCTTGGAAATTCTGAGGCTAGATGCAGCTTCTGAAGAATAGCCAGGAATAGCAAAGTGGGCCAATCCTTGGGATCCTTTGCCCATCTTGCAGGTAGCATTAGTAGCATGAGACCTTAGTAGTAGAAATAAATTAACACAGCAGAAATACATTAATATCTACTGCTCAAAACAAGAATTTTGTCCCTGGGTTGATGGGTTTCCAGGCCTACTCAGGCAAGAGTGTGTTTTTCCACAGTTTGGTACCTTATTGTGTGAGGCTTATCTACAAAGTGGTCACATTTCTGACCTGCTTAGTAGCAATTATTCTCCCTTCTCGTGTCAGCTCCAAGTATACCCAAAAGATATGAATACAGCTGATGCAAAGTGGCAGAAGGTATTAAAATCATGCTTGAAATTGCTGCCACCATGTTTACTTCATTCACAGTTGTTCCCATGAAGGAGGTGGTTTCTAGAAACATTTCTTTTCTGTGCTTGTACTCATTGCAATGCAGACTGAATGCTTCTCTGCATAAACAATTAATCTGACTTCTTTGCATCAGGCACCCTTTTGATAAATACTGCTGTTGCAACTTGTTTGCACAAGGTGAAGACCTATTGCTTAAAAACATTTACTTGATATATTTACATATAATTCTGCATTCTCTCAAGACCTGTTGGCAGCATTAAGTTACTCCACAATGTCAGCTGTTACAAGGTTGTGAGTTTCTTGGCTCCTCAGTGTTGCATAGAAACAAAGCAATTGCAGACACTTTGCCATTTGGCTGTGATGTTGCTTTCCACTTAACAATAAAAGCAATTCTTGGATGTCATGTGAGCATCAGTATCAGATTTCTGAGCGATTAGACCCGTGGTGCAGGTAGATCTAAAACTGTTGCTGGTGCTGGTGTGTATTAAACCTTTAGTCAGGTCTTTGATGTTCTACCTGAGTGCTTGCAAACTGTTGCCACCTTAGTCTGTCAGCATTTTTGATGTTCCAAAATGTGAAAATGATAACCACGTGTCATTAGCAACCTGCTGCTGCTCAGAGATAAAAGCCAGTGGGGGCAGGAGCAATGTGAAACAGCCGCACTGCTGTCCTGGAGACACATCACCTGAGCACAAGGATTTCTCCTGCCACCCATTAAAATAATTAATCAGCAAAATGCCACGTTAATGAGGACTTTAGAGATGCCTAGATGGGTCCATGAAAACAATCCTTTATACATGAGGCCAGGCTCTGTTCTCCAAAGAAATTCTGTTGGCTCCAGTTGCGTTACTCTTAACAACAGCGTGTGAATGCGATCAGAAGCAGACCTGTGGAACTGAGGGAAAGGATAATGTGAATGAATGATTTTTTAGAATGATTGTTAGATTAATCCAAGGGAGGGGAAAAAAAAAAGTGGAAATTGCGGTTAGTAAGAAGTGACTCGTATAGGGAGGTGTTTGCAACCAAATCCTCTGTCACTGAAATGTAAGCAGGCCTGGACGATAGCTGGGGAAAGCAAAACCCTCTAAATGTTGATAGGAAAGTACTTGGTACTAAGCAAAGTGCTTAGTAACAATCAGAAGAGATGACAGATTGTATTATTGCACAACAATAAGTCTTCAAGGTATTAGAGGTATCAATTTACGGTGCTTTCTATGCCATCATTACCTGCCACAGTCTGACTCTAATCACAGCAATAGAAACCAGGGGAGCTCCATGGGTGTTTGTGACTTTCTCTGAATATTTATGAAGGTTATAAATGAAATCAGAATCTTGGTCTCTGTTCTTAGCCCATCTGTATAACCATGGAGGCCAAATGAAGCTTTTAGTCATTATACTTAATTGGATGAATGGCCTTCAAAGCTGTCAATAAGTGGTGTGTTCACAGTAAGGTAATTAATAACACTATTTCCTTTTGGAAGACATATCATTAGCCATTATTTCTCGAGATACAACACTGATGTCTTTATTCAAGGAGGTAATTGGAGGTTACCCACCAATTCCCCACCAGTGACATCATCTTTGCAAACTGAATCTCACAATCTGTCACTTCTGAATTCATAATTAGGGTATTTTTCTAATGGCAAGTGAATGTTATTGAAAGAAATACCTACTTTGTCGTTACAGGAATAAGCACAGCCGTCCTGAAGAGTGAGGGGCTTGTAACACAAATAAGAGCTGTGAGTTGTAAGACTGAACATCTGGGGCCTTCAGAATGACTGTGTTGAAGGAACCAGCAAAAGTCAGAAAGGCAAACCATCAGCTCTACCACAACCAGTGTGTCACCAACAGTTCTGATGGCACACTTGAACAGACATGCTGCAAATATTGTCTGCTGCAGAATTTATTCCCTAATTCAGAGTATTTTATAATAACAGATAAAGAGGTTCTGTTAGGTTGCCCCTGCTTAGAAAATATGTATTATAATATACCACACAGAATGGATGTCCCTTTCCTCCTCTTAATTAGCTAATATCCTATGCAGTGTAGCTGATTCCTGACCCTACCCTGAGAGGTCACAAACATGGGCAGCAGGGCGTTTTGGTGCCATTTATTTGTTCATCCTATTCTAAAATGGACATGTACAAATAGAAAGAATCCTCCACCAAGAGGTGAACAGTCCTTGCTGGTGTTGTAAAGCTATACAGGTAAGTTACATCTATTTATGTCAGTGTTAAATCCTGAAGTACAGACACAGTTTTCAGCTGTTTCAGAGAATTCTTTTTCTTCTTGCACCAGCCACGTGGGTTCTTCAGTAGCTTGGGAATTTTGTGAAGGTATAAGTGACAGTGTGGTTTATGCACTGACTTTGATCTGCAGACTTCAAACAAATACTGCAAGTGTTTGTCACAGACCCAAAATTCCAGCAGGAGCTGGAGCCCATTCTGCATCCAAACCCAGGGAGATTGATTCTGCTTTTACACCCACATCTTACCAAGAGCAGGAACAATATTAATGTGATTTCTGCTTCTGATCCTTGCTCTTTGTTTAATCTCCAGTCACCTGCCATGTGCCCTGTCTCCCTGGCTCTGTGTTTTGGAAGTGAGATTGCTCCAGCTGACCCTGGGTCTCCTTGTGTACTCCAAAGAATTCGGGATGCAAATGAAGGGCTGCACAGGACTTCACAAAGAGGGCTAGCAGGAATATGGGTAACCACCAAGCAGCTTTGGAACACATCATCTGGAGCAGGTCCTGAGCAAAAATAGTGTTGATGTCCTGGGTATTCTTGACCCAGGATGGGAAGATTACTCCTTATTTTACCTGCATTGCTTTGCAACAATAACAAGAGTTGTCAGGAGACTGTGGCATAGTGGAAACTCTGGAATTTCTGTCTTGGTGGTTTAAAGATACGGTGCTGAGCAGTTTCTTCTGGTAAAATATTTTAAGTGGTGACATAATTTCCTTCAAATAACTATCATTTTCAAACCTAATAAAAGGGAGAGCTTTATGGCCTAACTCAAACAGCCCTTTGGAGAATGTCTGACATTTTATGAATATTTATTGTCTTGCTTTCCTACCTGCTCTTAAATAATGAAAAACCTAACACCTGGAAACATGGAACTATGTTGAGAAGGAAGATCTAACACTTTGCATTGCCTGGAATTTCAGGCACCAGAATTTGTCATTTGTAAACAATATTATTCTTACAGGGCTTGCAGGTACCAGGAAATATTTATCTCAAAGCTGCTGCAGGAAATGTTCAGGATTCAGTGGGTGAGTGAACTCTGACTGATGACATACTGGAAAAATTTACCTCCCTATGCTGGAAATTTAGGTCTTGAAAAGCCATAGGCAGGGTGGTTGCAAATGGTTCTTGCAGAAGTACAGTGTGAAAGATTGCATAAAATTCTCTCAAGGGAATGAAGTGAAGTGGTATTTCAAATATAATACAATAAAAATTGAGTTCAGTGTCTGATCTTCTTTTACTTAGCTGACTGTATTTGCTATCTAACTTGCTCTGTGGAAAAGATGACACTTTTCTTTTCCCCAACAATCTCATCTCTCTTTAAACTTTTTTTTTTCCTTGCAAAAAGCCCAGTGTAGTATTTACCCATGTAAAAACCTAGGGAGAATGCTAGAGCATGGCTGCATCTAAAAAGCAGCATTTAAAATATAACTTCTTGATTTATTAAGCAGAACGAAGGTGGATTTTTAATGCTAATTCATTTAATATATGACAAATTGTAATGCAAGCTTGCAGAACAATTAAGACATAATTATTGAGAAGTGAAAGTCTGGCAACAAAACTTCTTTGAATTTTGCATTTTAAATACACCAAGTTGAATCTTAGAAATCTTTCTTTGGTAGAAATACTTGTGTGGTAAAAGACAGTTCAATACATGTCCCTTTATCCAAATGCATTCCCCAGATGATAGGGAAGATAAAATGATCGAGCCAGCCCAGAAGTGTTTTATTTGCAAGAATAAAGTGACTTTTGAATGCAGGTGGGTTTGCAGAGCTGTACTGAGAGAGAGAGACTGCAGTCAGAGCTGACTGGGGGAGATGGAGCCGGGGGCCAAAGCACACACAGCCCCTCTGGGCTCAGCTGGGAGTGCAAAATGTTCCTTTTGGTTGTGTTCCTGGAGGATTTGTTCTCCTATTTCTACTCAGGGACACTGACAGAACTGAGGACCGAGGCCCTCATGAGCCTTTTCCTGCTGTGTTTGCCCAGCTGAATTAGCAGGATCAGAGTGGAAGCTCCTCATGGCTGCAGAAGCAGAGCTTGTCACGGGGCAGTAGATCACTGCCATGATGCACTGCTGTGTTTCTCTGGCATGAAGCAATTAATTCCTGATAAAGAACCTCAAAGACTGCCCCAAAATCAGGGCACAGTAACACGTAGCAAAGCCATTTTCTTGTCAAGGAGTACTTGCAAGACTAAAACTTGGGGACCACGCCCTTCCCTCCAAACTACAAACATCTTTGTGGCCAAAGATGCCAAGGTGTGTTCCAGCCCTGCTTCACTGAATGGGTCAGAAAATCTCACTTGGCCTCTCAGGAGAGGATCTGGGCACTATTGCTCAACAGCACCACTGAAAACACTGGCCCCAGGCACTGGAGTGAAGCAACTGGATGTTGTTTTGCACAACCTCAGTCGGTGCTTGCAGATGGCTTTGTGCAACAGGAGCTGTCCCAGGACGATCGGCACGATTTGTGCCTTATATGCCTATAAACCTATCAGTAGAAGGAGTTATTAATGATCACGAGCCATCATTATCAGCAATCTGCTGGATGCTCAGTCCACTGATTGCAGTCAAGAACCTCTTGGAAAGGTGTAAAGCAGGAGCACAGTCACCGTTGCATAATGAAACGATTATGTAATGAACGTCTAATTATGTAATGCATAAATAACGTTAAATGTTGCCAAATGTGAGCTGTAGGAATCACTAGAGGGCAGATTATAATCCCTACTGGTCCTTCCCTGCTTGCTGCCTGTGGCACAGGAGGCAACAGCTCCCAGCAGCAGGTGGGGAGCAGAGGGACAAACCCAGCTCAGCCCTCCCCACCCCGGCAGCAGAGGGCAGGGACAGGGACAGGGACAGGACACACAGCCAGAGGCCAGCAAGCCCAGGGGAGGCTGCATCCTGCTCTTGAAACAAAGGGCACCGCTCTGACTTTCAGCAGAAATCTTGTTTATTGCTGTATCTAAAAGTATAATAATGTGGCTTTTTATCTGGTTTCCAATTTATGGCAGAATGAAAGTTCCAATCTGTTGGTAGGAGTATTTGTGATACTACTGCTCACTGTATGCCAAAATGTTCACAGGATCAAGGCATTTATGATTATTTTATAACCTCACTGGCATTTAAATATGTACCACATCTCCTCCTTTTTGGTTTGTTTTTTCTTTATCCCTTCAGAGTTTATGCAAACATGTATATTAGTGTAAATTTTCCCCAGTAACAATTTAAAAAAAATATATTTTAAGCTCACTTGTAGCTCATACCCCACTTTTAGACTTGGTTTTGGTGTTGTCATAAAGCCAGCCTACCTACCCACAGCCAGAACAGCCATGGGGGGACCTGCTGTGTGCTACTTAACTGAAACAAACCAAAAAGGAGTTGAATGAAGTTTGAGATCAAGACAGTCCTGGTCTTTTCCTCCAAACTGTGGCATAATGATAAAATCAGTAACGTTTCAATTCTTTGGATTTTTAAAGTGGAGAGAGACTAAATATAGCCATGGAGGCCTCTCCCTCAACCTGCTGACCCTGAACCAAGTGACTGCAGGTTACACTGACAAGAGCCCCATTGTCCTTTTCATTAATCAAACCCACTGAGCCAGGTAAATCTTTAAACAAGATGAATGGGCAGCATTTTTAAAAAGTAAAATAATTCACTAGGCTTTGGATGTGTTTCTCTTTAATTAGTTTGATGAGCACAAAGTCTGAAGCCTTGTCAAACACCCAGTATTAACTTCTGGTGCTGACCTAGAAAAGGAGCGTTGCAGAGGTAAGAAAATGGGCAGGTGAAACTTAGTGAATAAGAGATCTTTTTTTGTGAAGGCCTTTTGCCAGATGAAAAGAATCATTACCACAATGATACTTCTAATTATACTGTCATTAGGGTACTAGTGCAGGTTCCTATGGTGCATGAAGCTTTCCCTCTTTCAACAACTTGATCCAAAATGGGTAAAATACAGGTATTAACCCTTTCACTGGGCATACAGCTGGATATTTAGGCAAGCTGAAAGAACATATTTTATTTCATAGTCAAGTCACAATATTGTTGAGGTTTCTGGAAAATGCACAAGAGTTGGTTTTTCTTTTTGTTTTAAATTCAAATAGTTAACAATTCTAAAGAGTAAATTACCTGGCCACTGTGCATTCTTGCCAGAGGCCAAAGATGAAAAAATGATGATGTGTTTTAGGTAGCCAAAAGGGAATGAAAATGTGCTTTATGGTTGATCTAATTGTTGCCTGACTGGAAAATGTGAGGTGAAGTTTCTGGCACTGAGTTGCCCAAATTATTGAAAGGAGCCAAGAGCAGATAACACACTGGGCTGCAAAAAACAGAGCTGTTCAAGGTCACTTTCAACTCATGAAGCAGCTGTTTAATCAATGAGGTGAAAAATACTTGCATTTTTTTTTATAACTTGCAGTCTGCAGATGATGCTATAACATAACCTCAAGGCTTTCTCTTTACTTTGGAGGACTGGATGTCCAATCCCTGTATCCAAAATGGATACAAAATCACATGCAGCTACAGCCCAAGGTGTTAAAAATTAGATTCTCTTAGATGTTTTCACCTAGTGCTTAAATGGTCCTAGACTTTGGATCCCAGGTCCAAGTTGACTCAGCATCTCTGTCTAAAACTTGCTCTCTCCAGGGCAAACAGTGGATTTCTCACTGTTCTGCATGGATTTGAGCTCATGTTTGGTTCTTCAGGAGCAGATAGCCTGTTCTGGCAGTATGGAACAAAATTGTGTCATCTTCAAGGTGACCAGAGCAGGGGACTTGAACCTTTTGGGCTGCATGTACAGAGCTACTCAGAGTGTAAGGTAGGTTGGAGCTCTGCCATCAGATGTCCCCAGTCAGGGGCTGCTCCAGGACATCCCAAATTAGAAGCCTTTCATCAAAACAAAGGGAGAGATGCCTAGAGGAAGGAATATTGGAGCTCTGAATTACCCCTGAGGCAGATGTCCCAAACGTTGGGAGAAATGAGTTTTCAGTAGAAGGAATTGAGCAAGGCCAGCAGATCAGAAACCACAACAGCAAAACACATAAAGGCAAAAGGAGGTTGGGCAGCCAAGAAGGGAGATGAATTTCCACAAAATGGGGGGAAAATAACACTGTTCATGTGTCTCTGAATTTTTGTGATGCTCAGCCAGTGATGCTGCAGTTCCATGACACAGCTCATGGCAGTTTAAAGTAAGGATGGGGCTCACTTTAAATGAGGATGAAGAAGGTTTTGTGAATCCCAGAAGCTTCTCTTTGATGAATAAGTAGTTATTAGTTCTTTTGAGACTGGGTACCATTTGGATAATTGGTGAGTGGACTGTGACCTAAAGTACTGATAAACTGGTGGGAAATAATTCAGAACTTTTTTCAGTTTTACTCCATACTGCTTTTGTTTCATGTTCACACAACTCAGTCTAAAACATGAATCATTATTTTCATAAGAGAAATCATAATAGGAACTATTTGAAGAAAAAAGAAGTAGTAATACTTGTTAATATGAGCAGAATTCAATTAATAAAACACCAAACCACACACTGTGACTGATTTGTTTCTAAAATATCATTTTTATTATTTTAATAGGCAAATATTTTGTCTGTTGTGGTCAGTCTTTTAAAGGCAGCAGGGTTTATCCCTTCTGCCCCATTTTTTTTAATCTTTGCCATTATCCACAACTTGAAAACAAAGAGCCTGGTCCTTTATGCCTAAAAGTGGTGGGAGTTCTGTTTAAAGTCACGTGTGACTTCATTTATGAGAGTAAAGCAGTACTGGTTTAGGTGATGTTGCAACTTTGCCTGGCATGTGCAGAAAAGAAACCTTTTCAAGAAACATTAAAAAAATAAAAAATCTGTGAAACTTACTCCAGTTCTAGCCTTTAGTAAACAGATTTCCAAGTGGAGGAATTGCAATACTGCATTCAGCATGAACTGCAAAATTACCTCAGTTATCTCCTGTCCAGTTATTTGCTCCTATTTTGTTAATAAGTACAAAATGTTTTCAAATTTCTTAGACAGTATTTGTCTTTGTCAACATTTAGGGAGCCTCTACTGTATATAAGCTCTCCACACAAATAGAGTTTAATGAAGAACACTTAGATTTTAAAACTTTTGTATAACACCTGTTTATCTGATGCTTATAGATTTTAGGTGATTTTACTCTAATTTTTTAAGTTAAAAGGAGATATGAAACTTATTTTTGACGTAATTAAAAACCTAAAATGTAAGTTTGCTCACTGAAAACTATATCATGGAGTTCTTTTGCAATACAAGTTAATTAACTGGATTTAGATATTTGCAAGATGATATATTTAATGGGATTACTGCTCATATAATGTTCTCAGTGACTGATCTGGAATCCAAGCTCGAGGAACAGAATACCGAATTCCCAGCTCTTTGAGAGTTAATGTTGTGTTAAGAGAAAGTACAATTTGAACCTGGTTGTTGATGAATGGCGAGGTTATTCTGGTGAAATGGAGCCGGAGCCTACAAGGGCTGCACGAGGCAGATGGGAGCGGGAGCGGGAGCGAAATTCCTGCCGGGGCTGGGGCAGGGGACCCCCACACCTGAACTCCGGGCAAGTTCAAGGCAATGGCACATCCCACCCCAGCATAATGGCCCTTTATTCAGGCCCTGTCTCCCAGGTAGGATCAATTGGATGCTGTTATTAAATTATTTAAAAACAAACCCTCGTGTTTTGGTGGGTGTTCGGGGTGAAAATGAAGACGCATCTCTTTGCTGGCCACTCGTGCCGTGGTTTGAAACTGTTGTTATTTCATTCTTTCAAAATATTGTCTTTACAATTAAAACAAACAAACAAACAAAAAAAGCAGAAAAGTTAAATGGTAATTTGGTCTGGGGAAAGAAAAAAAAAATACAGTGGCCCTGACAAAGACTATTTCCATGTGCCAATATATCCCACATTAGTGTCTATCTTCTTTTTAAGGCAAATATATTTCTGTGTGTCAATTTGGTTCACTACAATGTTAGAGTTTCGCTCACAGCAGAGGATTTCTCTAATGAATATGATAATTTAAATCTCATGATCAGAGTACTACTTTTTAAAGAAATTTGAACATTTTTTTTGTTTAAGAGCTATTAAGTGTTTCAATATTAGCTCAGTCAAATAACTATTAGATTGGGAAATCTCATTTTAGTAGATGGCTGTGTTGCTCTACAGTTCTTCTATATTGTAATGTTTTAAAAAAGTAATTCACAAGTAAAATGATAATTCATGTTTAACAGGCATCGATTTTAAAATTTAACCAATGTTCAAAAGCTCCAGTGAATTCAAATATCCCAACATTTTTATTTGTGAGACTAATTTTAATTTTAAATTTTGCTAAAATGAAGTCTAAAAGAATTAACTGGATAAGATCATTCAGTTCACAGTGGCTCACCAGTGCTCATGCTGGAATGCAGACAAAAAGAATCCTGCAAAAAGAGGGAGATACGTACCTGCATTTTCCCCAAGTCAGAGCTCAAATTCCAGTGGAAATGATGTGGTTTTGGTCTGGTTTTGTTTATTTTTTCACCAGTTTTAGCTAATTTCTTATTACATATTCTGCCTTTAACATAAAAGCCTTGGTTTAGATGTGGTTATGTGCCCTGCTCAGAGGGTTTCAGTGACACAGATGAGAAACAGTGAATTTACTTCACTTTGCAAAGTCAAAAGTGAGCGGTCAGCCAGAGTTGTGCCAAGGCAACCTTGAAGTCTACATTTTTACATGATTATTAGGTTATAAGTGTTCCATTCTAAGCATTTTAGTACTTGAATAAACAGCCCTTATTAAGCTAAATTTAGATCTGTTCTATTTATGAATGCATGAAAATAGGCCTGTTTATTTTTCCTGATTTGTCTGTAGCCAAGACAACTGTGAAACGTGCCCTGCAATAAAGGGCAATCACTAAATAGACCACAATAAATTAATAGCTTACAGAAACCTCTTAAAACATTCTAAGCTCATATGTTTGTGAGGAGTTTGGGATCTTAAAATATGATATTCTGTGATTTACCAGCAGAGGAATTTGAATTGTGCCATTGCATTCCTGTCCTGCAGCACGATGTTCTTACTGCTAGCACTGATGCAAGCCCAGATACTGCTTTTCCTTGACTGAACACCAATGCCACTGTGTGAGGAAGAATTCACAAACTGAAAAGGAGTTTTTTCTCAGTTCTTCAAATTATCTTCAATTTACCCTGTGCAGATCATTGCTGCAGGCACCATAGAGGAAGAAAAAAAGAGCACTCAACAGCTTTTTTTTCCATGTATCAAAGTGACCTTGTGAGTTTAAAAAGCCAGGATTTTCAAAAGCCAGCTGGCTGTGGAAATGGCACAGCAATCTTGCACATCCAGGAGTGGCACTTGCAGGGCAAATATGGAGCATAAAGAACATTTTGGGTGGGCAGGGATTGGTGAATCAGCTGCCATTTGTGAGGGCTCCAGAAAAGCGCTCATGGGGCTTCACTTTGGCTCTCAGTGTGTGGAATTAGTGTTCTCCAGGATGGAGTTACAGCCACAGGCACAGAGAGGAGGGAGATAATGAACTTATGCAGGGGAAAAG
The DNA here is from genome assembly GCA_013396995.1 of Dicaeum eximium. Taxonomy (NCBI): domain Eukaryota; kingdom Metazoa; phylum Chordata; class Aves; order Passeriformes; family Dicaeidae; genus Dicaeum; species Dicaeum eximium. The sequence goes on along the minus strand of VWZP01006534.1, from coordinate 389,551 downwards.
AAGGTGGTTTGACCAAGGAATGTGAATGAGCAGGGCCAGGGACAGCAGGTCTGGTGTGACAGTGCCGATACCGGATGTGCTCGGGGAGTTTCTATCAGCCCAAACTAACACAGTTACAGTGCAGGGTTATAATAGCAGGGAAAAACATATTGCAGTTAAGTCCCATTAATCTGAATAGTGTATTGTCAAAGAGAAATGTAAAATGACATCTGACTGGAGGAGCTTTTAAGAGACCATGTACAAGAGATGCTCTCTAAGAACACATCATTTATCAGAACTGAAATGCTTTGCAAAGTCAGGTGCTGCCAGAATGTCTGAAAATGTTATGACAGTAAGAAAATATATCTTTTGGAATGAACTGATGATGCTGTTTTGTCTTTTCAATTCCACTTTTAATTTTTTTTTTCTGTATCCCGTTCCATTGCAAGTTGAACTGAAGCTGAATAGCAAAGCATTTAGGTCTGAATTAGTGTAATAATTCTCCATTTACAGAAAGAACAGTAATTTTGAGCACATCTGGACAGATTTATTTTACAACTTCCTTCTATCTTACATCTTCTATCCACAGATAAGTAAGAAAAATACAGAGTTGTACCATTGTAATGGCAATATCTGAAAGCACAGAAAAAATGTGCTGCTTTATTAATCAAAGAACAACGTAATTCTGTACTAACAGCAGTTTGGAAAACACAAAATGAAGCTGGAGCATTTGTGAAATTATCATCCATTACACATATTAATTGACAGTGCTCTCCAGGAATTAATTGATCTGAGCGTGGGATCTGGCAGTTATGGCAGATGGGAATGCTCTTCTCTGAGAAGAGGGAACATGCAGAGCAGTAGGAATTGTTCTTCATACTCATCATTTACCCTCACAAGGAGCCTCTGGACATCCTTGCATCAGGCCTGGCAGCAGGTTGGTATTTGCTGTCTCAATTTCAGCCCAAACAGAGCATGCACATGGAGGAGCTCATTGGGAATGCATTTGGCAGCCCAGGGCAACCAGCTTTACCCAAAATGAGAGCCTGTGGAAAGCAGTTTTCATCTTCCAAAGTCACTGGCCTTATGGACTTCAGCACGAATAAGTTTCCAAATAATGAACCTGCAGTTCAGTTTCTGGCCAAGGCGAACGAGCACACGTTAAGTCACTCAGAAAGGAGATGAAAAGCTCACATTCAGGATGCATTAATCTGAAAACAAGTGTACTTTTGTGTCTGGGGAGTATTATTTTCATTGCCATCAATTTAGAACATAGATAGACTGTGATTCTAGCTTCACTATCAGGTTGCCCCGCAGGCTGAGACCCCTCCCCAGGCCACTCCATTTAATTTAGACTAATCTAAAGCTAAGTGAAACTTTGTACCCTCTCTGATTTCTTCTTATGATGGGGAACACTCTGATTTCCCCTTCCCCAGTGATCTGCTCAGAGTGGCTGGAGGAGCAGGGGAAGGAGAGGTACACAGGAAAATGCCCCCAGGTAAGGGGAATTATTTGTGAACAGATGGATGGCAAAAGTGTTCAGCCACCTCTTCCATAAGAGTTTTTGTTAGTTTGACTTTCCCTTCACTTTTGCATTGTCCTTTTGAAGGCAGGTTTTGGCACACAAATTTTTCAATGCACTGCACATACCAACAGATAAATCTCCCATGGAGCAGAATGAAATACAGTACTTTGCTGCTCTTACACATTATTATTATTATTATTATTATTATTATTATTATTATTATTATTATTATTATTATTATTATTATTATTATTATTATTATTTTGTTGGTTTTCCTTTTCCTTTTTTCCCTTTTGTTTTTTAACCCACCAAAATTGCTTTCTATGGATAAGCCGAGTGAAGAAAACAACTTCTGCCCAGTAACAATCCTCAAATGAGGATCACTCAGCAAGCAATACAAAAAGAATCAGATTGGCATTCAGTTTGGGCTCTCAAGTTATTAAAAGAATTAAGGAGAAGCAACTGCCTGTGACTTCTAATGTTTTACAAAGCAAAATTTTGGGAATCTGTTCACAGGCCTGAAAAAATGATCTGCAGCAGTCATTATTTTAAATGTGTCAATTAGTAGATTTGGATTACTCTGTCAATAACCAATAAATAAAACATAGTGAACAAGAAATTAGGGTTAGTCTGAGTAGCACTTGTAAAACATGTTTAAACTGAAATGTTTAATTCTAAGAAGGAACAGTGTAGAAATGTTTAGCAGGTCTAAAAAGGTCCTGCTATTGTAAATCACCCTGAAGTCTTTGGCTTCAGTGTTTCCATAAAATAGAACTGTTAGATGTGATGAAATTATTAAATTGATTAGTTCTAATTGACCTTAGATCTTAGAGGGGAAGATATTTTAGGGAAAGAGAGGTCCTAAATTTACCTCCTGAGTGCTGCTGGGCCTGATTGTGTTTCGCATACACAATTGTGGTTTTCTGATTTAGACTTGCAGTGTAAAAAAAAAAAAAATGTCAGGAAAAAAAAAATCTTATTTTTGTCTGGTGGCTCACAAAACTTGCACGAACAAGACTTTTATGTGTGTGAAACTGCCAAACTGGAGCCAGGGTCGGAACTCTCAAGGGGCTGAATATTGAGCAAAAGGGAGAAATGAAACAGCTGAGTTACTACACTGAGAAACATATGTGGTACATTTACACATTTACCAACATCCAAAAGATTTTCTGATATGTAGCTGCTCTCTTGGAAATTATGTACGTGGTTGTCTGGAGCTGCACCAGAGCTGCAGGACCTATTTTGGCTTCTTGGGCAAATTATACAGAGTTGCAATGAAGTTTATAAATGAGTATTTATCCCTTAGAGAGAAACGTTTCTGGAGGAGCTCTGACAGCCTAGTGAGGGAATAAAACGTCCTTTAATAACTGATTGCATGTATTTGACCAGGACTGCAAAGCAGCCTCTTTTAAGTAGAGTATTTTTATTATGCTTCGTGTTAAAAAAACCCAAGAAATTATCTTGAAGCACCAATAATGTTGTTGCACCTAGTAAAGCCAAGAAATTCAAGGTTATGGCTGACACTGATCCCAACTGATGGAGCTGACCGCTCTTACTCTATCCAATCACTTCACCACTTCCACCTGAATCATCTGAAATCTTTTATTGCAGTGAATAATGTGTGCTAAATTTAATCAGGCATGCTCACAAATCCTCCTGCACATCCTCTCCCCTCCTGGAGAAGTAAACAGACAGCAAACAGTCCTTCCTGATGAAAGATTGTCTTCTCCATGGCAGAAAACAGAAATATTTCCTCCAAATTCAGGAGAATGAGATGGGTTTAATAGTAGAGTATTTGCAGAGACTTTGAGCCTTTATCCTGGAGAATTCTGCATGGTGGTAGGAAGTAACTAGGACTGCATAACTCTTCTCCCATTTCATTTCCCCAGGTGTATTTATATGATCAGTGTTTCATATTTAAATATGCAGCATGTGTTTTCTGTTGAGAGAAAACCGTGTTATTAAAAGATGGCAGAAGAAAACTGGAGTCAGAAACAAAGGAAACAAATATACTTGAATTATGCTGCAGACAGCATGAAAGAAAATGTCTATAAATACACACAGAGTGAGTCTGTCTAAAAATGGCATTGAGGGTTGATGAAAACATCACTGACACCAGAGGAAGTTATGGACACTGGCTGTGGGTGAGCAGTGAAATACAGGACACAGGTACCACCAGCACCAGCTCCAGCTGGGATTTCCATCCCCATCCCTCCTGCTGTCCCCTGCTGCAGCAGGACTCCCCAGCCTGCTTTGGGAACTCACTGGAATCTCTTTTGTAGCAGCCAGAGGAGGCTCTGGAGCACCTTCTGCAGAGCCCAGCTCTGACTCCTGGAAATGTCTCCCCTGGATTGTGCCAGGGGCATTTGGCCGGAACCAGGGTTCGCCCTCCTGGTGAGGGCTCCCAAGTGGGGAAATGAGGCTTCCACCTTTCTGTGCCTCCATCCCATCTCCCTGCCCCCTCCTCCTCCCCTGACTTTTCTCTGGGGTCAAGATGACACATGACCCTTCTCTAATCATGGCCCATCTCGTTCCAAATGGACAGTTCTGCGCTGTTTCTGTGCTCTCCCTATCTATCCCTTCTCCTTTTCTTTCAGGTTGCTCTATTTGTTGCTATCATGTGGGTTTTTTCCCATCAATATTCTCTTTCAGCTCTTGATACCTCTTTTTGTTGCCAGAGTCATACGTTCTGCCCCTTCTCACAGCAATCTCATGACCTTCAGGTAATGTACAGTGCTAAAATAGGTGAAGTCCTTTCTCTTCCCTCAGCCAGCACCCAGTTTCCAGCCCTGCTAATGTTGTGTGCCCAGGGCCAAGCTGAGATGGGTTCCACAGAAAAGATATTCCTTTCTCTTTGGTAATTTAAGATGGAGACTGAGAGCCAAGGGTGCAATACTTCAAAAATAACTCTTCATGTAACAAACCCAGTTTGACTGTGAGGAGCACAGAGTAACCTTCTAGCACTTTGTCAGGTACTCAAAAGTATCCTGAAAGGAAAACTGTGCTTCTGTAATCAAATTCTTAAAATACAAGCTGACTGTTTTTTCTGGGTTTTTTTTTCTTTACTTTGTCCATGTGGTATTCAAAAGTGCAAATAAATAAAAACTGATTTAATGACTGAATGGTATGACCACGCTTCTTGCTTTTAATACAATTGAAATTAAACCCCAGAAATGAGTTAAAAGAGAAAGGTCTGAGGCTCAACATCTCATGGCTGCAAACATCAAAGCTCCTCCGAGGATGGAATTTTCACCACGTGAGAAATTGTGGAATTTCAAAACTCAAACACATCATTGAAATACCAGTCCTGTAACTGCTAACTTCCACCCAGGTGTGTGGTCATACCTGTTTTTGGCCAAACTTTATGCCCAAAGTAATTTTCTTTCTCCAGGAAACAAAAATTTTTCCATGATACCACTAGAGGATCAGGCTCCCATATCTTTACATCTGTTTTACCTTGTTTAATAATCCAGAAGTCTAGATCTATCCAAGGGAAAACTTCATTTAAAAGTCTGACAACAGCTTTAATTTTTTTTTTTACCTGACTAGAAGTGTATGGATTTTTTAAAGTCCAAAATATATATTTTACCATTTTAGATGAAATTCCAGCTGTTGTAATGAAACAGGACAGTGAAGACCCCATTTTTTAGCTGTCTTGCCCATCAAGCTGTTACACAATGATGGGGAGTCCTATCATGACAGCTCCAAGTGGAAGATGCATCCATGTGTCACAACTGGGGATGTGTTAGTAAATAACATATTCATGCTCTTTTTCATTTCCTAAGAAGGGTCAAAAGGAAATGATGGAAATTATGTTTAGTCCTGAACTTAGCTTCACATTGTAGAAGAAGAAAAATTAAAGCTCACCTAAACACAGAGGAAATGCAGCCAATCACAGCTGTAGGATTAGCAAAAAGTGTTAAAAATATTATATGAAAGTTTTAATTACACAGAAAAATTATAAAATGCCCAGTAATTACACTATATTGATTCCATTTTTTTTTTCTTGAAATGCTAAAACTATTTCAACACACACAGAATCAATAAACATAATTAAAATATGAGCTCATCAAAACAGTAATTAAATGTACTTAACAGCTTTTGTGGCTTTTCTCCATATGGTTACTGTGGGAGTGTGAATCTGGCTTGCTAGATAAATTTAACAAAATAAAGTGAAAGCCTGGGAAAAGATTACTGTGGTATCATAAGCAAATACAATAAAGTCTAGCTCTATAATAAGTTCCAATAAATCAAAAAGTTGACAAAGGAAGCAGTGTTTACAATTATTAGAGAGAAATACTGAAGGTTTTATATTTTTATGGGATTAACACTATCATGGACTTAATATAGAACCCAAATCAAATCTTTTTTTCCATCATTAAAGCCATCCTACCAGAAGACTTTCTGCTCAATGAAAGGTGTTTGGAAAGTCTTTGGGCTCGCTGGTGCTGGTGACAAATCTCTTGACAGCTGTCATTCAGGGGACAGTTCAGCTCCAGGAGCCCATAGAGCTGCTTGGAGCTGCCCTTTGGAGCAGCAAATCTCTCTCCAGCAATTAGGTAAAGCAGCATGACTGCCAAGCAGAGAGGAAATGAGGTGTTTAAAGCAGAGTGTGGGGAGGCTTCTCCACCCTTCTCCCCTCCTCTTCCCTGGGCATATGTGCAGTGTCATAAACAATACAGAACAATCAATGAGCAGTGTGATGCCTCAGGTTTTAGCTTTTATATTTTCCAGATTCTGTGCTGCTTTAGTGTGTGGGTCTGGGCTCCATATCAGGGCATGGTGAGCTCTCCTCACAGAGCAGGGACACAAAACAATTCCTTCTCCAGCTGGGGACCAAGGACAAATGATCCAAACCTCAGGCCCAAGAGCACAAACAACGTGGGCTGAAGAGAGAAAAACAAGAAGGATGGGACTGGATGGGCTAAAGCTGGAATTGGACAATGAACTCCAAGGTGCAAATGGAGCAGAACTGATCAAAGTGCCAGAGCCGTGCCCGGTGTCCATTTTGTGCCCATTTTGGTTCATCTTGGGTGCAGCCCTGGCTGGGCTCTTGTGCTGCTCCAGGTGGATCCATGGAGGAAATGCTTTTAATAAATCCCTGCTTTATTCTGTAACTCTGCCCAGCCCCTGCTCCAGGTCAGCCCTCACAAGGCATCAAGTGCTTTGGAAAGCAAAATGTGGAACACTCCAGACTGGATTCCTTCAGAAAATGCCACAGGCACCCCTGGGCTGTGCAGCTCCTCCTCCTGCCTTTCCTGGAGTCCTCACATCTCTCCCTGCCTTGTCCTTGGAGACCCTTGGGGAGTTTGGCATTTCAGTGCCATTTCTGCATCACTGCCACAACAGGCACATGGGGACCACGTGCTGTGTGTGTATCTTCTCTTCTGTGTGGATTACAAAAAAGTTTGCAGAGATATTAAGGGAAGCCTTACCACCAAGGTAGATATTGTGTACCCAAAAAAAAAAAAAAAAAAAAATTACAAGTGTGATGATGTGGTGACACACCATCACTGCAAATTAAAAAAAAAGTGGCATAGATGTGTTTCTAGAGCCTTGGCTGTATAAATAAACTTATTGCTGCCTCCTGTTTTCCCCAACCACCTCTTGACCTGACAGAACGAGTACATTTCCCACTGTGATGCACTGCAGAGATAGCCACAATTTCCTCAGCAGCCTGTGGCCACCAGCAGACCCCACAGCCTAGTGTTTTAAAAATGGGGACATTCATTTTAAAAGCTTTGTTTAAATCCACTCCCAAGTCCCTAAAGTCAAATAAACTCAGAGGAAGGAGTAAGACATGCATTACAATTCCTGACACACTTTTCCAGAAGCCATCACTGGGGCTTTTTCTGTCCCCACCCCACCATGAAGTGTCTGCTTCACTTCAGGAAGGCAGGAAGATGTGACTGCTTGGAAATTTGCTGCCATCAGTCCTCTCTCACTGTAATGATTTATTTCTACCTTTGCCATTCTTTACAGATGTCAAAAAAAATCTTTTTCTTGAAATTATTAACTTTTTTTTTTCCCCCTTCTGTCTATAAATAAGACATGGGCCTGACCTCCTGAAATTCCAGTGTCACTTTTTAAAGCTTTGCACAACACTCAAATTGTGGGAATACAATTAGTGGTATTCTCTAATGAGAGAATTACATTGTATTTAATTCATTTTTTCCATCACATAAGATAATGAAAAGGTCACCTCTTTTCCCAACTAAAGCTACTTGCTCTAAAGATGAAGATAGAAATGTAGAGCTCTCACAACACAAGTATTTACAAAAAATGTAAATCCCTCAAAATCCTATTTTCAAAATAAAGCCCTATGTTTCTTGACTACTGCTTTAAAATTAGTCAACACACATCTGCCTTTAGCCAGCTTCAGAAAATTTGAGTTTATGCTTTTACACTTGAAAAATGAGGTACAGTAATGTGTTACTGGACCTTTATATAAATAGTTTCCTGATTTTAACTGGATGTAGCATCCTATTGCCTCTTCAGGATGGTGCTACGAATTTATTAGACTCTGCATCCAGTTTCCACATCTTGTATTATGTTGCCAAGCAGGAGACAAAATGTCTAGTAATTAAGGCTGCTTTTAAAGTTTAAGATGGCCTTTTAAAAGGCCAAGATTGAAATGGAAGATTGAAGACAAAAATATCTCTTAAGAAAATGATTAAGAGAAAAAAAAAAATAAGAGGTTTATTTTAGACTTGGCCTGAATATTGAATTACAATGGATTTAAAACATTCAGCAGGCAATAATAGCTAGGAAATAAATATCTGGCAAATTAGGCACTGTAATCCCTAGTAGGGAGATTCATCACCCTTAGAAATAAGTTTTGCAGGCACATTGATTTTAATTTGGTCATGACTCAGCCAGCTGGATATAAGAGTACTTCACTTAAGAAACCTATATTGTCATGGGAAAATCTGTTTAGTGGCCTTGGCTGTCTGAGTGCCTATGAACAAGTGGTGAGTTTCAGTGTAGGAACTAAAAAGAAAAATTAAATTAATTAAAAAGAAAAATTAAATTGATTTAAAAATTGACTAAAAAGAAAAAACACACCCAAAAAATGCATCATGAGAGGGACACAGTAAGATATGGTCTAGTGCTGCCTTTAGCCATTCATAATTCTGTTTAATTTTGCATAGCCCATGATGAGCTGGGCTGTGGATGGTGCTTTATTTGCAGAAGACCAAATGTTGTGCCTACAGTGTGTTAAACTGAATTAGGCCAGGTTCTAGAAATTTTAATTTAGGTGTCTCATGATGCCATTTTCCTTTGCAAGGCAATTTCTTTGGTATGGCTACCCCTCTTATGTTACTGTGTGGTTTTGTCCTTGCTGCATCCTCTTGGTAGCTGAGAATGACACGTAAGAGGCTGCCAAACCCCTGCTTTTATAAAGGACAGAGGCACATCTCTTATCAGTAATTTTTAGCAAGAAACTGAAGTTAAATATTTAGATTCCGTAATACTGCAATGATGTGTTTGGTTAAAATTGCTCAAATTCAGTTTTTGATGCTCCTTAATTAGGAGGTTATACACTTTTTCATTTAATGATTAAAAAAAAATTACAAGTTGTTATTAATTATTTGAAAAAAGATAAAGGTCAGCTTTGGTGTCTTTGATATAGGACAATAGGACCTGAGTTCTGTCTGTCTTTCAGTGGTACTGGTGACCAGAATAAATCTTCAAGTGAAAGGTTTAAACATAGATTGATCTTGTGCTCAGCTTTTACTGAAGATGGAAGTGCTGGAGAACAGTAACTAACACTGGGACAGGAAAGATGGAAAGGTTAAAAAATCCAGTGACTTTTTCTGGAGGTGAGTGAAAATTTTTGTGGTGCACTACTGGCTCTTTATTTTCTGACAGTCTGAAGAGAACCTGTTTAGGCATTGCCAAGCAAAATGCCTAATAGTAAAATATATATTCCGTGTTTTTTGAAGAAATGAATTGTTTTATTTTCTCAGAAAGACTGAAGCCTGACTCTTCTTTTTTTTTTTCTGATAAAAAGCCTCCTATTTTAGAGGGGGAAAATAGTAAAATATCAGTAGACCTTAACATGTGGAAAAAGTGTAATGAGCTTATGTACAACATTGATGTCTTATGAACCTGAGCACACGTGTAGCTCTAAACAGGCTCTGAACTAGCTCTAAACCTAGTTCAGGTTTTGAACCTGAACTCTTGCAGCAGAACCTGCTCTCCCCAAATTCTACACCAACATGTGCTCCTCCATGCATGGCTGGTCCCATTGGCGTCAAAGACACTACTCATGGGAGTAAAGTTACTCATGCATTTAAGTGCTCACTGGATTCCAGCCAAAATCTTAATCTTTTCCATTTAATACCCTTTTCCTAAACTGATAACAGTCTTCAAGTTTTCAGTATCATGTGCAGCAGTTTAAATAATGTAGAACCGAAGAAAAAAAGTGAAATAACAGTATTGTAACTTAAGGAGTATCATGAGATAAACAGCATAACACAGGCACAGTTTTAATAGGAGTGAGCAGTTATCTCCAAGGCAGCTGTATGCCCCTGGTCTGAAGGCAATTCATGTCTCTCAAGGCCTGAAAAAAGAAGGCTGGGAGGAGGGGCAGCTTTGAAAAGGCAGGTACAAAATGTCAATGCAAAACAAAGTGTAAAAGAGCACATTTTATCTGAATGGCAGAACTTGAACTAAACTCCTACTGCTCTTGAAACCCAGTACAACAGGCAAAAAATTTTCACAGAGTGTGTATAGAACTTTGGCAACAAAACCATAAATTTGATTTTTGACTGCTGGGGATTTTAAAAATTATTTTGATTTTCCATCAATGTTGGGGCTTTCCAACCTATTCCAGTCATTGAACTATTCTCTTATGATCTTACCTTTCTTTTTATTGTAGATGAGCTCTGAATGACCCTGCTAACCTCCACTAGAGGCATTTAATTCTTTCTCCCATTAAGTCCTCAAAACAATGTTACTTGGGCCAGATGGTATTCCATTTTCTTGAAGGTGTTTGGTTGGGTATCAGTATTTATGTAAACACTGTTCACATGCATGTAAGAGTGCACAAAATAGCTCTGTATGGCTTTTATTTCTTTTGTCTTTTGACTTCATGAGAAAAGATGTGGAAGAGCTGCTCTCTGTGGAATGGGTAAGATTTGGCTGGGAGTTGAAAAACTTCCCTGGCCTTAAAGACTGGAGTGGTTTTAACTTCATCCTGCAGCTTCCAAGATCTTTGAATCACACAAAGCTTCTTCTACCTCCATCCCTACAGACAAAGACCTCGAATTTTGGTAGATATTTTTGTTTGAGAGGAGTCGAGAGAAGGAGGGATTGGATGGGCTCAGGGAAATCTATCGACAGTAACAGTCAGAGATGGAGTTTCATAAGGACTGATGGCTTTTTGCCCAGAAATGCTTCACTGATGTAGCCCAGACTGGGACTTTTCCCAAAGGAAAAAGAGCAGGAGCAAACAGAGGGGGAGGAGACAGAGAAGAAAAAGGAAGGGAGGGAGGTGGGGGCGCATCTAGTCCTCTTTGTATTTTTTTCTTGAGAATCAAATTGTTTTTCCCTGGGTTTTACTCAAGGAGGAAAGGGGAAAAGTAAGAAATGAGAGTAAGACGCTGGCTGAAATAATTATAATAGAAGTTTTGTAATTTTATCATCATTAATTATCTGCATTAACAATAATGATACATCTTTAGGTGGAAAGAACTTGAGTATATGTTTGAACATGTGAGCTGTATGAAAATATTTAGGTTTATAAAGTACAAAATTGATACCACCTTTAGCACCTTTTAAAAACATATTTATGTTATTGTGCTGCAGAGTTTTCAAGTAGATTACTTTTGTGCAGTCACATCCTAAAGTATAATTTTTAAGAATTTGTGTCTGAGGAGCTTCTCTCTGAACAAAGCTGAAACTACTGAAGTCTGAGGCTAGGTAGTGCAAGTACCTCTGTGAGGAAAAACGTGGTTAAAAGAGACCATGCAGATGAGAATTTTCCTCATCATGGTGAAAAATACGGGTGAAAATTCCAGCAAAATAGGTGTGGTGAAAATAGTCTCTGGGGGTAAATTCTGCCATATAAATGTGCTGTGTTACTACACAAGCAAAGTGAATTTTAGTCAATAATATCTCTGCTGGATTTGGTATCAGACCTGCCTGTGTAAGGGGGAAGAGTGCTGAGATCCTACGATATCCCAAAGGTGTTAGAAAAGGGGAACAATCGGTATAAATACAGGAATCCAACACCAGAAACAAGATACTGACCTAATCAGTGAAATGAGCATCAAAATCAGTCTTCATGCTAAAGCTTTAAGAGTCTGGCATATCAAACAGAGCATGAATATCTTCAGGAATATGCCAGGAGCTAATTGATTTAAGAAATCTGGCTGTATATGGAGACCATTACTCATAGATATCACGTTTTTCTGCCGCACAAATTATCTTCAGTGCTCGTGGTGTCTGCTCAAGGAAAAGTTTATTTTCATTCAGTCTTTTCTTTCCCCCTGACCTCAAAGGACTAATTAACCAAGTATTAGCATGTTTCTAAAATATGACTGAACTCATCTTCTCAAGAAAGTGTGCTGAAGAATGTACCCTATTATTAGAAATGACAGGATGTATATAGGACCATATGTTTTCAAAGGGTTTTCTGTCAGTGTTAATCAAAATGTTGGAGAACTTATGAACATACTGAGCAGCACGTCAACCATATGGGTAATATCTCCCCTTTAATGGTGAGAATTTGAATTAATAATAAACACTGGAGAAACAACCTAAAATGAGACAGAAACAATAATATTAAGACCAATGAAGGCGTAATATGGCATCAGCCTGAAGACTCCTGGGTATTTTTCAAAAAATCTGTTGTGTGTTAAATCCTGGTCATGGAGCTACATTAATTACTTCTTCTTAGTTTAGCTTGGAAAGGTAACTCCAAAGATGCAGTTTGTTTTTAGTGGGGTTTGTGGAGGACAGACTTTGGCTCTCAGAGCATGCTGTAACATCCATCAGCATCACTTGCTTGTCTGACTGTAGATGGAGATTCCTCATTGCAGACTATTTGTTACTGAAAAGGCATCAGAACATTTGTTTGGTGGCACACACATACACAAATCATTTCATGGGCTGTACAAACAGCTGGAGGGGGAAAAAGAATAGAGTCTAAGTTTGCTAACCTTGGAAAATGGATTGATATTATATTATTTTGAATAAACTTCCAAGGGTTCAACTTGACAAAATTACCTGCTTTTAAACATGATGAACTCTCTGAACTGAATGTTGAGAAATCTGCTTGAGAGAAAATTAATGTTTCAAGTGGCATCTGCTTCTACATCACTGACAGGAGTATATGAGAGATAAATCTCTCAAAAATGAAAAAAATATATAGTTATTATGTAAACTAAGAAGTCCCACCTTCCAGTTACCTGTGAGGCTCCAATCACATGCAATACAACTGATTTTGAAAATCAAGACCTTTTGGCTGAAGGCAGAACTGCAGCTGGAGCTGAGTCAGGACCAGGACAGGGCTCTGTCCCCTGCTCTCATTATTGGGAATTCTCCCTCTACTCTCTGGGAATTGTATCTGCTCCTTGGAGCTACTCAGAGCTGCTGGGAGCCACTGAGCACCAATGCAACAAACACAGGAGCTCACTTTTTCACCAGGAGACATCAGGGGTGTCTGAGCCTGTTCCTCCACCACCTCCAGAGCCCCAGCCTTGCCCCCTGCCCCCATCTGCCTCCAGAAGTTGCACAGACAAACTCTGTTAGTGTTTTAATACCCACAGTGCTTCTACACTGAAGTTTTAATTGCCAGGCACAGAATTCAAAGGCCTTTCTTACATTTCAGGAGACACTTTAGTTTCTGGTTCTTTAGCTCGTGTTGGGCAGCAGGCACAGTCAGCAGCACCATCTGAGCACTCCTGGCTGCATCACTTTTGGTGGAGATTCTGCACAGCTTATGAATCTTCACAGATGCCTGCTCTCTGGTGAGTCCCATGAGCCCTTAAATACTTGAAATTCTTCACTTCTGCCACACAAACTACAAGAAAGAGTCCCAAAACTGGCATGTAGCTTCCAGCAGCCTTCTGTCAAACAGATGTTCAGCTGTAGGAGTGTTGTATGAGGCATTGTACTGATACTGAAACTGATTCCTCTTGCCTGCAAATCACAAGAGGAGGTGTTAAAACCTAAATAAATAAATAAATAAAATATAAGCACTGGCTGAAAGGGAGAAGGGGTGGGGGAAGGAATGATGCTTGCTAAAACTTGCAGGCACCCTGGCAATTAGTCTCACAATGGCATAATCCTGATGAGCTTTCACATCTGCTATTACATTTGGTACATAGTGTTTGTTAGCATTTTACTCCATCTGCTTCTATACAACCTGCATCAGCTGAAGGAGGATATGGTTACTCCAGTCATTAAATGTTGATGATCTCTGTTGTTTGTGATATCTGTTACATTAACTGTTACTTTTCCTCCTCACACTTGGAAATAATGCCTCTTCCCTCACCAGCATCCAGGCATTTGCCAATAATAATAAAATTACAGATCTTTATGAAGATGTTGACACCAGCATGACTTGCAAGTTCTGTGAAATATTTTGGTTAGTCTAAATGGAATAAACAAATTCTTTCCTAGTATGGTATTCAAATCTTTAAATGCGTGAACTTCTAGGATATACTGATCAACTATCCCTCATTAGAAGGGATATCTTTTGTTTTCAGACAAAATCTAGTCCTCTTTTCCTAAAAGGAAGTAATGTGAATTCGTTTTCCTTAGAGCCATTTAGTTACAGATTTAAGTGGATAAATACATATGACATTTTTTGCCTTTCCATTTCCCTTTTGCCAGCAATGCCAAACAGACAATGAAAAAGACAATTAATTCATTATCCCAAGATATTCATGACGTTCTCTAAGCTTCTGCTTCTTGGACTGCAGGTCATTAGCAATCATTAATTTTTAAAGCTATGGATGATGTCCTCCAAAGCAGAGATCACATGAAATAAACAGATCTATTCCTGTGGTACTGGGATGAGGTTTGGGAAGAGGTAAGGGTGTGGTAAAGCAGGATTTTGGCTGTGCAGAGTTCTCTGGCTCAGAGTGAGGCAGTGCTTCCCTCCTCTGCCTTGCTGCGTGGCAGAACACGGGGGAGGAGAGGCACCTCTGCTGCTCTAAGGACAGAAAATGTGTTCTGAATCTTTCCACTTCTGCATCCAAGTGGCTGTTCCCTTTTACTCACCTTTTGCCCATCACTGTCAGAGAGAGCCTTAACCTGCCTGCAAGAGGTCCTGCCTGAAACACTTTTTGCCGCATTTGAGTGTAGAACTTTGTTGGAATCCAGGGCACAGAGAATGTCTCTCTGCCTGTATTAAGAGACTCTGACCCTCAGCAGAACACTGCTTTTAACCTTCATCCCTGGGAAAAATTGCCAAAACTTTGGGATGAGTTAGAGCACACAGGCAGTAATATGTAGTAGTAGTAGTAGTTTTCCACAGTGTATCACAGAGTGAAGAATTTAGGGTTTCAGGATTTTAATATGAGAGTGAATAGGACACAAGATGGAAGATTTTGGGTGTTGTCCCTTCTTCCTTCTTGTCCCTCTTCAGCTCCATTTTCTGTAGTACTTATGGCAGAAAATTATTGGTTAGTGTGAGTAGTAATGTGGAAGTTACGTGATTAAATTAATAGAAGTTATTGGTAAGAAAGTAGAAACAAAGTACGTGTTAGAACATAATTGGGTTAAAGAATTTAAAAGACCTTGGTTTTGAGTACATTTTGTCCATTTTTTCCAGTTTGTGCCTCGCTTCTCGCACGCTAAGTCTGGTGTGCAGACGGTGCTGACTTAAGATAAGAAAAACCAAAACCTTGAAGACCAAGAAAAGAGAGTCCAGCTCATTCTTCACCCTTGGAAAAGAACTCAGCAGTGGGAACTCCCTCCAAAAGGCCCAGGGGGTTGGGTTCCCACATTTACTGGGACCAAAAAAACCTGACAAACTTCTTGTGGTTTTCCTTACTAAAAAATACACATACCACTCCACCTTTGAGGGTTAAACACACCTGTACTGCCCCAGTAGTGACTTTCCTCTTGATTTTTCTGCATAAGGATTAGCCCATATTAATATGTAGTGCTCCCAACCTGAGGAAAGACAGGAAGGCTCGGGATTGTTTGAATGCTGACTAGGATGTCTGTGTTAGCAGTCAAGCCATATGTCCTCCTGAAAGTGTGATGTTGATTGTGACCTCAGAAGAAATCAAGCCTGCTTATGGCAAATATATGGAATTGATTAAATGAATAAATAACCCTATTATTTAGTTTTGCATAAAAATATGTGGGACCCAGGTCAAAGATAATCCCTAATTTTTCTATGCATAATAGATTCCAAAGTGTAAACATTTCCAGTAGTATGAACCAGACTGGATGCTTTAAGTCAACAGTCAAAGGTGCGAGTGTAAACTCAGAAATATTGATAATGTTTGTGAATAACTTCAGACTAAATTATGCTGGAGTTCCCCAGCTGATATGAGCTCCTCTGGTGTTTTAATACTCCAGTGTCTGTTATTTGTGAGAGTTCAAAGACTGACCACAGTTTCTCTAATATTTGGCACCTCTGCTGCATTTCAGTGCCCGTTTCTGTGACAGAATAGCCTAATTTATTGAGCAATTGCAGCAATATTTCCTTCAGCCCCTACTGAGATTTCCTGTATTTTGTCAGCATGATCCTTTCTGTCCTTGATTTTCCTTAGTTTTTGGCTTTGGTGCAGAGGTCCTGGACCACAATCATTAGATTGTGCAGGTCTGATTTTCCTGTTCTGTACAACTCTGCGCTGGGCAGTGTGTGCTGAGAAAGGTCCTGCTCCCAAGTGCTCACAGTGAGGGACCAAAGGGAAACAGAAGCACAGGAGGTGAAAGCACCTTCCTAAAAATAGCAGTACAAATGACTGTCTTGTCTGAAAACAAAGGCCAGGCATAGTGACACGCTGCCTGTTTTGGGTTGCATTGCATTTGCTCATATTTTACTCCACATGCCACAGGCTGAATTATGAATAAACCATGAAACTTTGATTTTTCTATTTAAGCCACTAAGAGATCTTCAGTCAAATTTTCCACTTCTCGTATTAATTATGAGCACAATAGGTGCAAGACTAGCAGAGCACCTACAAATTACCCTGCTTGGAAGAGTTTTGTGTTCCTTGCCAGAGCCCAGTGTGCTCTGCTGCATCTGAGGCACAAACTCAGGCCCATCTGCTTCCTGTTTGTGCAGGGATCTCCAGCCCAACCCTCGAGCTGCAGCGCTGTGTTCGATGAAGTTCAGGTTTGAATCTGGGTGCACAAAGCAGCTCTGCACAGTTGGGTCTTTAATCTGCTGCATGCACAGAGCAGAGCTGGCCATGGCCCTGCTCACAGCTCAGGGAGTGCAGGATGCAGCCCAGCCTGGCCCTGGGGTGAGGACATCCAAAATCCACTGAAGCCACTGGGAGCCTTTCCATGGGCTTTGGCTGGTTTTAGATCAGTCAAATTCTCCACTTCCTCCATGATGTACAGGGTTATTTCTGACCATCAAGGCACAATACAGGAGATGGCAGAGGTCAAGAGCATCACTCACATACTGAAAATGGGACTAACTCCAAATAATAAACAGAAATTATGTAAGTGATGCCTGAGTGAGAACAATTTAGGAGCAGTTTCACCCCCATTAAACTTAGATTTAGGAAATAGCAAGAGATTACTGCATCCTAAACATTTGTCATAGCAAGTCGTAGAAATGATGTTCAAGAATTTTGATTGACTAATGAATAGCTATTATGGTTATTTAACAGTTTCTTTAAATTCAGTGTTTAAATGTGATTTCATTTTTGTTTCGATCCAGCACAATTTCAGGTAAAAAATTTTTAAACCCTAATTTAATTCATGCAAATACAATACTTTTCTGTAGACATTTGGATCATTTTAATTTACACAATTTTCTAGTTAGCATAGTACTCCTGTATTTTGTTAACATCCATGGTTCAGCTTTTTGCAGCATCTCCTAGCAAATTATGGTATGGTATTTGGTCTGAAAAATGATGTGATTGGAATTATGTATTTACAAATACATTTACATCCCCAAAATGTGCACTGTGGGCTTTACAAGAAAGAAAAAAAGAAGAAAAGAAAAAAAAAGAGAAAAAAAAAAAAAAAAAGAATCCAGGGTAAAGCTGAGAACCTGTTTTTTTCTATCAGCAAAAATAAGCACTGCTTTGATATATTAACTCAGCCACACCTCCACCAAAGACAGGATATATATTTACAAGGTATCTACATAAATATAATTTTTGTGTATGAAAATACAACTTGATGCGTTTTTGAGGTGGATCAGATCCAAAACCCACTGAAGGTAATGAGAGAATGCACTACACAATATTTTATGCACACAGCTATGCAAATAAGGGCTGTGTAGGTGTGCAGGTGTGGAATGTATGCAGGAGCATCTGTCCTGCCTCTGCCCACCTACACAGCTACACCAGATTTTACATTTTTTGTGTGCACGCAGTTTGCACACAGGGCTGGCATGATGTCATTGCAGGATATTTAAATTTGTTTGAATTTAACCTGCTCCCTGATGCATTTAGATCCTGTTTTCCATCATGCCTGGTGCAGAGAAGGAAATGTGGGAGTTATGGGTTTGGTGTTAGGTAATTTCTGCTCTGGTGGGGAGAGGGAATAGGTGATTCCCAGTTAAAGTTCCCCTTCCCAGGGAAGGGGACAGGGCAGGAATTCACTGCCTTGTTTGTGTTCCTCTTTTAGAAGTCAATAGGTATGAAGGGTTCACATCACTTTGAAGCCACTGCCCGGTCAGGAAAAGCAGCTGAAAACAACTCAGGCTGCTCAGAGAGCACCTGGCTGTGGAACAAACTGCAGACTTTCCACCACCCTGAGGAGACTACAAACAGCCCAGCAAGTCACCTCTTCAGAGAAGATTTGGCTTCTCCTTTCCCCCATATCCCTTACACTCCATGCCTGCTGTTGTTCCCTCACCTGTGTCACCACACCCACTCCCAGCCTGGTGTTTTAGCTCTGTAAAGGCTCTCCTGGGGCAGGCAGCTCACAGAGATGGTGTGAGCCTGCAGCAGCTTGGCTGCTTTGTGATAATTCCCCGCGTGGACCCTTCCTGAGCGTGTTAAAGAACCTCCCGCAGGCAGCAGCTGTGGAGCTGAATGTGACACCCTGCGTGTCACTGAGCACTCCTTCCTGCCACAAGGCAAGCTCTCAGAAACACCACCTCAGTCAGCAACACAGAGTTCTTGATTCTGTCTTTCTTGGGTTTTGGGGTTTTTTAAGCAGAAAGCCCAGAAACAGGAATGCAGATCAGTGGAGTGTTTCTTTATTACCAGTGACTCATTCAATGGTCAAAATTCACCATTGCTTGAAGTGAATTTTGCCTGCCTGGTTCTGTGGCATACCTGGGAATTACCTGTGAGCTGGAAACACATAACTCATCTATTACGCTGTGCTTCAATGAATATATTTAAAATCAGCTGAGTAAATGGGTCAGAAGGACTCCTTAAATCACCCGAGTCTGGAAACTTCTGTTGCTTTCAGTTATTTACTTTTTTGGTAGCAATCGTTGAGAGATAAATTATTGTCAGACGTTATAATAGCTTGTGGTGCAAAGAGACATTCCTCCAAATGAATTTTCTGAGGCAGTGAAGAGTGAGTGTGGTGCAATATCCAGTATGAGATCCTAAAACACCAGTGATTGCTCCTCGTTGTGTTATCCTGCATATAAATCACCAGTGCTCCAAACACAACACATTAGAAGTTAATAGTCCTAATCAATAATTCACCATGTTATTGATAGTTTTTGTAATGCAAACTTAATCCTTTGAAGTAATGTATATAAGCCATTTGAACAGCACATATAAAACCCTGTCTAATAATCAGTCTGCAGAGAAGATAAAAACCCACTGCTGTAACCTTCAGTTCCTTTTGTCAGGTGACAAATATCTCTTCTTAGAGAGCATTGGAATTTCTGGAGATGATGAATATGAGCAAAAAGCCCCCCAGAACCCCTGATCAGCACCTTGAACCCCACTGAATGTAGTTTTTGTGCCGTTTTACCCCTTGCCACAGAGGAGGATAAATATCCAGACTACCCCTGGGATGGCAAAGGTGTGTGTTTGTTGCAAGGTGAATGAGATCTCAGTGTAGCATTTGGGGTTCTCTCTGTGCAGGTGTCTGGGGGAGGGAGAATGCTTGGCACTGGTAGCAAGGGAGGTGTAGTTTATTTGACTGAGCTCCCCTTGTAGCAGAGGGCAGGAGATGGTGGCTCCAGACATCTCTGCCTCAGAGCTGCACCCTCTTCAGTATGCAATTATGCCATCCCTAAAGGTAAATAGGTTTGTCTGTGAGAAATATTCCTGTAAAATATTTTGCAGCTGAAAAGATAACACTATTCCCTGCCTCTTACTTGGCTGTACAATTTTAATTATGTCAGGGAATCTCTCCTATTTTATATTCCATATATATTTATGGAATAAGCTGTTGGCAAATAGAACATTATTTCAAATAATTTAATGTATTTATTAAAAGAGATTACAAATCTATCCAGGCTATAGTCATTGCACTTAGGGCAGCCATTATGGCTATATTATTGTTCCACTTATTTCAAAATATCTTTGGCAAGGACTGCTCCTCCATGAATGGCGTAAGAAAGAGACTTTCTGCCTGGTGATCTGCCCTCTTCTGTGGCAGAGGACTTTGCTGTCTCCTTTTCCTCCCTAGATTCAGAGTAGGGTCACAGCAGAAGGGGAAGACCCTGATCCACCCTGGCTTAATGATTTTATTTATGGGACTGAGTTAGCCCACAGCAGAACTGAGACACAGGAACAGCCCCAGAGATGAAGTCACTGGGAAGCTGCAGAGATGCTGAGGGACACAGGGGTCCCTGTGGATCCCTCGAGGTCTGATGGAGGGATCCAAGAATGCCAAAAAGGCAAAGCAGTGTTCAGTGAGCTGTAAGTGAACCCTGTGTCTTCAAAGTCCAAAAGATTAATGTGAGAAGTGCTTGGCATGTCTCTAGAGCATCTCCCAAAGCATCCCATACAATTGCTGCCAAGGACTGAGGTATCATTTGCTGTTTAATCGGTATCTAGATCTTTCTAGTGGGTTTTTTTTCAGCTTTCACATGGAATGATCAAATAAGTGACCATATATATGGTATTTATTCACATGCAGTAGATTTGAGTTGATAAGCTCCTCCATGGACACATGCCTGAAGAAAAGCATGGGTTAAGGGAGCTCCAATGTGTGAGGCCACCAACACATCCCACTGTTGTAAACACCTGTGTGCCACACTCCAGAGTCACTCCAGAGTCACTCCAGAGCCACTCCAGAGCCACCAGGGCCTTTCCAGGACTCTTTTTCCCTCACAGGAAAGAGCCCCAGCCCCGTGAGCCCCCACAGTCCCCCTCACATGCACCACACCTCTGCATCTCCAGTGGTTTCAATGAACTCATCAAGGTCATAAAGTAAATCTTTATAACTCTTAGCAGCATTATAGCTGTAATAATATTTTGGGTGCTTCCTACCTTCCAGAATTGCTGCCACTCCTGCCTGTTTGACATCACGTAACCTGTAGCACATTTTATAGGTTTCCAACCTTTGAGCACAATGGATTAGAAACGAGGTTAATTATGCATAAGATAGAAAGATTTATGTAAATATAAAACCAATATAATGTATTATTTACATACAGCCTGTACTTATCCTAAGTAACTTCTAGAGAAATCTTCCCTATCATGAAGAGCTCACACCTCATTTCTGAATCTTAGTCCAGAAAAGGTTGGAGGGTTCTGGCTTCCTTAAATTGCTCCTAATAATTTCTAGACTAGAGTGTGGATGTATAAGAGCATAACTCAACACAGATGGACAACAAACAGGATAAATCTCTATCATTTATTACATTTGCCAAGCGATCAAAGGTGGCTAACTAGACATTTTCCTCATTGGTTGTTTGCATTAGATATGCATATCTTCTTTCTTGCAGAGCCATTTCCGAATATATTTGCAAGGCTATTGATGTCCATTACTTCACTTAAATATAGATCAGAAATACTGACAAATATTTTCATTCAAAGAGTTTGATCATTTTCAGATTACTCTCCATGCTAGTAATTAACCTCAGTCAACACCCTTCCATAGCACTTTCAAACACAGTTCCTAGCAAACATAAAGTTTCATAAATATGTACTAAATAACCTTAAAGCCCTTTATGAATAATTATGAGTTTTTAAGTTTTTGTGAATCTGCATATTAATTCCTTGCCATAAATAATACATGAAGCAAAAATCCAGCTTGTTTGGTGTCTGGGGACAGAGGAAGAAAAGGAGGGGATAATTATCAGTTTAATGTGGGAAAATACTTAACCTGAAAGATTATCTTCAAAAACTGATGACTCCATAGGTTTGTATGTACGTGTGTACAAACACATATGTGTAAAAATACATCTATAAAGATGTGTATAGCTGCAGACACAGCTGAGATGTGCCTCCTCTCTGAAAGAATGCTCTCGTTTGAAGCGCGTGACGCTTCTGTCTCCGCTGTGCCACGCTGAGCTGTTTAAGTGAAAAGCAATGTGCTGAGCTTAGCCTCCACACAGCCCCTCTTTTTATAAATGTGCCTTTCCCCAAAGGTAGAAAATTAATGAGAGGCTGCTGACTAAAATTACTACATTTTGCCTTCCGTGGGACATTATGGATTTAAAAGATAAGAGAGAGTGCAGCAAGTCCAAAAACAATTTCATTTCATTAATCCCTTAAGTGCCTCGGGATGAGCAGCCCCTGTCCAGCAAAGGTGGTGGTACAGCAGCTTTTGCTTTGCCTCCTGCACGTCACCCAAGCATGCCTTGTGTGCTCTGCTTCTCGTCTGGGGATGGAAGGCATCCAATAAAAAGATGGAGTGGGAATGATATATGGCTGAATGCTCTTAGACTGACGCTTCCTGCATGCACACTGACAATAATGGGAAACGTAAGGGGCTTGCAGAGCCAGCCTGCTGATCAGGCAGGGTTTGGAGCTGGATGGTTTTTTTCAACTTGTGTTTACGGTAAGGAAGATGTATTTTCTGGTCCAATGTTGGTTTTTTTTTACCTACATTAAAAACAAAAGGGAACTATTATTTTAAAGAACAGAACTCAAGGAGGTATTAAATACTTGACTTTCTCATAGGAGTGTAACCATACATTTGGCAGAAGTGATTATGTAAGAATATAAACACACTAAGATTTTTCAGATTAAGCACAGTGGATGTGGCTGGAAAATCAATACAGAATTTGGGCACTCGAAACAGGATTTGTGTGTGTGAGACACTGTACCCCACTGCCATTCAGAGTTTGTGGAATCTTTTGACAGAAAAGGATCATATTCAAATTTTACATGTTTAAATAAAAAAACTCCATTTGATTGTTTCTGTATTAATCCACCCACAAAATGAAAATAGATTTTGCTTCTCACTTCAAGCCCTTCAGATCTATTTCATTTCATGGTCCTGTTCAGTGGCTGGTTTGAAGCATGAAAGGCAGTATTCGAACATATTAACTAAAACGAGCCACTAAGCAGCAAACCTGTTCTCTTGGGTTTAACAGAAACAAAAAGGGAAAAAAAAGAAGGAAAACTAAAGTGATACAAGAGTTTTGAGAGCTGTAGGTGCTTGGCTGTCGCTGTTTTCTCGTGCTGCAGCACCGCGGGGGCAACACCTCGCTCACAGAGTGGGTGGCACAGAAGCTGCCTAGGAAGTGTGTTAGACACCAAGTGATGGGAGCTGGCAGCATGAGGCTGGCTCAAGAGACTGCTACAAGCCAATCCCAGCCCGTGGATGAGTCCTCCTGTAAATCTCTGCACCTCTTTCCCCAGGCAGAGCATCCCCCAGGCTGCAGAGAAGTGCCCTTGGCAGCTGGGTGACCCCTGTCACTGAAAGGAGCAGTGCCAGTGCTCTCTGCCCCTTACTCAAAGTGACCTGTGGTAGCAAAGCTCTGCTGTGTCACCTGTTCAAAACTGTTTTCATCAGCTTGGCTCGTGCAGCCAGGAATAAAAGTGATGAGGTGAGTGGCTGCACCACCATATCAGTAGGGTTGATAACCTCTGGCTGGAGAGTGCTGAAAAATAGGGGAATTTAGGCCACCCTGCAGCCACAGCAGAACATAGAGCCACAGAGAAAATCACCATACTCCACTCTTACACCAGCCCTTGCTTTTTTGTGCACACAGAAGAAGCAGAGGAAAAAGGACCCCACAGAAGTGGTTGAATCAAAAACTCAACCTGAAGCTGCTCCAAAACTTTCTGTGAGTCAGGGAGTGACTTGTAGAAGTTTTAATGGTGGTGTGTCTCTTCACTGAAAGCCTGCTAATTAATCATAAAGACTCAGCTGGAAATAGTTTCTGTAAAAAAATACAGAGCAACCCAAATTTGTTTTTGATTAGACATGGGACACAGATTTGAATGAAGTCTTTTAAAGGCCACTATTACAGTTGTTTGGGAATCTGTCTCCCTTGTAAACTGAGAGGTCATTAGGAATTTATAAATTAACTATTTTTATTGCCCAGGGAAAAAAACACCCAGCCCATGAAATATTTAATTGTTGTTGCTTTGTGTCATGGAAAGGAAGACCTCTTGTCAGTGAAGTGTTTTGTGTGGATCCAAACCTGTTGATGAGTAGTTTAAGCTAATTCTTCTAAATGCTGGACCCATAAATTCATAGACTTCAGCATGAACTCAGCAGTAGCTTATGTTATTGCTTAAACTATTTTCATCTCAAACCCACCCTAAATCCCCAACAAAAATAGCAGGCCAGATGCCCAGACTGCAGCTAGAGACCCTCATTAGGCATCATTTGCATCCTATTAACCACAGAGCTGTGGGTCATTCGCTGCCTGTCAACCATTCAAGTCATTTCTTTTGTGTTAATTAGTAGAGAAATAAGGAGTTAATGAAGATCTTATGATCTGTGATGATTTATCTTTGTTGTTTCAAATGAATCCCTGCTCTCTGAGCACTCCAATGAGCTCCTACACACCAAATAATACAAGACTAGTCAGAGGGAGCTTAGGCAGCCTTTGGAGTGTTGTTCTCCAGGGACCTTTTGCATGGTGGGCTTTGTTAGCTAAAGATTAGAAGGAGTTAATTGCTTCAAGATTGCTGGCAGATTGGGTTACAGGGTGTGTTGTATCTATGTAAGCATATGTCAGGTCTAGTTAAAAGATAGAAGATGCTTATTTTAATAAAAGTATGAAAGCAAGAATTAATTTGTCATTATAGTGAAAATCTTACTTCTCTTAGTTTGACCACTTGCAGATAAATGCAGTGCTGGTTGTGCTCTTGCTTGTCTTCTCAAAAGTGTAGAGCACAGCTCTC
Source organism: Dicaeum eximium (assembly GCA_013396995.1). Classification (NCBI taxonomy): domain Eukaryota; kingdom Metazoa; phylum Chordata; class Aves; order Passeriformes; family Dicaeidae; genus Dicaeum; species Dicaeum eximium. The sequence continues at coordinate 364,663 of VWZP01006534.1, read as the reverse complement.
TGTGGCTTCCCAGGCTGGAACCAGGCTTTTGGCAGGTTTTTGGCAGGCTTTTCCCATCCCTGTTTGAGGAGGGCAGAGCAAGGCCACACTGGACAGCCCACACTTCCCATGGCTCCTCTTCCTCTCCCTCTGAGGGGATGAGGGCTCACGAGCCAAACCCGTGGTTTATTAACCCTCCCTCCTGGAAAGCTTTTTCCTGGAATGCAGGAAAATCTCACAACCTACGCCCCCAAACACCTGGGACCTGAAGGCTCACGTGGCTCGCGCTGGGGTGGCAATGTCACTTCCACAGGGTTGGATTTGCTCCTGCTCCAACAAAGAGAAGAAACTCCAACAGCCTGAAGTGAGCGGGCTCAGGTTTGCTCTTTCCTTGGTGGCCGCTGGTCCTTGTCATTCCTGCTGGTGCAAGACCTTTCCCAGGCGGATGCCACTGGTCCTCCTAGAGATGGCTGGAAACTCCTTTTTTTCAGATTTTTAATTTAAAAAATAACAAACCAACAAACAAAAACCTTCCCCAGAGGAATTTCCGCAAGGCTTAAGGAAGAAACTGTTCCACAAGCACTCTGACTCTGATACTCTGGGGTATTTGTTTTTTCACTGGGCAAATAAATTTGAAAGTTTTGTTTCTTTGTCTCCTGTTTGCTTCCTGTGGAACAGAGACAATGAAGAACCAGTTTGGAATGGCTGGAAATGTTAATGCACCTTCTCTCCCCAGTGCTTTGCTGCAGTTGCTACTTCCAACAGCAGGAGCATTGGACCATGCACAGACCTTCATAATTTGTGACCTGGACGTACACCAAAGTAAACCCAAAATGTAATATTCTGGGCTTTAAACCAAAGTAGGTCAACGAAGATCAGCATCTTGATGTGGAGGAGAGCTCTGCTTGTCTTGCCCTGCTGGCAATAACTTCTGGAGAGAGGCTGAGGTGCTCCATATATTGATCTTGTGCTTCTGCTGAAGTTCTCAGCAACATTCTGAAGGCACCAGGAGCTGCTCCAGGACAAGAGTTAAGTGCTCCTCATCTTCTACTTGCTTGATCTATGATTGGTACCTCTGCTCTTCCAGGAAATGTCATTCTATTTAAATTAAAAAATAAAAATAAAAAACACCTGAAATTAATTATTTAGGTTCACCAAATATTTTGAAAGTTTTTATATAGACCTTTTTTTTCCCCCTGTATATCTATTGGGTGGAAAATAAAATTAATTATTTGTTCAGCACGATATTAAAGTGCCTGTGAATGATGAGGTGTGTTTTAGCAATGAAGAATATCTTAAAAGAGCTTAGGATCTCTCTGAAAAAACACCACTCACTCTTCTCTGGTTTAGCTGTCATAGTGCATCAGTTAGAAATTACCATTTTCTTGCCTGTGAAGAAATACTGTGCAAATTGCAAAGATATATCTGGTGAGCATTTTTTTACAGACTGTTCTAAAAGTGGTGTGTAATTCATGTTTTCCTGGCTGAAAAAAAAAAAAAAAAAATGTCAGAAAATTTGGTTTTTCCCATGTGATGGGTAAAGGCCTGGGAAGGGGAGGCAGGAAAGCAGCAGAGCTGATCCCATCCCCCAGCAGCTGGAGGTGGACACAGGACCAGGAATCCCTGTGCACAGCAACTGCCATTGCTCTGAATGAAGAGAGATTTTTTCACACTTTAGTTGTTAAAGGGAAAAAAATCCTACCTTGCCCCCACACACAAGAGGAAAAAAGGACAGCCAGGGTGACGATGGAAAGGTGGCTGTGCCTCTTGTGCAGCTCCAGAGGGCTGGGGAAGACAGGGATGTAACTGCGGGTGGATTGATGGGAGGAACCGGGGAGAGAGCAGGGGATGAGGGGTGCAGCTCTAACACACAGTCCAGCTCCTCTTCAAAACCCCACAGCTAGAGCCAGGCAAGTGCAGGGCCACCGTGTGAGCATCCCTGAAGCTCAGCCCAGGTTTCACTGCCTGCAGCAGCAGAGTGACAGCTACAGTGATTTTTTTTCTTCTCCCGCGACATCAGTCAGAAAGAGCCGGCTTTTGTGTGGGGGCAGGAGTGGGGGAAGAGGCACACAGAGAGAAGAGGAAAAAAAAAATAAGCAGAAGTAATTTATTCGGGATCTTTGAGAGGATAATAGCCAATTATTTGTTTATAACACTGGTTAAATTTTCATTAGGCAGATTAATGGAATATCATGTACTGTCAACATTGGACTGAGGGGTGGTCTGTAAGAGATAAACGGGCAAACAGTCGATGTGTCTCCCTGAGTAAATTAGTTTTTGCTTTCCTGTTTTTCATATGAAAATGGAAAGGTGGACAAGGTGGTGCATTTTAAAACAGGTCTCAAGATGGGCCAAATCAGTTAAATATGAAAGCAATTCTGGTAATAAATACATTATAATAACTTAGCATCGTGCCTATCATTTTGATTTCATGAAAGTCTGGAATAATGTAGATTTTTAACCTGCTCTCTTAATACACATTTCCTCTTCCTGAACTTCAGCATTTCGTGCTGTGAGGTGAAAGCATATTACTTTTTTTTGCCTGATTTTTCTGTGTAATCTGTTCAGTATTACAGCTGGTAAGTGCTAGAGGCTCACAGCTCTTTCTTGTGAATTCTGGTATTATCATATTGGATAGCAAGAGCAGTCCCCTCTAAGTACTGTATTATCAGCATCAGAACCCCTGAGTGGTTATGGTTGCATATCCTCCTCTTTTGAAGTCAGAATATTTCTTAACATATTAGCCTGGGATTTTCAGACAAGCCTCAGAGAGGCAGTCACCCAAATTTCAGTGGGAGTCCGTTCAGCCTCTTGGAAAATCCCAAGACATTTCCTAGAAAAGCGTCATCACCTCAGTTTGACTTCAGAGCTATGCTCTGCTTCTCTCTGTGCTGCACGGGCAGGTGGAGAGGAGAGGTCCTCTCCAGTGAGCACAGCTCTGGAATGCACAGCAGCTTTATAAGACTCCCAAAACATTTCATGTAGACTTGATCCCTAGTAATTACAGAGCACAAAACCAGCCTCTTGCTGAAAGGAATGGCAAAATACTTATTTCTGATGGTATATTATAATGGCACTGCCACGTAGGTTTCCATTCACAGACAGCACTTGGTGACATTTAGGTCACAAGTCTGCACCATTCTGAGGCTATGTAATGCTTCCAAGAATAATATTCATTCTTACGTTTCTTAAAATGGCAATTTTAATCTCCATCTCTAGAAAAAATGATTTGATACTTTGCTTACAAAATCCCCAATTCCCTTTGACCAGTTCAAATCTCACCTACTTCCAGGAGGAAGGCTTTAATTACACCCCTAAGCAGCATGAGATCAGAGGAGATCCCTGACAGCAATGCCCTCTGAACTGTGCCAAGTGCTCTCAGGAAGTGTATTTTCCAGTTTCTGTTCTCCTTTTGGCTGAAAGTTGTGGCTGTGATCTATGCTGGAATCTTTTAGGAGTTAAAATGTTGCAAGCAAAGTTATGGATGTCTATAATGAATGGGATTATCTCTACTACTCATCAGTGCAGAAAGAATAGCACTAATAATGCAAGTAAATTCTCATCTTGCAGATGTTTCTCTGTTTCATCTTGGAAGTGAATCTATGCACTCATAAATCTTCCTTTGGTTTAAAACCAAAGAAAGAATTAGCATTCTAGCAAGTCCTCTCCACGGAGTGACATTCATCATTTTCAATGTAAACTAAATGTTGCAAGAACTGATAGGCTTAATTTTTCTTGTATGAGTTTAAAAGATGTGTGAGTTTTGGAGGGGGAAAAAAAAAAAAAGAGAGAGAGAGAATTAGTGTGTACATGTTTTAAGATGCTGTAAAGTATGAAGTCCATCCTGCAAAGAATTCCTCAGAGGCATGGTAGCAACAAGCAAAGGCGTTACTCCAAAACTGCCAGCAGCAGTTTTGTTATAGTTCCACCAAAGAAAAATATTTGCTAAGAAAGGAATTAATTCTTTCCCTGTATCCCGAGATTCTCCACTTATGTGAATGGAAGGTATGCTCTTTTCCTAACAAATAGTTCAGATGATAAGCTCATAAGAGTTGTGTGGAATATTTATCTTTCTCTTGCTTGCCGTGAGCCAGACTTCTCTCACAAGGGATATAATTAGCAAAAGCATCAAAGCAGACATATTTTCAACAAGAGTCCTTCATTTCCACAGCATTTTTACCAAACCCTCCACTTTGGGGGGAAAAATAAAATTAAAAATCCCATCCATAAGGGTGGGAGAATGAGAGATTCAATTTGTCCACACAGATATCTGCCATTTCAGAGGATGGCAAATTTCCACCTCCTCAAATGAACAGGTCTGCTTTCACTGAAGGACTAATGAAGTCTGACCCCCTATTAACTATAAAAGGAGCCTCAGTTTAGTTGGGGTTTTTAATCATGTTAATGCAATTTATCTACCGCATAGGGAGACTAATCTCCACATTTCAATACATTAGTTAAAATGAGGTGGTCTCTATACCATTCTGGGATTAGCAAATGTACCAGGACATGCTTTTTTCCTCAGATGCAATTTTCTCCTTTCAGACCAACATCATTAGTGCCCCTTACCTGCAGTACTCAAAAAAACCAGCAACAAACTGTATGGTAGCCGAGTCTGTTAAAGGAGACTAAATCAGTTAGGCTCTCAAATCCCATCAAAGGACAGTTGTGCTTGGTCCCTCATCAATGTTAAATCCCTTTGGAAATCCCAACATTAATTCATTCAAAAGGGTCAAATATGTCCTGTAAAACAAGAGCCTCAGTGGCTGTTCTGATAGCAGAACAGAGAGAATAAAGTTACTTTCCAGTGAGTCCCAAAATAGTTTCCATTGGAAATGGCCTCGTGAGATCTCCTAGTGTGCTATCACACATTAAGTTCACTTAAAACAACTGATAATATCCTGAGACTCACAGATAACATCTCTCCTTCCAGTTATATTTGAGCCTCTGATGGCCAAATTTGGCCAACTCAGTTTTAAATACAACACCTAGAATGTTAACAAAATATGTTTCACGAGGCTGGTAAAGTGGCTGCTTTTTATTTCAAAGCTGTTGACTTCAAAGGCTGCTTGGATTGTGTGTGTGTGTTTTCTTTTAAAAATCTTCATACTGTTTCTGTCTTTTTTTCTCACTATCAAATAGATCATTACATTTTCAACACTTAAGGACAAAAATTCTTCCCTCAGATCTGCGTGGCAGATCTTGACAGTAACATTCAGCTCTTCCCCACATGCAGGGAACTCCTGTTGACATCAAGGAGAGAAACGGAGACATGTGCAGGTAGGTCTGAGCAGAATGCACTGAGACCCTCTGGCCAAGCTCTGCTGGGGAAAGCTGACCCTTGTTTTCCAAAATACCCTCGAGCCTTGGGGTTTTGGTGCCCAGTTTCAGCAGCTGCTCTCGAGGAGCCACTGAACACCCCTTTGCTGATACCCTCTGCAGTCAGAATTTCAGCTGCAGCTCAGGACTGCATTGGCACTCCCTGACATCCACTGCACACTATCCCCATGTCACCAGGGTTATTTCTGATGAACTGCAGATTTGATTACCCACATCACACTGTTATTTGGCTGTGCATTTAGGAACAGCATCCTGGTTTTTCTCCTTGTTTTTCTTAGCACTGAATACTGTGATGCTTGCTTGCCATGAACCTTGGCATTGGGAAGCTCATGTTCAAGGTTGTGCTTCTTTCTATCCCGCAAACTCATCAATAACATGAACTTCATATCCAGTGTCAATTGATGGCCAAGGGAGGGGACATTTAATTGTTGATTGGCTGTGCTTGGACTTTTGGGGAGGGCTTTACTTCATCTTTATTCATATTGACAAAATATTTGTGAAACAGAAGAAACTGGGCAGACAGCTACTTATTAGAGTTCAAAATGCCAGGAGGTGGATGCTACTCTCCACTAACAAGTAAGGCTTTATTTAATTCCTCTTTCAAAATTTACCATGAATGTATTTCCAGAACTTTTCTAAGCATCTTTGTTTTCCTGCCTCTTCAAACAATGAAAACAAATGCAATGCCAAAAAGGTCAAGTATGAAAAGGAATAGCTCAGCTGTGTTAAAATGTCTTCCCCCCAAGCCCCAGATACCATGGAGAAGGATTAGACATTTAAATGGGCAGATTTTTTTTTTTTAAAGCTGTTAGGATAGATTTTTTCCTTTTACTTCTCATTTCAATCTTCCATTGTGTATATTTAATGAATAGCACATTAGGGTGAGTAAGTTAAATAAGGCAAATAAGGCCATGGTTAACTTAACTAGTTATATGATTAATTCTTTGCTCTGGCTGTTTTACTCACATGGGAGTGTTTGTGTGCATGTTATGAAACACATATTCAAAATCAGTGGTTCAGCTATTTAAAGTTGTAAGGTTTTTATTTATATAAATGTACATCTGTCATCAAACAGAGCAGCCTAAGGGGAATCTTGCTGAGAACAAAATTCATAACAAGATCCAAGATGATGGAGAATCAGTCCTTAAATAACCAGAGGTTTTTAAGTGCTGGTGTAAACATTTCTCAGACATACCCTAATGACTTCTGTATAGAACATTTGTGAAGAACAACTGTACAGACCTTTGGTGTATCATGATCTCCCTTTTGCAGCCATCCCTTCCTGGTGAGTTTGTTTGTGGTCTCCTCTGTGCATTAAAAGGAGAACAGAGAAGTGCCTTGGTGAATTTAATCTTCGGGAAATTTCATCCAAAACTGCCCTCCAGTTAATTGCAGCCCTTGTTAATTGAGAGGACATACAGGTGGGAATGTGGGCAAGGGATAAACAACAATCCTTTAGGAGTTTCCTCATCCCTGCTGCTGCTCAGTGGGTTTCATATACAGGAGCTTGTTTCAAAAATCCAATATTTGAAGAACACTTTTGGTGGGGCAAAAGGTCTTGTGCTGCTCCCTCCTAGCATGAGCAAAGTTTTTACCACCAAACCAGGTTTCAGTATCAGGGGTTCCAGTGCACAAAACTCACAGGTCTACCATTAAAAGAAAATAGCAGAGAGTGAATACAGATGTTGTGTGAGTATTTGTGCCTGAAGTTTGAAGTGATGACTCTGTTGGCTTTTTATTTCACGTGCTCTCATGTAGCAGAACCAGTGCTTGGACTGTCCTCTAATTCTCCCTTGCAGTTTCTGCTGTTCCAAACCCCTGCTTAGGTACCTCCACACAGGTTTAAATACAGAAGCTGAATGGACACTGGTTATAATGATTTCACATGGGGCTTTTCAATCTTTGCCACATCAGACAGCAAAGTGATAGGAATATCAGGATATTTAGTCTGTTAAACTGCTTTTGGCCCTGCTCAGGAAGAGAAAATCTACCACATTCTGTCAAATCTTTAAACTAATATTTGTATAAATTGTATAAACAGAGGAGGAAACTCAGGGTGTGCAATTTAATATAAGAAGAAAATATTTTTCTGTCTTTTTGCTGGATAATGGGACAATTCACGATAATCTGTCATTACCCAAAAGTGTCTGAAGAGCACATCTGGCCCATTTTCACAGACTTGACAAATTATGCATAGAAAAGAAATATATTCCTGTGCTGCAAATCAATGTATGCCTTTCAAAAGAGGCTAGTTTGAATTCCAAGTTTTTAATGATGCCTGATGATCTATTTACACACAAACTTTCAAAACCTTAGTAGCGAAAAAAACCCTGACCTGATGGGTTTTTCTTCCAAATTAATTATTGGAATGGTTATCTTTGTCCTCACCCATATCCTCTGTTTTCTCTGCATGTTCATGACAAGTTAAAAAGGAATGTTGACATTTCCTTGTATTTTAGAGCTGACAGGAAAACTTATCCAAACTTTGCACCCCTAACTTTCAGAATCCAGCAGGAGCAAATATTTATGTCTGATATTTCTGTGGGACAAGCACTGCTGAGCTGTGCTGACACTCACTGGTATTTATGAGCGAATCACATCAGCTACAGGGGTACCACTGAAGTTTGGGGGATATTTTGGGGGCTGAATTGCTTGTGAATTTAAGGCTCTCCTGCACAATGGGAGCAGGCAGGGAAGGGATTCTCATAGAGGCAGGGCTGGCTTGGGACATGCTGTCTGTAATGGGCACCCATTGGGAGACAGGTTTGGGGCTGGGGCCAGCCCCCACTGCCACACTCCTGCATCCAAGGTGACCTTTCCCAAGGTGGGCTCTTCATGGAAGAAGAAGCTACACCTCCAACAGGCTGTGGATGTCCCTTCCCAGGGAGAGCAGACAGGACTCTCTGTCTCTGAGGTTACTGTTTTCATTTTAATTTTGGAACTTGGGTGTACTTTTTATTTTTACCGTTGCCTGTCAGAACTTGTGAGAAATGCACACACCCCCCAGAGATTTAGGATCAAATGGAAAACGGAATAAATCAAGGTATTATTGATGATGGATTCAGGCCATTTCCGGCAGAGTAATCTCCTCTCACGGTGCATCTGCTGAGGAGGACTCTGTTATCCTTTTGGGCATCTTTTGGGTGTATTAATTAGTACCAGCTGTAACTGCTTCTCCTCTCTCTTGAGGGGAGCTCTCCCTGGCATTTGCCCAGCCCTGGGGGTGCCCTTGGTCTCCCTGATGGGTGTTAGGGATGCAGCAGGAGGACACGTGCTGGAGTGATCCCTGCATTCCTGCAGAATGGGCGTGTGGGGTGGGATGTGGCCATGACCCCTTTCCTGACGCACATGCCATCCCACCATATGAAAGCACACATTACCTCTAAACATGAGTAACAGCATTTTTCATGTTGGTGTTCCATGCATTTCACTTATAATTTAAGACTGTTATGAACTAGACTGATAATCAGTCAGAGTTCTGGAATTGTTCCCGAACTATTGCAGAAGTAAAATATCACAGGGCTGTTTCACCCTGGTCAGATACTATCTTCCTTCATGCAGCTGGTACTGCCTTTTCATTCTGCAGCAAAGTGTCTGAGGTCAGGGAGTGCCTTCCTCTTTGTCTGGTCTCCATTAACTCTCTCTAGAAGAAGTTGTCCCTCTAACAGATTTTTTTTCCCCCAGCCTGCTTTTCTGGGACTGATCCTTTGAATTTCACAGAAACAAGCTGCTACAGCTTTTGAATGAACTTGCTGCTATTTGCTCTCACTCTCTCCCTCTTCCAGCTGGTAAGTGTTAACTCACATTGCCTTTCCTTGCAGGTTTTCATTTCTTATTCCTGGGAAGTACATTTTCACATGGAGGGGGGAAAAAAAGATCCCATAAGTCCTAGCAAATCCATTTAAACGCAGATGTAGCCATTTTACGGTTGTTGCTATGACAGTTTGGCAAAGGTTATGCACACTGTGAATCCCATCTTCTGAGGAGAGAGAGATCCATGGATGAGCAAAGGCAGGAGGAAGGTGGGACCCTGCCTCATCCACGCTGCTTCTTTGGTAGGAAAAGGAGAACGTGGAAGGAAACTCTGCCCATCGTTTTATCTCTTCTGCTACACCCACCAGGATATAAACGGGGCTCAGGGTCACTGAAGTCATAGAAGATGATTGTCTGTGGGAATGGGAAGATGAAAAGGAGATGATTTATTTGGTTTTCCTGGTTATTTAAGCAGAATTTATCCCAGACTGGTAGAGAAGCAGTGTAAGTCTACCAGAGAACATCTCCTGTCTGAAAGTAGTTTTCAATCCACACAGAGCTGCACATGGCTCAGCCCTTCATGTAGACGTGACCATGACATGTTTAAAAATAATTTTAATCTCACAGCACTGTTAAAAACCCTTACTCATTAAGAGTAAAGCCATATTTAGTGAACTGTGAGGTAACAACCTGTGCTTGTTAATTCCTTTCTCTCAGTGTTTTTCCTTGCAAATAAAGCCCAAGAGGATCCAAAAGTTCCCTTCAGAATTCCTAGGGAAGCGCCATTCATATCTTAGAAATTGCCACTGTTAAAAGAAATATGCACCAATAAAAAAAATCCAACCCAAAAGATGCATTAAAGAGTCCTAAATGTAGGGTGGATATGCTTCAAGCACATTGCAATAAATGCAATTTATCAAGGTTGCTTTGCTTTATGTGGAGCAGGTGTGTTAATTTTTTACTCTTATAATGGATTTATGTGAAATCTCATCTTGACATAATATCTAAATTCTAGTTAAAACCTGAAAAATGTAAGTCAAATATTAAATGTAAGCCAAATATTAATATATTAGTTGGGACCAAACCAAATGTTTGGTTATTTTTTTAAGATACTTTAGGACATAGTCTCAGGATATAAATTTATCATAGTAATATTTACAGCATAGAGAATATTTAAATACACAGAATAAATGTATTCTCCCTGATTAAGTTATTCCAGGGGTGAATTTGCTCCACAGGGTTTAAATTTTTCCTAACACAATCAGAATATCAGAAGTCTTTTTTTAGCAGCATTCATCTCATAAATGGACAACTTTGTTACTGTAGGATTTATAATCACTTTGCACATTTCATATATAGACACAAAAGATCCAAATGCAGAATTTCCTTTGATAGCATATTATGCCTATTATGATTCCATATCACATTTGTTACAAAAATTTATCTTTTGTGGTAGATTTTCAAATTACATTTACAAAGCACACAAACAACAAATGTGTCTGTGGCTTAAAATAAACTAAGAAACATACGCTTAAAGACAATTGCAATAATTTTGAACAACATTTGAGAGTATTTCAGGATATTAAGCCTGGAATTAGTCCTTTCCCTGAGAGGGCAGCATTGCTTTGCCCTGTGCAAGCGAGGAGCACTGCACAGCCCCAAGGCAATGCAATGGATGCAGTGGTTATGTTTTAAAGTGTATTTAAGGTGATGTGGGAAATTGTTGGGAGAGGGAGAGACGTCACCTTGACAGCTGCCATCCTCTGGTCACCAAATTCTCATGGACCTTCTGGTCCCTGCACCCACCTGTGTCCCCCTGCATCCTCCCGCATCGCAGAGCCTGGTGCACAGCCCAGGGAGGGCAGAACATCTTTCTCCTCCTGCCTGGGAGGAACATTTCCAGCATCTCAAAGCCCCCACCAGCCCCTGACATCCTTTCCCACCCAGATGTGTTGAGGAATGGGAAGGAATAGAAAAATCACCTCACTGCTGATAGGTAAAGGGAGGGAAACACCCAACCTTTGTTNTCCTTTCCCACCCAGATGTGTTGAAGAACGGGAAGGAATGGAAAAATCACCTGATTGCTGTGCAATAAACACGTTCTGTCACTCCTCTGAAAGCTCTTTAGGGACTGTCAGGTACAAAGAGGAGCGGGATTACCTTAACCTTAGTCTCCCGTGGTAGGAATGTCACCCTGGTAGGAGCAGGGACCACGGAGGGTGGTGTGGGGGGCAGAGGTGGTACCTGCCCGCAGGTGCAGCCCCGCATCCCTGCCTGTGCTCCTCCCGGTGCTGCCAGCGCTGTCGCTCCTTTCAAAGGCAGCATAGCTCCAGGCAAATCTGCTCTGCAGATTGTTTCCACCCTGTGTTCCCCATGGTTCTGCCTCTGTCTGTGCCTTGTAGATATAGTAACTTTGCAGCTTGTAAAGATTTGTCTGCTCTCCCACCGCCTCCCCCCTCCTCCCTCCTCAAATCAGTGATTTTGTGTTACAGGTACCAGGGAGTGCACTCACACAACGAAGGTGCTGTGCCAGATCCTCCTGCAGGACGGAGGATGTGTCCCCATCCTGCTGATGGAGAGCTCTTATAGAGGACCAGGCCATGCAAAGGCAAAGGGAAGTGCAGACATCCAAAGGCTCCATGTTCCTGGTGTTCAATCACAGAGGGGCCCCGCTGGGATAAAGAGCGAGGCGCAGGAACCGCCGCTACCTGCCTGGCACCTCCACACATCACCGTGGCAGAAATGTTTACTAACAACAAATAGTCATCATGAGATTTTATTACTTCCTGACTCCTAGTCTTACCTACAGTCCCCCAAGAAAAAAGCCATGCTTGTTGGAAGAGCTCCAGTGGGAAAGGCGGCGCAGCTGCTGCGCAGAGGGTCCCTGGGAGCCCATTACCTGCTGCACCAACCTCCGCAGCAGCTCCAGCTAAGCACAGGCTCTACTTTAATGCATCCATTTCCCAACTTCTCACGCTCCAGCTGTCTGAAAAGGAGCTGAAAAAAAATCCCTTCTAGCTCTCTCCCACCACACACTTGCACAGCAGCTGGAGTTCCCTGTGGTCCCCGTGCTCGGAAAGAACACCACAGCAGGACTGGACCTACGGTCTGAAAATGTTTTGTGAGAAGTCAGACTGCTCCCCCACTCTCTGAAAAAACTAATTTCTTTTTTCCAGTTTTTCCTGCCTGACTTCTCCCACTTTTTTCCCCTCAAATGTGCAATCCTGCAAAATGTGTGTTTCTGTGCTACGACGAGCGATTTCTCGCCCGGCCTGTGAAGGAATGGACACCACACGGTGGTTTTGGGGGTGTTTTTCAGAAAATCTCCTCACACATACATCTCCTGGCAACCAGATCCATGTGCAGTTCCCCTAGTTCCTCTACAGCAGGACTTCTGCTGGCAGACACCTGGACCTAGGCTTTGGTCCACCATATCTTGGACTGACAGGTCCTCCAAGCATGCTTGAGTTTCAGAAGGAATTTCAGCAAACTTCTACAAGTAAGGAAACAAATCCTTTCTTCCTGCAGCAGACAGGGAATGTAAGAGCTTGAGGACTGCAGCTCTCCAGCTGATACCTTGTTATACCAAGTTGGAGCACAGAGTAAATTTCTTACAGCCGAGTTATAAACCCCCTGAAAATAGGTTTTATTATGGAAATGCAAACACAACCATGGCTATAGCAACATGAAAGGCTCTGCTATAATAATGCTTAGATCCAACTCTTTGTGCACAATTGGCATAGAAAAGTATTTGATTTTTGTCGGGTTTTTTGCTGGTACATGTCAATGTCACTTCACAGTTGGTCTCAGTTTATAACAAAATGCATAAAAATTGTTAGTAATCCTCATTTATAGCTGGGGTCTGAGAAGCACCATCTCAGACATTACTTTACCTATCAAACATGGCTAAAACAGCTATTGACATTTGGAACCACTATTCCTGGAAGGGAAGATGTGATGTTCACAGTTAACTAAGCAGAATGTCTACTGAGTTTAGTCTCTCACGCTGTAAAGCATTAGGCTGACTGAGCAAGCCTTGAAAATCAGTTTGTTTCAGACAAGAAGTGAAAAAAAGAGAGGAGAAGGGGAGAAAATCATGAAGGGAATCAGTCTGAGACACTCTGCTTTACTGCAAATTCAAATGCTCTGCATATTTTCAGAATCCTGATATTTCCCTAAAAAATACCCTCATGTTTATATTTCTGTTTTTCAGTTAAAAATAAGAAGGAAAATAAGTAGAGGTGCTTGATTGTGCTCCTACAGTTTCCACCATTTAAAGAAAAGTTTAGGCTCTTATGGAAAGCTGTGGCCTATTCTGATCTTTGGAGGGGAAACAATCCAAATTCTAATATAGAAATATCCTGCAAATCAGAAGAAATAAACAGCTCCCATCAATTTTTTAGCACATTTTGTAGAGTCACCCTGCCCTAAAATCTCTAAATGTAGCAAATCTCATTTTTATGGATGGAAAGTGTTTTCAAAGGGCCATGCTTTGCTTAAATTACTCAAAACTTAAATTACTCACTCAGTTCAGTGCATTGAGACCCTCTGTGGGAGCAAGGTTATCACTCTTCAGCCACATCTTCACCTTGAGAGCAATCCCTCACCTCTGCCTATCTGTTTTCCTAGAGCAGTTTTAATGACCAGCAGCATGAATCTATTTCACAGGGTGAGCCACATCCTTGGCACTCAGACATCCTTGCTCCCATTGCTCTGTAGCAACTTTAGCAAATTTGTTTTGATTTCCACGATCCTGGCACCTCAATTCACTGAGCATCAGCATTCCAAATAGAGTTAAGATAATAGAATAGTTGGAGATGACTTTAGTTTGTTTGTCCTTAATTTGAATAACCCTTCCACTCAATGAGTTGATTAATGATTACACATAAAATAAATAAATTGATATGGCCATTTTACAGATGAGTTAGTTTGGGAAGTCAAGGGGAAAAAAGGGAACACATTCTGAAAAGGAAAAAAAAAAAAATTTTAGAAATGTACCCTTTTAAGATTTCCAATATATTTTTCTTTTTTTTTCCCCCCATACACCCCAGGATGTGTCTCCAGCTGGAGAAAGCCAAGCAAGTGCCATGTGTTTGTAATACATATATAACTGTATTGGCTCTTCTGCTCCTATTGTGGAGCTCTTGGAGATACTCTGCATAAAATATATATCTCTATAAAGGAACATAAAATTTAAATGCAAACTTTGTGGTGAGATCATGTTGCCCAGGCCAATCTGGATTGCCTTTTCATTTTGATGCTCTGCTTCCATAAGAGCTATCAAAGAAAAACTACTAAATTTTATCCAGTTTTTAAAACTTCACATCCTATTTATGGTGTTATTACCTTGCATATACTCTGGCTGGACCAAGAGGTAACATTGACTTTGTTTCCTGACTGGAGAGAGAAAAAACACAAGCCTCACATTTTCAGAAAGGAGAAGCCTTTATGGGTAGGAGATGTACAGCCATAATGAAGTTAAAAATTGGGATTTGCCTCTGGTGGGCATCTGGCCCTCAACCAGTCTCACTCAAAGCCATTTACAGAGGCTTAGAGGAATTTCCAGCAGTCTTTTCACACATAGATAGTTTGTAATAGTTTGTTGTTTGGGATCCTGGATTGTGTATTCATCAGTTTCCAATGATTTGTTGTGACAGTATTTAAAGGACTCATGAGTGATACTCTGCAGGCAACTAAATGAATAGCATATTGCCATGAGCAAAGGTATTTTTACTGTTCTTCTGCTGACCTTTATGTTTACTTTACAGCTGTGTTATTTAATATGCAGATACTTTCTTAGTATTTTTTTTTAATTGGAATAACTGGTTGTGTCAATTTTTGAACCCTCCCAAAGGGAGGTGGTAACGTGGAGCCTAAGTGGGAACAACATTTTATTTGGTGTTGGAAGTTTTGTCTGCTCGTGATCTGCTGGGGTTTGTCTCTTACAGACTTGTTTGGATTTTTTTAGCTTTCCATTATTTGACTCATTTCAGTGGTGAAGCAATTAATATTTGTCTGACCAGTTTCCATCAAAATTGTCCTTTTATTTAATTCCTAACATTTTCTAGACACTCAGGCAGTCTGTTTCCTGATTTTTATAGTCTAGTTTATTGCTACTTGCCTAAGAACCTGTCATTTTTTTCTGATGCTTATTGGCCGCTGATCATTTTTTATTTATTGCCATTTCCTTGTTTTTCCATCACATTTGTTGACGTGGTTGTGGCTGGAGTTACATGCACACAACCAGTAACGCAATTAGGGAATACTTTGTCTTTTGGCTAACCAGAAAACATCCCTACAAATGATTAATAGATGAAATATAGAAAGTGTAGCATTTCAAAGTTGCCAAAACGTGGAATATTTTACAATTCAGCCGAGTCATCTGTTTAACAGCCCCTGTTTTGTTTTGTGTATTACTCTCCCATACATATGCTTTTGGTTTTGAATCTTTATTGGTTTTGTCCTTTATTTCCACTCTTTCCTTAGTACAGACACATAGGAAATCATAACTGAAATAATATTCATAGTTTGGTGTATGGTGTGAATAGAAGCAAATACTCTCTGCTTCCATCTGAGAAGCAGACCAGGAGAGAAAAAAAAAATTAATAAATTTGTATCAGACCTGGTGCAGTGATGTTTAAAATGGAGGCAGGATCAAGTCTTTATCATTTTTAATAAAAGAAATAGGTTAGGCCTGGGAAGAAAAAACAAATACAACTAGCTGAAATATTCTTGTAGTGAATTATTATCAAATCCTTGGAGCTGTTTAGCCCTTTACATTGTCAGGTAAACCTCCCTGTGGGATTTGAAGGTGTATTTATTGGTTTTGTTATTAAAAAATACATTTAAAATTTTGAAAAATACAGATAAAAATCTGGTTTATGCAGAGTATTAAATTTATACTGTTGAAGGTGGAATTAAAATCTGGGCCATCCTTTGTAAACCCTAAAACATTTTTGGCACTTTTGGTGAAAGCACAGAATGACTGTTTAAAATCAATTTCTTTTTAACCTCATCTCTGTATGTCATCAGTTGAAAAATATCCACCAACACTATTAATGGCAAAGGAAAATAGGTATTTCAGGGCTGTATTTCATTGGGGTGGGGGGAGTTTGTGAGTGAAAATTCATAAAAACTGTGTTTTCAGACCTGGCAAAAACTGTAATTACTGTGTTCGGGGTTTTTCAATCCTATTTGAAAGGCAAAACTATATCCATGGAAAAAATATACAAATATGCATAAGAATTAATTGCATCAGCTGTATAGAAAAAAAATCACCTGTCAATGCACTGCAATGGGCAATATCCTGAACTGAACTATGAAACTATTTAATTAGCTCCAAAACTAGCAAATAAAATTTACACTTCATGAAGTAGCGAATGCTCATTGTGTCAATGAATGTGAAGGAGAACAGAGGTAATTTGTGAAAACCCTTGCTTGGCTCTCGATAGCTCTAATCACTCCTGGATCCACAGCCTGTGGAGTCATGTGATTATGGGAGACTTCTCCATTTGATTCAAATTTAACTTCCTCTGTGCCCATCAAAGCTAGAATTTTGAACATTAAGCCTCAAGCACATAAAAATAAGCAATTCCTGACATTTTTACTGAAAAAAATTAACAAATGAAGGGCCTGATAATGTTCATAGTCCAAAGGAGAGCACTGTTTAAACCCATGGTATGTTTTTACTCACCTGACCCAGAAAGCACCAAAAAACCCAAACCACTTTAAAAAGAATCTTAACACAGGATCTTATGTCCACGCAGAACTCTGATATGGAATGGGGCAGGACAGACCCCAAGCTTTTCAGAATTTGAAAGCAGGTGTGCATAAATTCTGGTTGGCATTTTGTATTTGTTTTTCTCTAGGAAAAAAAAAAGTCCTATTAAATCCTTTGAAACATTTCAATGCAGCTGAGCAGATTTGACCATCTTTCTCCAACCCCCTGCTTTTATTTAAAAAAAATAAAAAAAAAAACCTCCCCAACCTGAACTCTTCCAAGCTCCCTAAGGAAATTAACTACAAAAAAACTATGCTAATGGAACATTAAAGTTGTAATGTAAAACCATAAAAGTCAGGAAATTCAAAGTTAGGTCTCCCATGGTACCTCTAAGTCTGTCACCTCATGCACATGCACCACGGTAGGACTCAGAAATGAACATTTGGGCTAAATGCGAGTACCTTGCTAACTGCTCATGTATTTTATTTATTCCTAAGGTTGTTTTGTGGCTGGGCACCTTCTGGGGCACTGCACTGATGCCAGTTGTGCTCAGCACTGAGGGCTCAGAGATCACCACCCTGTGCAGGCAGAGACAGCCAGGGCTGGTCTAAACCCAAACCCAGCCGACGCAGATGCGCCAATTTTTATTTTCTTTATGTGCAACGTTAGCATAAGGTTTGTTAATCTTAAGCAGCAGCCATACAAAAGCTGCAGTTTTGTTCGGGCAGGAGATCGAGTTCTTCATAGAAATATTTTAGAAGGGGAAAAAAAAAAAGAAAGAAAAAGAGAGGAGGAGGAACTGGGGCAGCTGTGCGCGAGCGATGGCAGATACCTTATTCTGTGATTCTGTAAAAATAATATTCCAGCGATAGCATTTATGAGGGGGATTTATAGGACAATTTTGCAGCCCACATGTGTATAAGAGTCACCAAAGCAATTCATATCAAGGAAAGAGGGCAACACATTTCAGCAAAGCAATTTTAACAAATATCCTTCCCGATATGCAATATATATATTTATATAATGGAAGGTCTGCACACAATAAACCCAGCAGATTGGTATCTCTCCCCACTTCTACCTTTTGACACCCTCCTCAGCCCTAAGCATGAACAATGAGCCGCCACTCAATAAGCACAACTGACCGGAAGAATCAAAACAATTCTTGGAAAAAAAAATTAGGTTATCATTCATTAGCTCTCTATCATTTGGCCACCAGTAGGCTGCAGGATATGAGGGCCATTTAATTAGGCCCTGCACTACTCTCTGGTGTGAAAAAGGCTCTCAAAAGCTTTGATTCCCCACAGCTTCACAGCAGGAAGTTGTTGGCGATAATTGACACAGGATTTCCTTGTTAACCAGCAGCAGACATGCTGGATTAAAGCGACAGAGATCTAGAGAAGAAAGTGAAAAGAGATAAGAAGCTCGGAAAGACTTCTGCTTATTTTGCACTTGAGGATGATGAGCAAATAGCAATAACAAACTGGAGTGCTGCTCCCTGTGAGTAAGGCCTCCACTTATCAGACCCATTTCAGCTTGACTGATCAAAGATTGACTTCCCTTAAAATAACATAGGCCTGGGGTTTGTTAGTTTATTAAGCTGCAGGTTTTATGAATTATCCCAGTTTTAAAGATGGATTGCAGTTTATGTGGAGGAGTAGAGGATTATCAGGTTTTCATCTAAACAATTATAAAATATCACAGCTGAAAGCTTACTTGCAAATGACATCATTTTCTTCTGCAAACTAAACAGGTCATTGTATGCCTTCATGTAAGCATTTCCAGCAAGTGCACACATGCAGTAAAATTATCATCTCTGCAGCAGAGATGATAGCCCAGTAAAATCTGTATTTCAACTTCCAAAGGGCATGAAAGCCCCACATTCCCTCATGCTGGTCCAAAGGTAATTGTATTTAATTTTTGACTGGGATCTTTGAGGTCTAGTTACATTAAAGAAAGGAAAGAGAGAAACGGCCTATTGAAATCTTTCCTTAAATGTGGTCGTGATAAATGGTACTGAAACAGATCCACATGAGTATAGTTAAATGAAATGTCCACTTTAGAGCAGAAACAATTATTGGATATCACTTAATAACTTAACCTTACAACAGCACATGTGGCATTAATAAAGAACTGAGAGTAATAAAAGCTACTACTACTCCTCTGCTCAGTGCATGCAGGCAGGAGTGTGTGTGTGTGTATGGGCAGGAGCCAGGGGAAAAGCAGGACACTTGGAGGGCAGTTGCAGGGCAAGGACAGGACCAAGGCAGGAGGTAATGGCCAGCAGTGGTGCTGGGAGAGGTGGAAAGGGAGAGGCAGGTGCAGCAGGGATGGGACACGGGCAGGCAATCTATATATTGCATAACAGGGAGGATATTTTTTATCCTGAGCCATAACCACAACTCTTTGCTAGCTACTGACCACCTGTGAACTCTCTCCCCACCTTTGAGGCAGCCCTGAAGGGAACTGCACAGCCCTGGATCACCAATGGGATGACCACAAACCCCAAACAAATTCCCTCTGCTGGGAAAGGGTTGTGTGAGTGCTGCTACATCCAGGATCCTGCAGCTAAACTGTGCAATGCCCGGAAATCTCTGCAGGGTGGAGAGATCCTGGATAAAGCTGCCCGTGGGGGGTACATGTTCTCCTCTGTGCTACCAATATCCTTCTCAGCAAGGACAGCCAGCTGGTAAATTACCACGTGTTTTAACCAAGATGACACAGCACCGATTCCAGGGGCACTCCAAACAGAGAAGTTTTTTAAGTTCAGTTTTAGATATGGAGGGTCTGACAGATGGCAGAGGCCCAGAGAGTGGGACCCATTCAGAGACAGAATATTTATCTGTGGCAAATTGAGGTCTCATGTAGCTCCTCTGCATTTGTACTATGATACCTAACACACGCACTAATTAATTTTCCATTGTACAGTCAAAATAAATAAAATTTCTTCTCATTCATCATCATTGCTAGCTATTATTGTCAAGCTTCTTTAGAGCCTATACAAATCTCACTGTAACCACTGTTGGCCTCACGTTGACTCAGGTGGGTCATGTGCTCTATTGCTCTGTGCCATCACCAAAAAAATGGTTCACAGAAGAAAATGAGTCTCTGGCTCAGTATTTGGGGGTGCTTGAGCAACCTGTCCTTACTCTGCACAGAGCAGGGGCAGCTGTTAACAAACACACACCCCCACTGCAGGACTGGAGCCTTGTGAAGGATTAGCACCCCGATATATCAAGTTGTAGGTGTTATTTTGTTGTTTTGAAATATAGAATGCCATCACATTTTGAAAAAGTCAGTTTTGCACATTTTGAAGGGGGAAATATTGGTTTAGCAAATTTCTTGCTGGTTTAAATATTTATTGTTATTGAGACTTCTTGCAGTTTTTAATGGTGAAGAACGACAATAAATTACAATTAAACTTCAAGTTCCTTTAGTTATGTATTTTTTAAAAACTAGCACTATTGCCATGGACTTATAGACAGACAAATATTTTTTTAGAAAAATATTTTGAACAAATAATCTATTCTATTTTATTTTTGATGCAGCAAATTGAGATTTGTGGTCAACTAGTAACCAGCATCATGGACTAATCCACCTTAAGGCTAGCAAAAGAGTTTGTTAATTTTCCTGGGAAATAAGATTCCTTTAATTCACATGTCTACATATGGTAGATATGATTCTTTCATTTGCTGTGGCATTTGATAAAATCCTACTTTTATAAATGATGCATCTGCTTTTAATGTCTTAAATCCTGTGATTGAATAGACAAATCTTCCCCCTTGTCTTGTTTTTTTTTTTAATATTTAAAAGGCCTTACTGCCTTAAAACATACATCAAGAAACATTGTAATAGAGAAATACACTTTTAAGACAAAGTGACAGATTTACATATCTGTGTGATGTGACTCTCTTGACAACCAATAAATGTATTATATTGATGAAGTGAATATGTTCTCTATCTGGTCATTTTCAACTGGAAACTAATAACCAGCATCACCGTATCAGGCATGCAATAACCTGGGTTAAAACTAGGTTCATCAAATAAATCACTCAGGAATTTTTCTATTTCTTTCCCAAGACACGTTGCACATCTGCTTAGTGAAAGGAGGAAAGAAGCAATATTTCTTTGATCAAAGTCTTTTTTAATATCCTTGTATCTGTCCTTTGGGAATGCTATCTCTGGACTTTGGCTGGGCAGGGATGCTCAGCATCTCCTGAAAGGTGCTGAGCACCCTTTTACTGCCATCCACTGCAGCAGGAATATTCTGTTCCTTGCAAGATAGGGCTCCTCCAGAACATTTGCCGATGCTACATTTTACTTCCTAATGATCCAGGAAATGACATAAATTCAGAATCTCTGAAAACAAAACACAAGGTGTTTTTAATGAGTCCCAGTTTATATCAACAGCTTTCAGGGGGAATAAAAACATAATAAAAAAATTCTTAGGCTGAAAAGAATACTGTATTAAATTCACCCCAAGCCTCTATCTCATAGACATGAAACACCTATACATATGTAGTGATCTCTAAGAAACAGTTTGAAAAGCTACGTTGTGCTTTTAACTTTTTTTATAAAGTCTTATTAATATCATTTAGAGTAGCCATGTGGCTGCCTTCCTGCCTGGCCTCTTTAACTGTGGGCTTGGCAGTTGTTACCCCAAGCACCACAGATGTGTGGATGGAGCTGAGCGTGGGCAGCGGCCCTTTCCCTGCGGCAGCTGGGCTTTGTCATATTTCAAACTGGCAACCCTAATGCCTCTTCTTAAGGGACACAAATCCTGTATAAAATTCCCAGACTCCAGCCAAGGCCTGGCCTGGCACAGGCAAATCAGGGGTGTTTTTCAGGTGAGGGTGATTGAAGAAGTGTATAGACCACGGGGGATTTTTAATGTGCTTCCATTTCTGCTGGAGAGTTAGGGCAGGGCTTGAGGATTTGTGGGATCAAAGTGTGGAAGTGCAGCCCCCTCCCACAATTCTAGCTGTGCATAGAGGGCTTTTCCTTAACTGGGTGGTAGCTGATATCCACAGCCCAGACTTGCCCTGGTTACAGAAATATGTTGAAAACAGGCAATGAACTGGTGAAGGGTCCTGTGAGGAGCAGCTGAGGGAGCTGGGGGTGTTCAGTCTGGAGCACAGGATATTCAGGGGGGACCTCATTGCTCCCTGCAGCTCCCTGACAGGAGGGTGGAGTGAGGTGGGGGTTGGTCTATTCTGCCATGTCTCAAGTGAAAGAACGAGAGAGAATGGCCTGAAGTTGCCCCAGGGAAAGTTGAGATTCAATATCAGAAAAAAATTTCGCCGAAAGAATGTTAAATATTTGGTTGCCCTGGGTGGTGGTGGAATTACTGTCTCTGGAAATGTTCAAGAGCCATCTGGATGTGGTACTTGCAGATATGGTTCAGGGGTGATGATGGTGGTGCTGGGTTTTGACAGATAGACTAAACGACCTTGAAAGTCTCCTCCAACCTTCATGGTCCTGTGATAACACAGAGAGGGAAAATGACAGCTATACTGCTTTTCCTTATCCTGGAGCTTGCTAGCTGGTAAATGTGGTAGAGAAGGAGCTGGGAGTGCCTCAAAGAACAGCCTTTTAGCATCCTGCTGTATTCCAGACCCACAGTCCCCCCAGGAGACTGGACACCCTCCACCTCTCCATGCTGCCATGGAAGAGGCAAAGCCATGCAGGAAGCACAGATCAGCTCTGCTGAAGACTCCTGGGTTCCTACAATCTATTTTCCTTTCTTTGGTGGGGCAGAATGATACAGACACAACTTCCCAAAAAATATGGATAGGAATTGGTTTCACAGGCTTGAAGCCAAAGGCTCAAATAAGTTTTAAATTAGACAGTATGGGTTTGGTGTCACTTTTCTTGCTGCTCCCTAGGTGCTACCTGAGAATCAGGTCTCATACAAATTATAGTGAGATGTGTTACAGGCCCAACACTGCATTTCTAGGTCAGGCCTGGGGCCATAAAGTCACCCTACACTTTCCAGTATAAAGCACCATTTCCATCAA
The DNA here is from genome assembly GCA_013396995.1 of Dicaeum eximium. NCBI lineage: Eukaryota > Metazoa > Chordata > Aves > Passeriformes > Dicaeidae > Dicaeum > Dicaeum eximium. The sequence continues at coordinate 341,857 of VWZP01006534.1, read as the reverse complement.
CTGCACGGCCAGACTTTTGTCCACGTTCCATGTCTGACTTGGGCTTGGATTTTTGGGTAAAACTATGGTACAAAACATTCAGCAGGGATTTCTTTCTATAGTAAAGGATGCGTCTCCTGCAGTTTTTTGCAAATCCATGTCCACTCAGCTTTGGCATAACTGTAAACCTCTAAGATTTTGCTTACCAGAGTCTAGTTAGTACTTCAGAATCCTCCCCAGTTAGCAGCTCACACACAGCTGGACCCCCTTATGAAATAAGGAGAATATTATAAGGAGAAGATGGTAGGTGATAGAGGCAGACAGACCTTTAACCATTTTTCTGCTAGATCCTGCCTTTTTATATAAATATATCAATGAATAAAAGTGCAAATCCACTCTGTTGGCAAGAAATAGGTGGGAAACCCACATACTGAGCTGTTCTCAGCCCTCTCTTAAGGCTGGGCCAGAGATGGGATAACAATCTACCAGTTCTATTCATTGTACCAGTTACAGAATTGGCAAAACATATAATCTAAAATCAAAGTAAAATCCACTCAGGCTGTATATGTAATAGTACGTATGGGATACAAATGGCATACAAGAAACAATATAATTCCATTCATAATCCATTTAAATTCATTTAATCTATATTTTCACTTAAACACCTCTTAAATGATAGAACTTTAAAGACAGTATAGTTTCCCAAATAAACTGTTAGGCAACATATCCAAGGAAAAGCAGACATGAACTTAAGGAAATGTTTTTTTCTTGCATTTGTATGTGTGTTTCAGGCCAATTCACCCAAAAATGTACCACTTAAGGCAGCAGTACCCACGTGTAAGGCTCTTGGGTGAGTAAGTTGGAGTAATTTGTGATGCCCTCTTTACTACCACAAACTGAAATCCTCACGAGAAGATTTCCACCCCATCTAAGATCTGAAGTTAATTCCCAGTGCTACTGATTCCACAGGGCTTCTATCTTTGTTCAGGAGATAAGTGGGATTGAAAAACTCCCGGCAACTTGACTAGGACCCAGCAGATTTGGATTAATTTCACTCGAAGATTTTCCTTTACCGGATGTCATACAACTTTTAAAAAGTCTTTTGCTACCGAAAAAAGAGATGTACAGGATCACAGAACTAGCATGGCATGTAGGAGAAAAGGAGAAAGACCCACTTATTTTGACCTGGAGGTAAATGGTGGTTGGTTTGACATCATGGTGAAAATACCTGCCTGCATCTGCATAAACAGGAGAATGCAGCTACCTGAGGAGTGGAAAAGTGGGAACATTTGCCTCTGTTGATAGCAATGACAGAGACAGCTTGCATCAGTGCTCCAAGCTTAAGTTGTATGTATTAAAAACTAGTAGCTGTACTAGTAGCTTGCTTTGTTTTTTAACTCCTAAACATGAAAAGCAAATGTGAATCAACCTCTTTAAATTAAATACGAGAAACAATTACATTTTGACAGTTTAATTGCATTCTTCCTCCAACATGGCATTCTAAACAAGATACCACATGTATTTAGCATGCTGATTATATTTTTAGATTGTTTTGCAATTAAGAAAGTATCCCTAAAAGAGATAAAATAATTGGTTGACTAAATCACTATTTCTTGAGGGAACAATATTAAGAAATGAATGTTGAATGGCTATATCCATAATAATTAGCTTTTAAATCACTGCTTAAAGGTTTTAGGTTTTAGCCTTCAAAATTGTATCTGTCATTCAATTTGCTGCATATTGTTCAACTTTGCTTATGTAAAAAAAAAATGAAGATCCAACTACTTCCAACAAAACTGCCTTCAGTGCAACTGACAGAACCTCATGACTTTCAATGGCAAAAAAAACCAGGCACCCAAAATGTCTTTCATTAGCACTGTCCTAGTCTGTGTCTCTGATGGTCATTGTGCTATTGATGTCGAAAATAGAAGAAAGGATATTCACTTATTACAATCACTGACTATTCAAGCACATTCCAGCTTCTCTGGAGTGCTGGGTGACCTTCACATTGCTTTTATTATTTTGAAAAGTCACTTTCGTAGGTTTTTTGGATTTAAAAAAGGAAGATTGAATACCAAGATGCTCCATGAGTCTTTTTTCCTCAGGACTGGAAAAACAGGATGGTGGGATGTGAGTTTGAATATGTGCACCCCCCCACTCCTCAGGTTAAAACCGCTGCTGGTTGACATGATTCCAAAATTTCATTTTGAAAATAAATTAATTTATTAAAAAGATGCACACTGGAATCAAACTTACAATTCTGTTGGAACAAAATTGTGTTTATAATCTTCATTTCAACCCACAAGAATCTCCCAAACATCCTCTTTTATTTTTACAAAATATTTTTGCCTTTTCATACTGACAACAAACTAAAAAAAACACCATCTTACTTTATTTTAGTGAAGTGAATGCAAGTTTTTATTCTGAGCATATTCTATGTAAATTTGTGCAAAGCCAAGTCAGTATTCAGAAAAGATACACAGTAGGCTCGTGATTCACAACAAGACCATATGGAATTTCCTGGAATTTGATTTTGAAGTATCAAATAAAATTGTATTTAGGAGGAGGAAAATGAGAGGCCGAACTGCAGCTGAGTCTGAAGCAACAGTGCTAAGGCTTTTCACTAGGAATATGAAGTTTGACTTGCTTGCAATGCTCTTCAAGGTGCACTGATTTCCTGCTGAGGTGGATACAAAAATCTGTGGGTAGAGATGCCAGTAGCTCATGGATGAGTGATTTGTGAGGGGAAGGAGAGGTGAGCCCATACACACAAAATTAAGAAGTCATGCTGGTGGGAAGCAGAATGAAGCAATGCTGAAGGGTTTAATCAGATGAAAATGTTCCCAGTGCTGGAGCAGAGAGGGTCTGTTCCAGCAGGTTTGGGAACTGGAACCAGATAGGTGGGGAGAGAGAATTGGGATTGCCCAGTAGACACAGCTGGAATGAGCCCACAGACATTTCAACACACAAACTCACAGCATCACACTTTACCTATTCTTCTGTGAAAGGACTGAGAATGCATGATCCACACTGGCTGTTGAAATAAATGCCTTTCAGTACTCTAGTGCTTTGTAATTCTATAAAACAGCTGGCAAATTCAGGGTAACAAGAGATCTTTATTTAGTGCACAGTCCCAAGGGCAAGGTCCCAGAGAAACAGTAGGGTAACAAGGTGTACCTCATCACCTGCAGGAAATTATTTCAGAACTATTTCCAAATTGGGATTTGGAAAGAAAAGAGTGGTGGCAAGACACAGCCATGAGCTCTTTCTACTCAGCACTGCTGAGCTGTGAAAATCATGATGGAAGTCATTACAGGAACCTGCAAGAAGGCAGATCACCTCATACATGCTTTGGCTTTTCAACAGCAGCTGTGCCAGTACAGGATATTGCTTCCCCACAGACCTCACCAAGCTTAAGATGATGTTCTGTGTTTTACAGGCCGAGAGCTGACCTCTCTCCTCTTTAATTCAAAGGCTGTCTCCTGATTGCAAACTGTCAAAAACAGCTCCAACATCGCAGTGGCTGGATTTGGAATAGTTACACCCAAATGAGCTTTCAGGTAACAGGTTTTGATGGCAGATTATCAATAGCTGGGCAAAGATGCCTTCTTCCACACCAGCTGCTACATGGCAGCACCAGCATCTAACTCCCTTGGAGTTACAGCCTGCAAACCCCTAAATCAGCCTGCACCTTGTGCTGCCCCAGCCTTGCTGGTATTCCAGATCAGCAATGAGATCACAAAAAAAAACTCGGAGCAAGGATGTAAAAACTCATGCAGACAGAAGAGAAGGGAAGAAACAGCAGTGTTAAACAAGCTCAGCAATCCCTTCCTCACACTGCAGAAGTTTTACCCAGTGCACCACGGACCCCAAGTTCCAGCTGTTTCTGGGACACTCAGTAAAACAGGTTGGCTGACAGAGGGGTTTATTTCTCATAGCAAACAGCCAATATTCACAAACCAGGTCCCAGCACTTCAAGATTCCCCTACAGAGTGGAGACAGGGAGGCAGCTCAGGTAATATTTCTGTCTCTGCCGCACTGCCTGCAGAAAGTGCAGCCAGTTTCAAAATAGGGTCTTAACGCAAGGGCCTAAAGCAGGTGGGCATGAGCCTGGACGCCAGTGGCCACCTGGAGATGCAGGAACAGCAAGTTGATGCTTTCATGGACCTGCTCCTTTCTACTGCAGCAATAAAACTGAATGAATTTATGGTTCTGTACCGTGTTGCTGGGATTCCTTCCCCAGCTCTCTTAATTCAACAGATGTGATCCAACCTAAGGCCATTGTGGAAGAAATGGTGAACCTCTAGTTCAGGTTTAAACTTTAGACTAACAACAGGCTGTTTTTGGCACAGAGGAGAGATTTAAAATGAGCACAAATTGGTAGGCTAAAGATTCAAAAGGGGGGCAAATTACTGAGATTTGGGCCAGATATTTCAGGGAAAACACAGCAAAAGTAATATCTATTCTAAGGAAAAATACTGATAAACTGTAGAATTGCAGGCCAACTCTTTCTTCTGTTTCCTAACAGTCTGGAGTATGCCTTGTAGCTCATCATATTTTTGGCTTCTGGCACATATTTTATTAACTTCCATTATGTAAAGAAACAAAACAGACCACTATTTTGAAAAAATGCTGTGAGTAAAAAGAAGAAATGGAATGGCATATTCAAAGAGTAATTAAAGACTCTCTCAAAAAAGTTAAAAGCTGAGAAGAGTTTGAGAGACTTTAGCATACAAATATTACACAAAAATATGAAGCCATTTGCATCCACATTTGTCAGCCATGTGAATTCCCCTGAGATTCAGTTTGGCTTCTCCATTTAAAGCATTACAGATACTGAAAACTGAGGACTAAAAATTTGGCTTGCTATCAAACCCAAGTTTGAGTTTAGATGATGCAGGAGAAATCAACAGAGTCGTACCTCCCTTAACTCATTCCAGTCTGCTCAATTACTGTCACCAGTAGAAATTGCTTCATGTGCCAAAATCCTTTAAGCCCAACACAGCCTGATAAAGATGCCCGCTAAGCTAAGGAAGTGTAAAACTATCAGCATAAGATGAATACTGTTATGGACAAAAAACATCCAGAAACACAGGTTTGTTTTTTTCTGTGTTCCCACTGTTTCAGAGATCTGGTCTAATCTGGGAAATTTGCAGAAGACACGCAGATTACAAAAAACACGGGCATGCAATGTTATCAACTCTCTTATGACCATGGACTACCAGCATGGCAAAGCCTGCTCCTGCTGCCATTGGTGTTACTGCTCCTGTTATTCTTTCATAGTGAGCATTTTGCCACGCACATCAAGCCCTGTCTGCTCCTAAGATGTAATCTAGGCTAAAGATGTTCTGGAGAATATTCAAGAGAATGCCCAGTAACTTTAGCAAAGGTCCTGTGGAAGATACGTGTCCAAGTCACAAGGCCTATTTTTAGAAATCACGTAAAATTAAGGAGGACAGGGCCCAGACCTAAAAGTGTGTTAGATAAATAAAGATGTGATCATAGAATTACAGAATGTTTTGGGTTGGAAGGGACCTCAAAGCTTATCTAGTTCCAACCCCCTGCCATGGGCAGAGACATCTTTCCACTTGGACCAGGCTGTTAAGAGCCACATCCAGCCTGGCTTTGAACAATTCCAGGGATGGGACACACACAACTTCCCTGGGCAACCTGTTCCAGTGCCTCACCACCCTCACAGGGAAGAATTTCCTCCTAATATCCAATTTAAATTTACCCTCCTCCAACTTAAAACTATCCCCCTTGTCCTATCACTGCATGCCCTTGCAAACAATCCCCGTAGAAATAAATTATCTTTTCATATAAAAATCTTCTAAAGCCCGTTTTCAGAAGAGTAATAGAGCTGCCAGTCCAACACCTGCAGGGTTGGAAATAATTTACTTAGCCTCGCCGACTTTGAGGCAGGTTCTTCATTTGATGAATGGCCCAATTAAACATCTGTTAATCACGACGTTATCTCGAGGTGGAATACCTACTTCTCCTATCCCCTCTCCCTGCCAGCTAGCATCGGGGAGCCCCCAGGACAGCAGTGGGCAGCCCAGCAGGGCTGGGAGGGGGCGGCAGGCAGAGGCTGTGGGGCTGTGCCTCCCTCCCCCTCCGCACAACCTCGCCGTAACCTCGGGCTCCTGAACCCCCGTGTACGTTTTAGGCCTCGATAATAAAGCAACATCTGCAAACTTACAAGTGCTTTACTCGAGTTAATTGAGTAAATTGAAGCAAGCTGCGGTGCAGGGGTGATCTATGATCCCAGGTTGCGGGCCGAGAAGGGAGACAACAGATTTACTGCAAAGACAGTGGGCGGCCTTTTGTTCGGGCCCTGGTTCACGGGAAGTTTGAGGTCAGGAGGGATTAAAATATCTTCAGAAACAAATGGAATAATTTGGCTGAAATATAAGGCACGCAGTGCCAGCTCATGCCAGGAAACCAGGGGTGATTTATGTGCCTTCAATCCAACACATTTTTCTGATATCTGCCCCATTAGGTTGAATTTATAGATTTTTGGGAGAATATGTATCCTCGTCTCTGCTATTCTGACATGTTTGTGCTCTGGGGAGCAGTTCCAAGGATTGCAAAATAAATAAAAGGGTGCATTACCTTGTATTCACAATGCTCTGTTCACATCTCAGGGGAGGAAAAAGGAAAAAAAAGGAAAAGGAAAAAGAAAAAGAAACCAAACCAAACCAAACTCCCAACCTCCCATTTACTATACTTGTTTGGGAATTACTTATTAAAAAAGACATTAAACAGGTAATGCTCTTTCTCCTATAATCTGTACAAGTCATTAAGTTTAAGCACAATTCGCCACCTTGAAGCAATTGGATACATTATAATTTGTTTTATGGTCTCGCAGATGCAAGGTATTTGCCGAGCTATAAATACATAAAAGTGGTTTATACGAGCAGCCCGTACCCTGCACGAGTTAGGCAAGGGAGAGCCTCTCCGGGTTTCCCAATTCCCAGCACACACACACGCGCGGGCTCGTGTGCTCTGCTCATTTTTTTTTTATTTTTTTTAAATTTTTTTTTAAAAGCCTGACTCACTTTTAGGAGGATATATTGTCCCTTTTGTAGTTTCTCTGCCGCTTTATTAAATCCCAGATTCCTTACAAAACTGTACAATTTTAATAACACAAATCCACGCGGGCCATAAAGCTGTTGAAATGTTCGTGGCACCAGCCGCGATCAGCTGCAGCGATATCATCAACCCTGATTAGCCAGGGCCGGTCACGCGACAAGGTTTTATTACAAGTGTCACTTACGTTTTTGACAGTTTTACAAGGCTTAATGGCTTTGTATTAAATACATTGTGTTTCAAGGAAACTGACAGTTTGTGGTATCTTGTAAATACAATGCTGCGGCGTTTCCTCCGAAGCAATGCTGGGGGAAAATGAAACATCCAGTGTTTCTCTTGTAAACATGGACATTTAGCCAAAAACAAAAGTTCACCCGAGCCAAAGTCTAAGTCCAAGTATCCAAAAAAGGCTAAGAAAAACTATTTTTCGTTTTTTTGGAGGTTTTTTAATACATAAATATTTATATATCAAGCTACAGATGTTCTTGTAACATACTAAAACTTTTTGTAGCAAAAACATTAGGAATCACTGAAACACCTGAGGCATTTTCCCCATAGAAATTAATGAGAAAACGCCCTTTGCAAGAGTTTACTACAAAAACCTGATTTATTGTTTGTTTCTCTTACAAACAATAAGCACTGCCTGGGGGCATTGAAGTATTTCTGAACTTATTTACTGAGGTGGTATAATTTTTAATCTCGTGAGGAAACCTTTCCTAAGCTGATCATTTCTCATATGTTTTAATCACAAATGAGGATGAAATTCACAACATTATCTCTGTTTCTGCTTGGGTTTTGGGGTTCACTTGGGCCTAAGATAGAGATAATTAGAAGAAAACATCTTTGAATGACAGTAATTCAAAATCCAAATTAAAATCTCTACTTTTCGGTATAGAACAGTCACTTCAGAAATTAAAAGGAATCCCTCAACCTGAAAACCACCTTGACTTGAAGCAGACAGGCATTTTCACAGCAAAATCAAGAGCAGACTGATCATTTCAGGCCTGTGCAGCAAGTGTAAGTTTTGCCCCCCACAGAGTATCTACTTACGCATGTAATAATTCTCCAACTGATTAAATTTGTGCAACCTGTTATTTACTATATGAATTGGGTTATTAATCCCAGATGTATTTCATTCAGTGCTGTTTCTGTGCCAGTTTCTCAACAAACAGCATCAGTATCCCTTATCATCTACACACACAGGTTTTATTAGCTTGATTATATCAACTTAATAAAACTGGTACAGTTTCTTTATATTACAGACTTTTCTTTATATGGTGACCAGTATGAATTTACTCACACCACTAGAAATTCTGCCACTACCAGTGGAAGGAATGCTTTTGCTGCTGCACCAGAAGACACAGTAGAGATTAACTATTTAGGTTAAATAAATGGAGATGGACAAAACAGTACTCTCAAATGGAAACCTAAAACCAGCATAAAAAATTAGTTTACCTTGAGCCTGAAAAATTTCTGTTGCTTATTGGTCCAGCTTGATGTGAGTAAAACACTAGAGTTATTTTAATGCTTTTTGAGTGTAAAGTTTCTTAAAGTCTAAATTCACAAAGGAAAAGATAAATCAGTGTACAATCACTTTCCATCCTAGATGATATCAGGGAGCACTAAGAGAGTTGTTGTGTTTTACCATAAGCACACACATATTAGTTTCAACTTTAGATAGTTTCTAGAGATGATTTTGGCATGTCCTTGTATTTATTACCATTGACTTTTTAACCACATAATTGATAACTTAGAATAGGCTCAGCCATTTGATTCACTCTGAAATTTGATAATTTCAGTGATGTCTGTGGCCCATACCCAGATGATCTACTGAACTGATAATTCCCAATGCAAAAGTGCTACAGTGTCCATAGAAATTACCCCCAAATGCTATAAAAGTACAAGAGGAAGACCAGAGGTATTTGGGATAAATCATGGTAGAGTACTTTTAGTGAAGTAAATCTGTCATTACTTGCCCAGTGGAGCTTGTAGGCTGTTTTGTTCCTTTCCTTCCTTTCCTTCCTTTCCTTCCTTTTTCCTTCCTTCCCCACCTTTCCTTTCTTTCCTTCCTTTCCTTCCTTTCCTCCCTTCTCCCTTTCTCCTAGAAAAGACTGAATGCAATTTATGTTATTATTTAAGGCTCTCTCCTTGCATCACACACTCCATGGAACTTTTTAGAACTCATCCTCTTCCCAAGGTGTCTGCTCCTCATCCCCATCGAGCCACAGGACAGCTAAAGGTTTCCACCCTTCCAACCTGCTGCTGAATCCTTTGCTGCTGCTGTACAAAAATCTCTTTCACCTCATGCTGGTGATTTTCTCCACAGAGATCTGCCCATGTACAGTAGAAAGTTACTGGCAGAGGTTCTTCCAACCCAATGCCCATGGCAGCTCCATCCCTTTTAGGCTGGTGATGGGGAAAGGAGCAGCCAGACTCCAAACCCTCTTGGGTGTCCACCTGGAACCTGCAGGAACCATTCTCAGGAGGGTGTTGCTCTCCCACCTTCTCTGCCAGCACATTCCTGCTGTGGCTGATGGACCCTCTGGGGGTGACAGCTGAGCAGAGAGTGTCCTTCCTGCTCCTCATGGCTGCAGTGGCCACAGCCAGCGTCCTTGGCCCTGAGCAGCAGGTTGTGAACGGGCTGCTCTGTATTAAGGTTTGGAAATGAAAGTGAAAGCACATGTGAGACCTGCTGAACAGAACAGCAGAACTGGAGACTTAGCTGTATGCCAGAAGCCACAACCAGATAGAAATCACAGGTTAGTCAGGAAATTACTTGCATTTAATTTGGGGCCATGTCTCCTGGGAGGAGGCTGGCCTTTTCCTGTTGTGCAGCAATGTTGCCCCTGGGTATAATTTGCCTTTTTCATAAGCAAGGGTGCTATCTCCTCCTTCCTCAAAGAGACCTTTCAAAGCCAGCTGAGGAGAATCAAATGTGGCACATTAGCAACAGGACAATGGCAAAGTCATTATAAATTGACTTCCTTACTGTGAGCTGCAGTAATCTGGATGTATTACTAGCATGATTCTGCAATAAAACCAAAGCAGCCAGTTCCTCCACTGGAATTAAAAACACCCTCTCCCTCCTGACTTCAGAGAGGTACGGAGTGCTCCCATCCTCTGGGGATGAGGTGAGGAGCCTGGCACACAATATTCTGCTCCCTGTGTGTGTGCCCAAGGGAAGGAGGCTTTCCAAGCTGGTGTGGACATGGCCACAGCACTCAGACTGCTCTGTGAGTCCCAGAGAAGGAGCAGCAGACTCACTGGTACTTCCTCCCACTCCACATCTCCGTGGGTTGCAGTTAGAGATGGCAGCACAGCTACCACGGTGCTGCTTTTCTTCCCAAAAAGGAGCTGCCTCAGTGATTGAGGGGGGCATCTCTGACTGCCATAATTAAGAGCTGGAGCAAAAGTTGATGCCCTGCTCTGGTTCACCAGTTTGCCAAGTGCTGCATCAGCGAGGCTGTGTGTGCCAGTGGCTCCTCAGCAGAGCCAGGGCTGGAGGAGCCGTCTTTAAAGCAGATCCTGTAAGGTAAAAGCATCTGCCAGTATTTCCCCTTGTATTTTTTTTCCTCACACCTTCCACACAAACAATGGCAGCTTTTACAAGCATGTGTCTGCCATAAAATGAGGACTTCACTGTAAAAATAATGTTTCATTCAAAGCAAGCAGGTTTTTAAAGGTGTGTTTTCTGCAGGGCAAGGGGTTTTTAAAAGTTCTTTGCGTATATTTCCAGAGAATTCATTAAAATGTTACTCTGGATCAAATGAACAAATTCTTAATATAGTTAGAAGTTTTTCCTGCTTCTTAACTTACATTTTAAAATTAATGGTTGTGATCAAGTATAATTACCACCTCTATTGAAGATGTTCTGGTACCACATGTGTATTAGCTATACCACTTCTTATGACCAATTATTCAATGCCAGCAACTTCATATTTTGCAGCTTTTTGGCAATCATTGGCTCTCAGTGTCCCTTGCAGAGAGCATCACTCCTTTACATCAGTGGGGTGTGAGGTACATGCAGAGTTCATTTGCTGGAAAAGCCAAATCTCAGATTCTGATATTAACACATCCCTCTCCATAAACTGTGATAAGATTCCACATGATCATCCCATTACCAAAATATGAGCAGGATTAGTCACATGAGGCTCCAAAATTAGTCACTTGCATGGCATTTGCGATGATTTTTTTTTTTTAAGCACTGATTTTGGGCACCAGCTCTTTCAGTTCTGCACAATCTGAGCCGTCCAGTCTCATGGACAGAGATTGTCCACCCCAAAGCACCTAGGTTCCTCTGTTCCCAGAACTTTTCAGAGCACCAGTGAATATCAAAATAATTAAATTAAACAGAAACATACAAAACAAACCCACCAGTGCAACCCACTGCAACCTCCCCTGCCTTGAAGGGGTTAATGAGTTCCAGTTTGGTGTAAGTTAGGATAACTATGACTTTCCCATGGCAATAAAAGTCGATATTAAACTCAGGCCTTGGTTCCCCAGGCCTCACACAAACTCATTTTTAGGTGAAATCACAGGACACTGGTGGGAGTTTTGTCACAGAGGTTGAGTAAGGAGATCCCTTGGTTGATGTCATTCTGTCCCAGGGACAGAAAGATTCTCTGCCAGCACCAGCTGCAGGACCAGTCCTACCTTGGGCTTCCAAGACCAGGCTCAGGTAACTGGATCCAGACTGGTTGAGAAGAAAAATGTACTCCTTCTTATATTTAATAAGTTCTGCTTTTCACATGTGCTTAAGGAAACCTATTTACAGTATTAAAACAATGTAGACCATAAAAAAGTTTAGTGGGCTACCAAAAGATTGGGTTAAGCACTCATCTAATTAAAAATATCCCACAAGCTATGGGGGCAATTTAAAGTAATTTTTGAAAGTAGTGTCTCCTGGGGTTTAAAAGTGGAGTTTTTATTTTTTCTTTTACAATTTCTGCAGAATTAGCATCTGACTGCAGGCTTTAGCTGTGGCTTGCTTTTAGTAACATATACTGTCACTTCTCTTAAAAATATTCTAATTTTTCTTTTCTTTTTCCCCTTTTGTCTACAATGTGTGTAAAGAAAAGTGACCGAAAGGAGAGGTTAAGAATAGTTCCTTTTTTTTTCAAATCTATGTTGATTGAATTTAAATGTTTTGAATTTTATTGAACAGGGGAAAAGAGATTTTTAAAAGCCTATCTGTAGTCCCCTATAAAAGCTTTTTTTTTAATAAAACTTCTGTTTAAAAAGTATGTTATTAGCAGTATATCCTGTGCTGCATATTAATAAAACAATGGAATTTTGTATTTCTTTTTCTCATAAATTACATAATTCAAACCTTAAAACACCTTTAATGAACACTGACTCGGCATGTGGCACTTAATAAAACTGGGCTAAACTCGTTTTCTGCCTGACAGGCTACCAGTGGAGAATGTGCCCTACAAGTAAATGATTAAGAGGCAGAAATCTTTTCTGGACTACTATTAAACACTTCAAAGATTTTCAAAGTCAGATAAAATGAAAAGCAAATGTGTTTCACTGCCTCTCAAATACCTCAAATGTTTTAGCAGGTGCAAGCAATGAAACCTTCTGTAGTGACAGCACTTTAGGGTCTGCAAAGTGCACCCTACTGAATTATGGGAATGCAGGGCTTACTTCATAAAAATTCATGATTTTAGATGAGGAGAGATGCATGTCCTTAATACCCATCTACATATGTAGCACAGAAGGAGAATCCCGTTGTGTCTCCCGTGTCACTTGTCTTAACCCTCGCTGGCACTGCAGGGCTGTTTAATGTAGAGTTTCACAGCCTTTAACCCTTGCCAGCTTTGCCTTTCTTTGAACCCCTGTGTGGAGAGCAGGCAGAGAGCCCTGTCCTCTGTGCTGTTTGTGCTCCAGCAGGTACTGCAGTGTGCAAGAGGAAAACCCAGGAGCTGCCCCTGGGAACCTGCCTGTCCTGGCAGCAAGGCACAACTTGTGTACCTCCAGCTGCACTGTTCAGCCTCCCCAAGCCTCAGTTTCCCCACTGGGAACTGGGAGCAAGGCTGGTTTTTGCCTCACAGTGTATTACTTGTGCTTAATGCCACAGAGCCCACGAGCATTAAGGAAACAGGACCAATGGGCTGGGTTTTTAAATGGCACTTGCAGTCTAAGGCAACCGAGGAAATTTCTTTAGTATTAATTTCCCTGGCATATAGAGGAAAGTCTACACATATTAAATGGTTGTTGCTGCTTTGAACTTTCTCTTCTAGAAAACTGTAAATGAAAGTGGGGCTTATAAAAGCAAAGATAGGTACCATCTGGGCAGGTGCTGGTAACTGCTCTCAGGCTCTGCCAATTTACCAGACCGTATACCTCAATCTCAGTCTGTAACTACTTGGATTTGGATTCAGGAGGACTTTATCAGATGGTTGAATGCATTTTGAAAGCAGGACCAATAGCCTCCTTCTTGGGCAAGTTTGTTCCATTTCCTCTGATTGTGCTGTGCTTTAACATTTAACTGAGAAATATTTTGCTGAGGATTAATAAATGACCAACACAAACCAAACACACTACAGACCAGATTGTTATGGGCTGCCCTTAATCAGAGAAAAAGCAGGACAAAGTGGTAGAACAGTTTTTAAGCCAACTATTGTGAAATTTGGCCATGATTCTGTATTTATCAGAAGGTGTTGGGAACCAACTCTTTATACATTCCCTTTAAATGGCCCGTAAATATGGTTTTTTTACCTGCGTCCTAAAAGGGACTGTGTAGCTGATGGATCACATTTTCCTGGGCTGCTGGGAGGATATTTCCCTCTCTGCATCTCCAGCCAAGCCTGGCTGCCTGGTGTGTGTCCTGCCCCAACAGGCTCAGTGGAGATGGCTGCACACCTTGCTGCTCATCGCAGCAAGGAAAGGCCTGAGTGTGTGACTGACCCCATAACATAACCCCATAACAGATCCAAACCCTGAGCTATTGCAAACCAGCCTTAGAGAAAAAGGGACCTGCAGTAAGTGGCAATACAAGAGGGGAGGATCACAGAATTTAATAAAATCTCATTATCCCACTACTCGGCATCCTTGGAAACTATTTACCTTTGTGTCAACGTGCTAAGTGAAGTGTCCAGCATTACCTCCCTGATGAATAACAACATGCATGATTAGCTTTAAAGCCCCATTAACATAACTACATGCAGAGAATTACACTTACCAAAGTGTTATGGTGGAAATTTTTGCATGGACAACAGCTTGAAATTCAGTGCTTTGTTTCCCACAGCAGCTGCAGCTTCACTTCCACACCAATATCTGACTTCCTATGGATAGATGGAGTGATGGCAATTCTTCTGCTAGGATGTCTACATGGGAGTGCATAAATGGGAGGATGTGCAGTAAAATTGTGTTGTGAGCCCAAATGTATTTAGCTGTGCAATAACAGAACCACACAAATGGTCCCATATTAAAATAAATTCACAGAGCCTGACATTATGGAAGCTGAGAACAAATGTTTTGCCATGTAATCCATAAAGAAAATTCTTATAATATATAAAATAATCCAGATCAACTGAAAATATTTATGGGCCAGCCGTGCAGCTGGTGTAAATCAGCACAGCTCCACTGAAGTCAGTGGAGCAACACCAGTTTTAGGCATATGAAGGTTTGGCACCCAAGTAATTTGAATTTTCAGCAAGAAAACCCAGAGCTACTTATCCTGTGGATTTGATGATTGAACCTCTGTTTAAAAGGTTGTATTTTGAAATTCTGAATCAAGAAAATCGTATATTACATTTCAGGTTTTGAACAGCTTTTGCTGGCTATGGAAACTAATTCATCACAGTTGGCACGAAGCATTATCTGAGATAGTGTAATGGAAACTTTTAAGGACTGATGAGGTTTTTAACATTTTACACGTGTATTTACCCTTTCTATTTTTTAATATATGAGCAGAATTGTAGGGCATTGGAGCCTGACCCATATTCCATTACATTCAGGAACAGTCTTTTCATTGGTGTCCAAGAGCTCTGGGTTGTTCTGTTGGTCAGCCAGACATCTATGTCGATCTCATGTATTGTCTATATTTATTTTGTGAGATGGGAAAAATTAACATGCCTACCATTTACTGAGATGTTTGCACATGCACATTACATCACACATTTAAATAAATACAGATGCATTTATTCCAGCATGTGGCTATCCAGACGTCTGTGCTTGCCTGGCATACATCTGGATTACTGAAGCATACGATTTCCACTTGTTTATAACTCCTTTCTTTCTGAACCAATTTTTTTTCCAACTTATCCAAGCCCACATTTCTCACTGGAGATTACATGCCAAGTTTGAACTGTTTTCAGTTACCCTAGCACAAGTTTAACATCTGAAACAATTCTTTAAGCATGCTCTAAACCAACCATATGGATTTTTACCAAAGTTTCCAAAAGCTACAAAAGTATCAGCCTAAAGGAGTAATTTTTCTGGAAACTCATAAAGGGGCTTAGAAAGGAAGTATCTCTTTAACTATCAAGGAACACTCAACTACTAAAGACATATTTTCAAGAAGGTCTGAAAGCCTTTTTCTGGGTGAACACGTGTCTTGTGCTGTCTTCTTATGCTGGGTTGGGTTGGGCAAATTCTGATTTCAGTCCTAACACATGTAAGATCCCTGACAGTGTTATTTAAAGTTTATGTTGAAGCTCTAAGTTGGAATTTGTTCTCAACATTTACCACACTCTCAAAAAGGCCTTTCTACCCGGGAGACCCTCCCAGTGAGTTCTGTGGTGTGTCCTCAAGGAGCAAGGTTAGTACACGTGGGCTTCCAGTCAGGTTGAAATCTTTAATGAGAGATCAAATCTGCCATAGCAGGAACCTTGGACTCTGGCTCTGAATTCTCTCCTTGAGTTTTTGGGCTAATACAACAGTATTTTGCAGCATGGTAGGTAAAAAGCAGTTTGTGTTGAGGCTCATCTAACAGGGGAGGTGAGAGCAGAGGAGCCTGAGCAGGCGAGCCTGTTACCCTAAGCCCCATCTGGTACATCCTGACAGAAGCAATGTAGATAATTTCCATATGGTGTCTTCTTATTCTAACAAGCTTCAAGTGTTGAATTTTTTGGAGCTCTCTTTTCTTTTGAGATATGAGAGTCTTTTTTCATCAAGTAGCAGAAATTAGGTTATCTCTGCGTGACAGCAGCAGATAGTGCAAAGTCCTCTGGGAGCTCCAGCAAAAACACTTTATGGCCAGTCAGGGCTGCACAGCTCCTGTCCAAACAGGTCCACACACCAAAATTCCCTGGGGTTTGGGCTGCTGAGCAGGAGGAGGGGTGACACTTAGCCCCCCCTTGTTGAAGAGTTCTCTTAGCTGGTGGTGTTCAAGCAAGGTAACAGCACCTGAGGGCTCTGCTCCCTGCAAAGCTTTTGCAGGCTTTGCTTTTGTGAGCTTTGAGTTGTCAGTATTCCCATGAGAAACTCCACAGACAGCAGATGTAATGGCAAACGTAAGCAGTATTTTAAGGACATAGGTGACAGTGAAACACTATCCTGGTTTTCCTCCCCGTTTAGTCATGCTTTTCATTCCACCCTTGCTTGCAGGTGACATGAATTTGATTATCCCAGCTACTCAGCCACCCAATGAAAAACAGCAGCTCCCATCCAGGAGCAAATCAGCATGAAATCAGAGAGCTGGCAGTGGTTTCTCAGAAACTCCTTTTAATGTAGTTACACTGTGGCCTGGGTTACCTATTCAAACCAAGCTGGGCTGACCCAACCGAGCAGCACCGTGGCTGTGTCCAGCCCTTTAATGTCTTCAGATTACACTTGTGGTGGGAGGGGAACCTGAGGTGTTTAACAAATGCTATTATTTTATAAGCTTCTGTTAAATAGTTAGACAAATATTTTGTAATCCTTCGGGCTCATTTTAGGTCAACCACATAGTTAATGAACAATGATAACAAATTAGCAAGTTGAAATTGAAGCTTTGGGGAAAATGCCCCATCCCTTCATCACACGCCTGCGTGCACATTTGCAGAGCCTGTTAAGCATTTACATTTTAGTTCAAACTTACTTGCCACACTCAAGAAAAATAAATTTTCTGCTTTCAATAAGAGGATTGAAACCAAAGGGCATTTAATCTTTAATGATCAACAATAATATTTAAATGCTAGAATATATTAAATCTACTTATGGCAATCCCTCATTACACAAGCTGTGTTTTCTTCCCTAATGAACTGCACGTTTCAAAATGCAGTGCTACAGAAAACTTTGTAAAAATCTGCTTTACTTTTCAAATGTTTCACAATATAAACTGCAGGCATTTTGAATTTTTTGTAATTCAAGTTTTAATATTATGCAAATATGTCTTAGCTGAAACACAGAATTCCTGCATTTGGAATTATAATACAATAGCAGAGCAGTGACTGTTTTTCTCTAACCATTGTCTTTCTCACCAAAGGCTAAAATTCATGGCAAAGTATGCGAGCACAGTCCTATGGAGACACCAAACAGTCTCTGTCTTACTGCACTGATTAAACAGAATACCTAGGAAATGTAAATAACTGGATTTCCATGCTAGTATTGTAATGATTAGTTCTTGTTTTATACCATGCTCAAAAGAATAAGAGGCACCACACAGAAGAAGAAATATCTTACAAAAGCCCCAGTCCTATACATGCAGGATGAATTGTGCAGCTTTATTCAGGTGAATCCCTTCAAGTGCTGCCTTCCCAAAAAACCCTACATGGTAGCAGAATCAAGACAGAAACCTGTAGGGTCATCATTTATGAAGGATTTTTTCCCCTTAATTTTAAATATTTCCTTCTTCGCTTCTGCCAATTGACTTGGTATCTTTTTGTACAGATGGGGTCATTTTTTCCCTAGAACTGTGGAGGATTTTAGGCACCAAAACTGTTGCCTGTCATCTTCCCATTGTCCAGAGACAAAGCCCTATGAAGCCCTGGAGAAATCTAAGTGGAATATTTCTCAGTGAGGTCCTGATGCAGTAAGGTGCTTAGCATCAGATAGGAGTGGGACCTCTGACAGAACCTATTCTGTTTTTAAGTGGCCTGCAAGGGATGCACTTTGCCTGAAATTCATTCCAGCCCAAGATTGTGAACATAGCAGACAATAGATGGATTGGTGTAAAACTATCCCAGATAACTGCTCATACATCTTCCCTGTGTCAGTGAAATTTGCCATGATGTGTTCAAAGCCAAAAGGCATTATTTGTGCTGTCCTGGATCTGTTAAGGAATGGCAGGGGGAGGACAGAGATACTTAGGGATTTAAAAGCAGAGAGAACTCTATGAAAGAGATAAAAGGAGTCAAATGCACAAACCCTATTTGAAGTCCTTAAAGCATAAGAAAAGAAAGTATTAGACTTACCACATAGGGAGAGCTGGAATTTGTGTAGCTCTGGCCCCTGTGAACTGTAGCTGCTATTTTAGGGGTGGTCTAAATGTTTGAATAGCTAGCCTGAATCCACAAAACTTTTCCCTAGTACTTATAATGCTCTTTTTTTTTTCTATAAAAGTTGACTCTTTTAAATGTTGTTTTTATGAACTACATCGTAGCTGATGTGTCTGTTGTCATGTTAGGAGAGAGGTGAGAACTCTTTGGAAGCTGAGAAATAGGAGGTAATGAAATGTATTTTATACTGTAGCTATGTGCATCTAGAAGTGTTTTCTCCCCCAAGCCAGCACACCAGGTCTTGGACAGCTATTTTTGACTAATAATTTTCTCTGCAAGTACTCACTGCATCTTTACTACCTGTTATCCCATATTATGGTCAAAATGTCTTTCTACTATTTTTTCCTATTTCCTCTCTAAACAAAGCTGAGCCCAATATTGATGAAGTCAGTTTTGAAAACCAATGGTTTCTGGTGAATTTGTGCTTTGGTATCATGTATTTCTCCTTTATTCACTGTGTCTAACATTTCAAAGATCAATTTTGATTAATATCCACACTAAGATCTGCACCACACTATTGTTCATTTCAGTATGCCAGCATTATAGATCAGGGAAGAACCCAAAATATATTATTGGCTGAGAGCCTTAACCCTACTATTATATAATAATAAAAATCCAAATTACTTTGTTCCTTGAATTTTACAACATTTTGCTGATATCTGATGTTAGGGTGTTGACCAAGTAGGTTGTGATTGTTTTCTATCTCCTGTCAGCTACAAATATGCTGAAGAAAGACATTTTATTTACTATTTGTGTACTGTACTGTACACAACATTGACCACAGTGTTGGAAGATCTGTAGAGATGAAAATAAGAGATGAGAGAGGGCTGTTCAGAGACCTTTCAGACACCCCATGTGTTTGCAGCTGTCTCACCCAATTTCCCAGTACCTCTGCAGAAGCTTCATAAAATGATCATACAAATGAGGGTGTCTGTAAGTGTCAGAAGGGTGGCACTGTGACCATCTTTGGAGAGAAAAAGCAGAATCTCTCTGCCATGCCTGTCAACATTTCATAGAAAAAGAGCCAAATTCACAAGGTCCAAGAAGAAAATTCACCCTGGGAGCCTGCTGACAATCACCTCTCATCAATACTATAAACTTTTGTGTAAAGTTGAGGATAATGATATATCTTTGCCCACATATTGGCTGTGTAAAGTTTAGTATTCATCTCCCACAGTTGTCGGCTCAATGCTGCACACAAATTCTTCCTCAGGACTGTGAGTTTACTACATCCTTTGCCTCAACAGAAGCTCTTCTCTTAGTGAAAAATAGCAGGTGGTTTGTTTTGACTGATGGGCATGGTGATTCTCTTGGATAAGATATTTCTATATAAGATATTTCTATATAGGATATAAGATATTTCTTATTAATATCATCCAAATAATGCAGTTACCCCTTGTGCTCAAAGTTCCTATTTCCACTGTGCCATTGGTATTGTAAATCCATGCTGTTTAGATGTTACATATTCCTACTGATTAATTCTTATCAGGGACAAAATTACAAGCAACTTTTTTTTTTAATAGTTTTTCTGGGTATTAAATGGGTGCTGGGAATATAATGTCATTCCT
The DNA here is from genome assembly GCA_013396995.1 of Dicaeum eximium. Lineage (NCBI taxonomy): Eukaryota > Metazoa > Chordata > Aves > Passeriformes > Dicaeidae > Dicaeum > Dicaeum eximium. The sequence continues at coordinate 321,798 of VWZP01006534.1, read as the reverse complement.
CAATTATATAAAGACCCTAAGCAAAAGTCTGTGCATGCTGTGGTGGGCCCTGCTATAAAGGAAGCAGAGTGACATAATTAACTGCACTTTTCATGACCTACCATGCTGGCCCTTTCCTGAGTCTCAGAGAATACATTTATATATTATAAATAGATTATTATATAATATATATAATGTAATATATGTAATAATATATTATTACAAGTATATATATTTGTATATTGATGACTCCACAGCAGTATTCAAAAGCAAATGTGCATTAAAAAAAAAATAAAGCAGACCCACGAGGAGGTATGATAAGTCTACTGCTGGAAAGATTTTCTATTAGGTTGAAGGCTGTTTGCCATATTTGGGAAAGATTTTGCAAAATCTTTTTTCAACATTTTTCCCCCACCAGTATGTTCACTGTACAAGCTCTCAAAGCAATAGTCTGGAAAATAATTGTAAAAGTTATTTTGATAGCAATCAAGTTGGCTGAGTATTTCTCTAATGCACAGATCTCTCAATAATTCAAGTGCAGGCAGTTCAAGCAGAGCCAAGGGAAAGCTTTAGCTGCTTTCAGCACAGAACTGAATGGATGGAAAGATGCACTTCTGCACATGCTCATTTATATGTTATTTTCTTCATTGATATCTAATAATATTTCATCTAGAATTCATATAAACTATTTTAATGATCAATCCAAGATCAAGGGATTTTTGACAGAGGAAATTCCATTTATTTTCCGGGAATGTGAGGTTCATAGGTAAGTCCTGACTCTGAAACTCAGAGTTTCACTGAGTGGCCACACTGGAATCCCAGGTCTCCTCACCCAGGTGGTGTTTGCCAGGAAGCATAGCTGCAGCCACAGATGTAAAATCAAGCAGGAATCCAGCTCCAGTTCCAGGTCTGTTTCCTGCATTTCACAGAGACTGCACTGTCTGGAAGTCAATGCACAGGGACAAGCAGGGAATCCACTATATCCAAGGAAATCTGCCACATTGCCTTTTGAAAGTCAATCTCACAGTGTTTTTCTGATGTGGGTGAGTGCTGCTCTACAGGTATCACAAGTCCAGCTCGAGTCTTTGCCCTTTTAGTTTCCATGAGCAGGATCAATAAAAGGCTCTGCAAAACACCAGATTATAGGCTGAGTAGGTTGGATGCAGAAGCCAAATTAACAACCTGCCATGGTGTAGAAAGCTGCAGATTTGCTCTGATGAATGGAGCTCATAGTAATTATTTTTTTTTTTCGGAGTGCGAATTGAAACATTATTGTACAACTATTAGTTTCCAGGAAAAAAATGTAATTGCTTCTAGATGCTGCTCGCTGTTTTCAAGAGCTCTTTAACCTTTAACTTTTTCAGTACAAAGGAAGCCTTGCTGTGCAGTGAATCTAACAAGACCATCATTTATAGTTGGCAGAGTTCATTAGTCAGTCGTAACAGTTTAATTATTAGCATTTTAATGCATGAGTGTTTAACTAGACAGAACAACAGTCTTCTAGGTACAGCTTGAGACTTCTTAAAAGAAAATGAACTAATTGGTGCTGTTGTTTATACTGTGGCTCAAATTAGACAATCAAAATTCAAAAATTTGGAGTCAGATTTTGTCACCCATTAAATTAACATTCTGTTTGATGGCCCTTTCAGTACGTTTCAGCTTTAATGAAAATATGTCTCCTTAAAGGAATAAAAACTCTTTCATCTTTTGTGTCTTAAAAAAATAGTTTTGGTGAACTGGGCAAGGCCAATTTCTTCAATTCAGCCCCTGCCTCAGACTCCTGGTTTTGCTCTGAGTTTATTTCTCTTCAAGTTACCTCTGCTTCCAGAAATGAAGGTACAGTGTCAGCCATGGGACAGGTTAGTACCCTTGTATGGTAAATGAAAAGTAAATGAAAAGTTTGCAAATTAAAAAGTTGCCTATATTTGAAAACACTGATGTTATGCCAACAGGTTTTTTTTTTAGATTTTTCTTAAAATATTTTAATCAGTCCATTTTTCAGTTTTTGAAAAATGTTTGATGAAAACTTTCTTCTCAACAACTTGAAATAATTTTTCAGTTTGTTCTTTATTTTCTAGATTTTGCTCTTAATTTAACCCCCATAGGAGTCAGGAGTCCATTTTTTTCTCTCCTTTTNTGAGAGTCCATTTTTTTCTTCCCTTTTTTTTTTTTTTTTTTTTTTTTTTAATGGATTGCTAGGAATAAGAGTTGTGTGGGAGCTAGAGGTCTGAAGGGGGAATCTTTGGGAACAGGTTGGATTGCTTGGGAGATCAAAGCAAGAGAACTAAAAAAATGTGGATGCTTATCAGAACAGCACTTCCGGACCCTCAAAGAATCTAATTTCTGACTGTGGACCAAAGGAAAATATGTGAACGTGGATTATCTTTGCTATCTTGGCATGGCAGGTTAATGGTGCTGGCAGAACATGTACTGAGAAATCCTGCAGTGCTGGATTGTCCCATGGGAGTGATGCCACTGAACAGCACCCCTGGCACGCTCTGCCTGTGGAGTTTGCAGTGTGCAGATGTTGAGGGATAACTTCTGTTAGTCCTTTTCAAGCCCTGTTACTCTGTGACCAGCCAATAAGGCATGACACCATTCCCTCCTTTCATCCACCTTTGTTCTGCTTTCCCTGTGATCCTTCCTTCCTCCTCTCCCTTCCCTTCTCTCTCGCCTGGAGCACCATGTCCTTGGATTAAAGTGAGGCATGGACTAACAACACAGAGGAGCTTTGGTTTATAGCATTTTGTCAGGTAAAAGGGAATTGTGCACAATTTTCTGGTCATTTTTGTAAATCCTGGAATTCCAGACTGGTTTAAACTAGTGGTCCTGGTGGATCTGCATGGAATCACCCACGATCTGAGAGCTTGTCTTACTCTGAGAGCAGTGAGTGTCTTCTGCAAATCACAGGGCACCCTGAGTTCTGATAAATTATGGGATTTCAGGAACTGACCCCTCAGTTCTTTCTCCATAACCTGGCAGGTGATGGTGCATGGCTAAAAAAGTTTTGCAGATTCTCAATGCATCTGTGGGGTGATGCCACGGGCAATTTGTTGGTTTTTTTTTTTAACTTTTCTTGATAAACAGACTGTCTCTCTGCAGCATTCCTGTGTTTTCTGCATGATGAAATGTGTTGCAACAGGACTTAAGTGTCATTTAAAAACTGTCCCTGCTTAGAATTTATTGCAGACAGAAGTGTTACATCATATTTTCAAGGTTAAATTAGAAGCTCCAGGTTTTACGGAAGGAAGAAACACCTATTCAGGTCGAGCATATAATGACACCTCTCCAGTTCCACAAACAGTTTATTAGAACTCATCAATTTTAGCAGGATATTTAGACTCAGAAATAAACAATTGCTGTGGAAATATTTTCTCCCCCTCAACATTTCCAGACACAATGTGTCTTCAGTCAGACAAAGGGCTTTTATTTTCAAGAAATGGTATTTCAGAGCTGGAAATGCCAGCTCCCTGGTGCTGAGATGTAGTTTCTGGAAGTCTCTTCCAGATGTGAAGCTTTAAGGAATTAAGTTATATTGGGAAAATGGATTATCCATCATGGAGAGCATTTTATCACCTCGTTAGGTTTAGGAAGCCCAGATGATAGAGAAGAGTGGGAGAAAGAGATCCTTTTACAAAATGCTTCAAATCACAAAACAAGAGGGAAAGACTGTCAGATAATACACTCATACTGCTGTAAATTCTGTCTCTGTGTTGGACTATGATTATTATGTCATCATTTAATCAAATGACAGGATAAAAAAGAACAAAAAGACAGCAAGCCTGGATTCAGCACGTTGAGAGAGCCACTAAGCAAATGACAATGTTGTGCTGGCAGACTGACTCCATACAACCAGCCAGCTTCCTGACAAAGGAATGCCACCTGATCTCTTGGACCTGCATTTTAACACTATTTCTGCAGTTGTTTTTCTTGATTTCTGCTGCCACTGTCCATCTGATTCTGCTTTGCCTGTGTGTGAGAGAGTGAGAGGGAGAGAGAGGGGGAGAGAGAGAGGGGAGAGTGTGTGTTTTGTACATATCATCAGATTTGAGCTTGCCCTCTGAGGATATCAGTGCCCTAATTAGCACATCAGTATTATGCAAAAGGTAGAAGCATTTCTGGTTCCCTTTAGTCACAGAGGGCTTGCTTATCCTACACACTCTTGTCTCAGAACAAGGGAAGTTTGTTCCTGGTGTAGCTGATTGGTGTCCCCTCCCTGTGAACAGGACACTCGTTCCCCTTGGGAATTCCTCTTGAACTTTAAATAAAGTGGCAGCCTGGTTTTCTATAACCCTATTTACATCTGTGTCATTGTTTGTTTGCTGCTGGAGTCAAGGCTACAGGTAACACAGAACAACAGACCCCAGTGCACAAAGACTTGTAAAATACCCTGTACTGGCTGTAGTTTTTACCTGTGTGCCAGGCAGGGCTGAGGGTGTTTGTCTGTGCTGGAGCTCCAGATGTTAAAACATGGATAAAAGCTTGTTAGGTTTGTAAAGAAAAGCACTCAGGAATCACAAAATGTCAAAGCTAAGGCTCACTTATAAATCCATCCTTCTTTAAGGTATGAATACCAGTGTAGGCAGCTTTTAATTACACAGCCACACTCTGTTTTTCCTGGATGTACATGTGAGGTAGAGTGAGTCTGTGTGCACATATATAGAGCTGTGCAGTCTGGGAGAGCATATATTAAACCCCTTTTTCTTACCCATAAATAGATATGATTCCATACCAAAACCCTAGCTTCAAGCTAGCTACGGACCTTAGGGAATTCAAAATCAGAATCTGGATTTGGATCTGAATTTAGCAGCTTAGGCCCATCTGCAATAAATACATACAGGATGAAATGTAGATAACTGAGATATAAAGCTATATAGACTTCAAAGTGGCTCTGATAAAATCATGATAACCACAAGAAAGAAGTGGTGTGTGATCTCAGATGAGATATCCCCAAGATGTCTATACAGCTTAATTTTCCCACATTGTGTCCTTTTATCTTAGATGGATAAAAGGTGAATTATTATTATTATAGGCAGCGGAGTAGTAACGCCTGTTATTCAGGTTGTCTAACACTTTCCATTGTTCCTCCTCTAGACACTTATAACTTTTGCAGGCTTTAACCTTTCGAGCTGAAGTTTCCCAGACTTGGTGTTTGCCTCAGGTTGAATTTGATGGAGAATAGACATTCTGCTTTCAAGACTGCAGCAACAGCGGTGGCAATAAATCATGTCAACATTTGCTCCTGCATTTGTAAACTGTCATTTTGAGATAGCTGGGGAGAGGACGAGGGAGCAAACAGACAACTTTAAAAGCCTGTGCCATCACACTCACCTTATCAAAGAGTGATCGTGTTAAACCTCGTGTGACAGAAAGTCAGACAGCAGGTGGGTGGGACATGAAGGAGGGAATGGCATTTCTCACACAGTGGCACCTGTGCTTTGCCTCTCACAAGAATAGCCCCTGCCTCTATAGGGTAATCCACCTGCTTTAATATTCTCTAGGATTCCGTTCTCACATAGCAGCGCAAAAAAATAAAAGGGGTCTGAGTCTGAGAAATCTGCACAGCCTGAGAGCTGTCCCACATTCCCCACCCAATCAGCAGATAGGAGCTGTGCTCAGCCAGCCTGCCATGCTAGCTGATAATTATTGTTGTATTAATTGGTGCTGTTCAGACTAGACAGAATGTAAAAGATCCCACTGTGTCCAATAATTAATGTTTTTCCCTCACTGCAATGTCATTAATAAGGGGTTCCTCCAAGAAACAAGTAATTGGATGGTTCAGCTTCATTAGGGTATTTTTAGATAAGGTTTGGTCTAGAGACATATAGGAAAGCTTATTATGTTTATTTAGACTGTATTATCTATTGCTAATGTGTTATACTGATTTTGTATCTTCCACATTCTCAGGGATTGCAATGATAAAAGGAATGCACAAATTATGATTTAAATGAACAGAAATACTGCCTTTAATTTGGCTGTATTGAAATGATGAACAAAATGCCATCTCCAAATAAATATCAGCAGTATCCTATAAATCTCCTGTTTTCTCAGAGACGTGCAAAGCTATTGTCACAGGAAGACAAAAGTCAGATTTTACTAATTAGAGATGAGCATAGTGGAGCGCTCTTGTTTTGGCAATTATCTGAGCAGCTTTGGAAACTGGAATGTGTAAATCTGGGCTTGGAAATGACTTTGAAAAGAAGACTGAGGGGCTTTTTCAGGGGTATCATTTACATGGCCATGTATGACTTTATTATTCTGCAAAGATGCCTTGGGAATCTGACTCACATGAAAACTTGATATGCAAGCGAGCTATAGACCAGGATGTGGCGGATTTACACAGGAAACATATATGGCTAGTCAAAACAGCTCTGTTTTACCACAAAGGAGCTTTGCACATGCTTTGCAAGGATTTTATGTGGGAGCTTATTCCTGAACGTACCTCATAGCCAGTGATTCACAAACCAAAGTTACTCCAGTTAAATTTTTTTGGAGCAACTTAGCCAAACTGGTCCCGTTCACAGCTGCATCCTCCTTAATCTCATCACAAGACACAGATCTCCCACTAGGAAATAATAATCCACAGTTTAGTGTCTGTATTATACTTAGTGCAAACACAAGAGACCACATTCATCCCAAAGTAATTCTCTAAATATGAGAGATCTTGTTACAACAGGGATGCACTCGGCCCAGAGGGTGTCAGATAGTGAAACAGGCTCATCACTCCCTGCTAAATAAAAGCAAAGAAAAACATCATCAGGGAAACTACTCAGAGACTTAGATGAGTTCAGTTGATCCTAATTAAGTTATTGTGTTGGTCAGCATTTTCAGTGAGTTGTGCAAAGGATATTGAGCCAGAATCTCATCTCAGCTATTTACAGATCTAGACTCATTCCATTAACTCCTCACTGTGGCAAATGAAAAAAGAAGAATTTGCCTCCTCCCTCCCTGCCAGATACATCTTTGCCAAGAATGCTGCATATTGATAGCTCTGTGCAAACTGTTGCCATCAGTACTATTTTAAAAACAAGAATTCTTATAAACAATATGCTTGTCCAGACAAATGTCTAAACCTGTCACAGTAAGTTCACCTCACAAAGAAGTGAACGCAGCTCCAGGAAAGTCACCATGTCATAATTTTGTATTGTAATGGGATGTGATTTTAGCTATCATATTTCATTCATATAAATTCTCTTAAAAAGGCACAGAATTTTTGTTTCATGCCCATGGCCTGCCCCAGTGTCTCTGGACTCCAGTCTGCTGCAGGGTAGTAGAGAGGAAATCACATGTAATTCTACTGAAGTCAGGGGTGTTACACCAGCACAAATCACAGCACAATAATGTCCCTGGTGTCCCGGGCTCCTCAATAAGATTCACAAAAGTAAATTCCATTAGCATGTGTAGAAATGTGTCTTTCTCATAATGATATGACTATAAACTTTTGTACTTGAGAACGGTAGCAGGGAGACTCCTTGAAAGCCAGATATTGATAGCTTGCTTTATGTTTAAAGATGTCAACAGAATACAATGGTTCTCAGCATCCCTATTAGTTATCTTTGGTAAGAGAGAAGAAGATTTAAAGTAAGGGAATGAGGTTTGCAATGTAACAAGATAAAGTTATCTCCTGCAGTCTAGAGGATTTCTTTAATCTTATTTTTAGAGAAGCGCTGAGGAGCTTTTGCAAAACCGGCTTGTTTGGATTCAGTTCCTATTTTATCTCATCCACGAAAGTTTAAAGTTGAAGAGAGAAACAGATAAAAGTTTTGAGCAAACTGAGGTGGTTTTACATTTCACTCATCAGCCTTCTTAATCTGGGTTTGCTTTTGTAAAACCAGTTTTAATCCAGATTTCTCCTTATCCAGTCTACCAGAACATGAAGGATGCCGCAGAATTTTGGAATTAAGAGACATTTTTTAAAAAAGTTATATTGTCTTCTAGTTTGCATCTAGAAAATTGTTGAGGGTTTTCTTTTTCCAGTGACAATAGAAAGGGTCAGAAGGGGTCATTACTTATAGCCATAAGTATAAATATCTCATTTAGATTCTTTCATGAGGAAATTTGTCCCAATTAACTTTGCCCAAGGAAAATTTCAGCATTCGAAAAGGACCTCTTTTACTTTAGAAGATTTTTTTAAAATATTTCAACCAATATGAATACTTTTAATCCAAAACAGGAAGGTTACTTTCCATATTCAGAAGCTAGTCTGCATTTTAATTTCAGGCCCCTGATCTTAGTTAACAGAGAAGCTCCTCTGTATTCAGAGAGTTCATCTATCACTGTGGGAGGAGTGGGGATGAGAGAGAGAAAATAGCTTTATTTTAGTCATATAGAATACAATCAGAACTCTGTTTTTTCCTTTTTCCAACATGATATAAAAGATTTATCACTGAAGACCTCTGCTAGAAACATCTTCTTGCATGATGGAATCAGTTATCTGCTCTAAAATAGGCAACAGTCCAAACAACAGGGGGAAAAAATCTCTTCAGATAAAGTTTTTATAAGTTAACAATTTCTGATTAGCATTGCAATGGTTCCTCATGGACCTGATTCCAAGCTCCCAGAGCTGTCAAAGAGCTACCAAACTTCTACATTTCTCATTAGCCATTGCAGTAGCTAAATGGAGCATGAAAGTTGATACATTTTACTGCAGTCATTCACCATGGCCTTTGATCAAGGAAAACATTTCCCATGCGTGTCCCCTCCTTCTCTTTGGGGAGAAACAGGTAAATCAACTCTCATCTTTCTGCATTGCCTTGCATTATCTGACTCATTCAATACTGCCAAATATTTTTGTCTTGTCTCCAAAAACTTCTGGGGAGGAACGTTGAAGTCCTGAAGGACCTCGGGCCTTTTCCGAAAGCCTGAGCATTCTTAGCATTTGTTCCTACATCTCTAAAGCTCCTGCAGGCAAAGATTTACAATCTCTGTCTGATATTGTTCAACAAAGAGGCTGCTGGAAGAACAAGAAAGACAGTGGCTTAAAATGCCAGGAGTTAGAAGGTTATACCTACCTGTACATCCCCCTGCTATCACATGGAGCATCTTACGGATTTGTCAGTGCTCTGCTGCAACGAGCCTGTGGATTCACAACTGGGATGCACTGGCTTAGTCAGGACAGGGTGTGCTTGGGTCCCCTGTGGTCAAGGACCTGCAAAGCCAGTCCTGACACACTTTCAGAGAATTTGTATGCACACAGGCTTGGCTTGCAGGGCCAAACACAGCAGGGATGACCAAAATCAGCTGCATGTGCACCAGCCCCAGAGGGTGTGATCCACTTGGATCTGACCATAGGGATTCAGAAGCTCTAGCCAATAATTTATAAAGAGGAATAAGACCACAAACACCAGTAAGAACCATAATTCAGCAGTCTGCTTAACAGCAAATGTCAGCTCTCCACAGAAGAGGCACACAGTAGCCTAGTTTAGGGTTCTGACTTTTCTGTTCAAAATTCCATGCCCTTAGTTCTTCATTAAGCCATTAGTTTCCATGCCAATGGACTCATCCAAATGTACCAATCAAGCAAAAATTTAAAAAGCCAAAACTACTGAAATAATTTGTCACAAAGATTTTTTTTTAATTATTATTCCTCTTCTTACATACTGGGGATGCTCTCTAGCACTACCCACAGGGTCTGGGTACCTGCACCAGCACTACCCTACAGCATCACTCATTTAGGGCTCTAAACCCCAAAAACCTGTGTAAACAGGTTGGTCTTTCCTCCCTGCTGTGTTGAGCTCCTGTGTTACCACAAGGAAAATGCATTTTGATTACCAGAGGAATACGTGATTGTCCAGCATTTCCTATTGTTTGTTGCAGCTTAAGCTGACAACTCCTCTACAGCTACCGCCAAACCAGACTGACTGCTCTGAAAATTTGTTTAAAAACAAATCCTCCATGCCTTGGGCAATCTGGACACCAACACCAGTTTAAAGAGAATGGAAAGAAACTTAGGAGGGAACATCCCTTGTGCTCACTGCCAGCCCTTGAATTACTGGGAAGGCATTCCTACAAAAAGGGCCTCCAGTCAAGTTGGTGAATGGAAGAGCTGCCTCCAGAAAAATCAATTCTGTGTGGTAAGAGCCCAGTGCCTCTGTTCTGGAGGCCTTCCTTCTTTGAAGCCGAAAAATCAAATGAAGCTTCAAAACTTCATCTCATCTCTAAATTGTCATAAATCTTATTTGTTCTATGAAAGGAAACAGGGTAGTCTGAATGGGTAATCAATTGGCTGATGTGCTCTGGAAGTCCTGCAGCTTCTGAGTACAAGGAAAATCCCTTCCCATGCCTCCAGAAGGCATTTTATTTTTTTCATTGCTTAGGGTGCTCCCAGCTTTCACAAAGAGGGAATATCACACGCTGACACTTGTGGAATCATTTTTATTTACACATTACTTGGTTGGAAAATGAGCCAGCTTTATTTCAAGGGGATGGGCAACACCAGGAGGAAAAAGAAAGCAGGGATAAACCCCACACTGATTGCAAACACAATAAATGATACACAGGCACACATACAAAAAGGAAATTGAAGAATGGAATCTGACCCTCCTTGAAACGTAAACTGTATACAGATTTACTTCTAAAAATGAACAGATGTTTCTGGGATTAGGGGAAACTACTGTATAAAACCTCTGCTGGGTGCCTAATATTTTAGATTCCACAACCCACAGTTCCTAAAGTCCAAATTTCAGAACTCTCTATTCTCCAGTAAACTATGAAACAGTCCAAAAGAGACATAACTTCTTGCATCTCTCCAGTTCCTTATTTTTATATTTAGTCCCCAGCATTATCAGAGATCATTCACTGGCATGAAACCCAGTAATCTGTCATCTCATCCTGTAACATTGCATAACATTATCCTTGGCAGTCCTGGAAAGAAGACAAGCCTATCTGATAAATAACACACATGTTTCCTCCAGCAAGATATGCACAGTCAAATTCTTCGGGGGACATCAAACATGATTGCAGTGAATGCATGTTGCTAGGCTGATGAATTTTTAAATTTTATTTTTTAAAGTATATTTGCAGTGGGAAAAAAAACCTATAGAAGGAAACATGCAAGATTTTACCTTTTCACCTACATTTTGAACAGGAAAAGATTGGAAGCCAAGGTCTTAAACTCCTTACTGACTCACTGGTAAAGAGGGTTTATAATACATTTTGCCCATTTCACACATGTCCAGGGCCTGTGAGAGACACTTCAGCTTAAATGTTGCATCTGCTGTTCAATTCTCAAGTACCCACTCAAGTCCATGAAAGTACTTGACAAATTTTGATTTTTTTTTTAAAGGATATTTTCAAATAGAGCATTATTATAGTATCTTTCAACTAAAATGCCTGTGTGAAAAGATTTCAATTAGTAAAATTTATGTCAGATTGATGTGTCAAGAGATTTGGGAGATCACTGATGGGAAGCCTGCACCTTTGTGTTTATTCAATGCCTGATGATACAGCAGCAAGTAGCACTTCTATATTTCTGTTTCTAGCAATCAGAAAGGCCTCATGGGTTCACATATGCTTGCAGGCATTGCAAAAATGTTATAATTTTGTGTAATTGGAGTTGTAAGAAACATCCACTCAGTCTCGTGCTGTGACGCGAAACTCCTGTTTTCCAAAGTACCAGAAGCAGCAGAATGTGCTGGTCCCATCTTTGGAAGAGAATGGAAAAATTCAGCCAGCCTTTCACAGTTTCCATATTTAGCATCTTTGAGAGCAGAATAGAGCCCACACTTAGCCAGATGTATACCCATAAATGCATACACATACATGTGTATGTTTATGCACACACACGCACACAACAGAGGAGTCATACTGTTTTGGTGAACAGGCTTACTCTAAAAGTCTTGTGGGTTTTTTTAATTAAATGAAACAAGTCAATTTGGGAGCTATCAAATGCAATTTAGTGTTTTTCATGCACCTCAGATGTGTGGTACTGACTCCAAAGAATATCAGCTATGCCTGGGAAATGTGTTTGTAATATTGATGCAACACTGCCCACTGTTGTAGTAGCTAATGAAGAGATAAAATCCTGCAAAAATGGAACTGAGAGTCTGTGATGTGTCTAGAGTAGGAAAAAGGGATACTTCTCTATTTTAAATATTTGCTTTTTACAGTAGCTGATTTCTGAAAAGTAACTGAATGTTGCATAATTTATAACTCTGTTGAATGCAACTGTTATTTTTATCTAAAGTCTCTTTGATGAGTTGATGCTATTATAACACAGTTTCAGGGTAACAGAAGTATTTACTGATTTATGTAGCTGAATAATTTCACTTATTTGTCTCTGAATAACATCTTCAACTAGAATTATTCCACTGAAGCTGAGACATCAGCTGAAAACTGGGTGGTCCTTAATATGGAGAATTAATAGACCTACACATGCGAGCCAAAGACCACAAAAGTGTCTTCAAAACTCTTAAATTACTTCAAGGAGGTTTGGATCAGACCAGGAATTCATGGATAGAACTTAATCTCAAATTATTTTAAAGCCTTATTCACCCTCCTTTTTTTTCTCCTAGGACTATTTGAAACTAGTATGTAGCTAAAAACAGAGCCAGAAAATGAACATTACAAACAGAAGAGTGTTTGGGGTATTTAGAAATCAAAACATTTGTTTTAAATATATATGTACAAGTACAAAGAGCACTTGAGCACCTCCACACTACAAGGCAGGTGTCTAATGGAAATTATAATGTTGCTGATTTACTCTGAGGCTTCTTGTCTATTTATAGCCTTCAAAGTGCCTCCATTGCAGAGATGGGAGGCACCACGGTGGGATTGCCTTTCCATGTGCATTCCACAGGCAGTGAAAAATTATGTAATTGCTTGATTGTTCTTATTAGACTTTTACAATCCATATAAACATGTATGGCATGGTGCATAAATCTAGCAGGCAAAACAATTGGCGTTAAAGCCTTCATTTGAATTCACAAATTAATCCAATGCAGGGGTGGTGCCTGGTTGCTGTCTCACCACGTGATTTCCATTCTCCTGCTGTACCTGGTGTTGTACAAGAAAGGGCAAAATGGGTGGGTGATGTTTTCAAATGCCCAAAAGGCTGAAACAGATCCCCCTGCTCCCAGCATGCTCCCTGCTGCCAAAACTCAGCAATTAACTTTGTAGGGTTCCTGAAGTATGGGAGATCCTGGAGATGTGGCATGTGTTGATCTAAACAACCTCCCACCACTGAGGAGCAGGATGTGTTTGCTGTTTGAATTATTGAGGAGCTTGTTATGTGAATTATAAAGCAGCACTTTGCAGTATTAAGTGTAATATTGTGTGATCTCCAGTTGATTAGGCAGGCTGGCAAGATTACCCACAAAGGTTAGGATGAAACAATACAGAATCTGGCAATCTGTGTGCAGAGCTGGAGTTTCAGGTCATATGCAACAAAAGGTGGGGGAAAGAAGCTTTCTTCTCTTATTTTTTTCTCCCAAAAACACCAGACTGCTTTACTTTTCACACACAACATAGAAAAGAGTTTTGAGACGTCCAAGGGCGACAGAAGAAGTGACTCGTTCACTGAACTTAAGAAGCACGGATATTTTTATGAGTTTTAGCAAGTATTTGTGCACTGAGAAGTTTACTTGAGGAAAAGAATGGCAAAGTCTTGCATGTGGCAAGGACTAAGGAGGAGGAAGAAACAAAGCATGTTGGATTTTCACAGGAGGAAACCATCAGGCCTGAAGGTACTGGACAATAAATGAGATGGCCTGGAAGAAACCATAAAAGCAAGAAGGAAAGAAGCACAAAGGGAGAAGAGACAAAGGAGTAAATCTAAGGCAAGATGGAGAGGAAGGCTGAAAAAAGAAAATAAGATAAAGTCAAAAACAAAGCAAGATTTTCAAAGGAATTGAGAGTAATCCATAAGGCCTCACAAAGTTTATGCAGTTCCTGATTATTTCTCCTCTCTCATTGCTTCTCTTGTTCTGTGCTACTGGCCATCACTTCTAACAAATAATGTAGGATTATTGGCTCACTGTAAACATAATTATCAGATTTAGTGCTTCTGCCATGACAGGGAAGAACAAGAAATCTCTGGTCTCTTCTGACTGGTCATTTAGAGAAGTACAGGAATGAAATCTATCAGACTTTTGGAAGGTGGATGAGAGGCTGGACATGAGCTGACAATGGCTGCATCCAAAACTCTGTGGGCAGCAGGTCAAGGCAGAGCCCACCTGGAATGCTCTGCCCAGCTTTGGTGGCCATCAGCACAGGAAGGACACAAACCTGCTGCAGTGAGTCCACAGGAGGCCACCAAGATGATCAGAGGGATGGAGCACATCTCCTGTGAGGATAGACTGAGAAAATTGGGATTTTTCAGCCTGGAAAAGAGAAATCTCCAGTGTAATCTAGTGGCCTTTCAGTACCTGAAGGAAGCCTCCAAGAAAGGTGGAGAGAGNGAGGCTGGACATGAGCTGACAATGGCTGCATCCAAAACTCTGTGGGCAGCAGGTCAAGGCAGAGCCCACCTGGAATGCTCTGCCCAGCTTTGGTGGCCATCAGCACAGGAAGGACACAAACCTGCTGCAGTGAGTCCACAGGAGGCCACCAAGATGATCAGAGGGATGGAGCACATCTCCTGTGAGGATAGACTGAGAAAATTGGGATTTTTCAGCCTGGAAAAGAGAAATCTCCAGTGTAATCTAGTGGCCTTTCAGTACCTGAAGGAAGCCTCCAAGAAAGGTGGAGAGAGATTTTTGCAAGAGCATGTAATAATAGGACATAAGGGAAAGGGTTTGCACTGAAGGAGAGCCGGTTTAGAAGGAAGAAATCAGGAAATTTAGGAAGTTCTTCCCTGTGAGGGTGGTGAGGTCCTGGCACAGGTTGCCCAGAGAAGCTGTGGATGCCCCATCCCTGGAGGTGTCCAAGGCCAGGCTGGACAGGGCTTGGAGCAACCTGGGCTAGTGAAAGGTGTCACTGTCTGTGGCACAGGGTGGAAATATATAATTTTAAAGGTCTGTGTGTCCCTTTAGGATCATGGCTCCCACACAGTGATCTGCTGGGTCCCGGCAAAGTCTAGTGAACAGGAGGTGGGTAATAAAAAAGTGCTTCCTGGCAAAACCAGGTGCTTTTCTTTGTGATTGATATTTTTCTGTCAAGCCAAACCATGAAGAACAGTGGCAAAGGGACAAAATTCCTCAACATTGCTGAGGGGAGCCATACAGAGCTGTGGAAGTTGGTACACTGGCCGCAGCACAAGTATGTACATTCACAGAATCACAGAATCACATGCTGAGTTGAAAAGGACCCACAAGGGTCATCAAGTTCAACTCCTGGCTCTGCACAGAGCCTGTGAGCAAAGGAGACAACTTTCTGTCAGACTAGTGCAAACTCTGCAAACAAATCTGGCTTCTCTACCCTGAGCCAGATTCAGCACTTTTTCTGCACCTACAACCCACTAAAGTCAACCCTCAAACAGATTCTCCTTTTAAAGCTGGGAACAGCCTCACATCATCCTTCATAGCCAGCACAGGCTGAGCAATCCAGCCAGGCAGTTATATGGCTTTTAGTCTCACCCCAAAATATGGGAGGTTTGCATTTCCATGGGGTGTGCCAGGCCAGGTGCCTGGGCTGGTCCCATGGGCCCCCATGGCGTGCTGGTACAGCTGCCCTCTGCCTCCAAGCAGCATCAGGACTTAAAATTGACACATCAAGTCTTTCCTGATGACTTTTTTTATTACTTTGTATGGCCAAACCCAGACGGGTGCTGGGACATCCCCTGCCTGTTACACGAGTGATACAGGGGACAGACGAAGGTGACATATTGACTCCATGATTCAGAAGACATAAAAGGCATTTATTAATAGAAAATCACACTTCTTATAGAGAGCACAGTGAACCTAAGACCTGATTGGTCTTTAGGAAATTCTCTGGCACTATTGGTCAAGAAAGGAACAACTCCTTCCTGTAAACATCTTTCACAACAGCAGGTGCAAGGGATAAGATAATAATTGTTTTAATTCTTTCTCTGAACTTTCCCTGGCCGAGCCTGGGAGGAGCTGTGTCTCTCTCTTACCAGAGAGTGCCAGAATACCACACCTGCCCATACTGGAGAATTGGGGTCGTGCTGGAGACCAGACCCCAAATCCAACCTGCACCAGCTGGAAACCACCCAAGCCTCACCTCGCCAGAAGAGGGGAGGACCAGGGGCTCTTCCTGCTCTTGTTTTCCTCTGCACACCAAAAGGTGTCCATCCTATGATTTCTGAAGAAGGGAATTGTAAATGTCAGTGCCTTATCTTTGCTCAGCAAACACTTCACTGAAGGCAGCCCCGCGCTTACGGAGCGCGCTAATCCCGGCGCCAGCGGTGGGGATTGAGGCACCTTCAATCTGGGACTGGTGGCATTAGGAAAGGGACAATAAAGTCCAGCAGGATTGCACAGAACTACATTAATTTATAGCACTCACTGTGTTACAACCAGCAGCCTTGGATTGATGTGGTGTAAATTATTGCGTGCTACTCCTTTCGTGTACGCACAGGTTGGTTTTTTCCCCCAAGCAATTATTTATTTTTCCCTGTTCCCCACTGTTCTGAATGCAGTTATTGACAAGTAACAAGGTATGGATTGTTATTGCTTTTTTTTTTTTTTTTTTTTTTGGTCATAAATCCCTGTAGACATTTACTTAACATGAATTAAATCACAATCATGTGTCATTTATTTTGCATAAAATGAGACATAAGTAGTCTTAATCATATAGCTGTAGAAAGAACAACCACACCATTGTTTCCCATATTTGAAGAATAATTCTATATTTAAACTTAAATATTATAATTAGCAGCTTTGTTTGCCTTGCTTAGAAGTAAGATAGGTAAGATTGACACCTCACTTTTGACACCAGACATTAGATTTAATAAGCATAATTTTCATTTATTTAAGTCTAGACTGATTTTTTTTATCAATGTATTTATTGTAGAAAGCAAATGTACATAAAGAAAGTTGGCATATTTATGAAGAAAGCTGAAATTACTTTTATGTGTTGCTTTGTCCAACTGATAAAATACCTACAGGCATGAAAATACCTATAACAAGAGCTGAAATCACACCAAACTGTAATTGACATGTGATTTTTAAAAATGCTCAAAGTAATAATATACTATCTCGTAAGTAAAGATTCTTCTGTTCACTCTTTATCCATTTCCAAGAATCTTTTTGTCATGTAAATTTGCATTGATTAGTTTTTAATTTGACTTTCTGAAAATGTGCTCTGAATACTTAATTCCCACAAAACTACTTTTTTTTTTTTGCTAATATTAATAACAATAATTGCCCACAATGGAGAGCCTTGATGGATATTTTTTTTAATACACACAAACTTCAGCTGCTTCAAGGATCTTTCATTTTGCTGTTACCTATTTAAGTCCCAGCCCTTCTCTGCTTATGCAAGCAAACCTGGTGGTTGCTGAACCCAAAATCACAGTGTGACACACAAATAGGTGAGAATTTTGTCAAAAGCACCCTCTGTGGGGATGAATTCACTGTAAAGCTGATGAAAGAAAGCCCCTTCTGCCACGGAGATCCTGCTCTGGGAGAGGAAGGATCAGGAAATAGTGGAGAAGGGCATTTCCTAAGAGTCAGGAGCAAAAGCTGCTGGGGCGTAGCTGCTGCTCCAGAAAATGTGAACCTGAAATCCAGGTGATTTCCACAGCCTGGAGCTGCCCCATCACTCTCAGTAAGGGGATGCCAGGGCAAAAGGGAGGTGCTCAGGTGGAAATAAAATCGCTGATGGAAAAGTGTGCTTCCAAAATTAACAATAAATCCAGGGAGAGGAACTCCGCTGTAGGATAAGGGAGGCAAGCAGCAAAAAAGTAAATAAAAAGCAGTAAGCTTTAAGCTCAGCAAGGGGGAAATAAAAGAGGTAAAATTAATTAAAATGTTACCAAATTATAGAAATACGGGTATTTGTGCAAAGTTTGAGATTTTTCTCCAATGCCGTCTTAAAAATACAGATATATTTTTTTATTATTTCTGATTAAGGTGTTAGAAGATATTTCACAAATAAATTTATGGTTTTTATGTATTTTTAAAAATCAAGGTAGACAATTTATTTTCTCTTTCTGGACATCCAAAACCTCATGTGTTTTTATAAAATTATATTCATAGCTGTATATTTTACTGTTCATACATTACTTTTGAAGCAAGCTTTTCATTCATTTCCTCCTTTAAAGCAAAAGCATATCAAATATTACAGTATAGGCATAAAAACAAATTATGTTTGAAATAATCTAAAGATTAAACTTTATTTTTCTTAGCTGATTGTATTATTTGAACAATAATATTTTCAAAAAAAATTATTCATCTGCCTGATGAAAGAAAGTACCTGATACATATTTTTATTCAAATATTACTCCCGTGGAATACTGGCAACATTTTATGTTTCAGCCTAAGCTACAAATTCCTTCAGAACAAATCAAATGTCTTTAAAGAATATTTCTGTTTGAAAAGGAATTAAGCTTTCCTGAAAGAATTTTAAAGGTTGTGATATTCGCAGTCTGATAAAGCAGCACCTTTAATGAAATTCTAATTAGCAATTTCATGCACTTTGCTATTAGTCATATCAGATTAGTGCACATTTTCACAGCCTTCCTTTAATTAAGTGCACTTATTCCAAGTTTCAAACACTTTCCTTATAAGATGAAAACTGTGCTGAAATGTTATTTAGTAAACAGCAGACGTGTGAAAGTAAAGGTGCGTCCCCACGCGCTGATGGGCATTTTTAAACTGCCCACAGATGCACACAGCTCTGCCGGCTGCCAGCTGCCTCGGGGGCTTTGTTTTCTGGCTTTTGTTTTTGTGCATTCTGCACGTGCCTTTCAGAAAGTGCAAAGGAGATGGAGCCCAGTTTCTCAAAGAAGTTTTTTGTGGCTGCCTCGTGCGCGCAGTTCAGGTAATAAAAACAAAATTTGGGCTCGAAAAATTTCAGAGGGTGCAGACTACAGCAGCTGTGTTTGTTTCCCCAGACATCACCTTCTGTCACATCCCCTTGCACTCTTGCAGCAGAGGCTCTTGGTGTAAATCCAATGAATTGGACCCATTATTTTACCCACACGAATCATCAGCAAAATTCCCACACACTTTAGTGGGAATAGGTTAGGCCTTATCTTTCATAAAGGATATTGCATTGCAAAGGCAAGTACTTCTAAAATACTGTACATAACACTCATCTCCCTGCAAGCTGATTAACTTGTGGTCAGCATTGTAAAAGGTGAGAGATTACCAACACCGCATTAATTCACAGAACACCTTGTTTTGCATGATAGGAGCAACACAGGGAGTGATTTAACATACATAATGATAAGCAAGTCTATTATGTGCCAGTAGATAAAGAATATAACGTGTTTCTTCCCCTTTCCACAAAGTGTAGCTGTAAAAACACCAATGTGATCATTTTTCATGGTTTTCACATTTATATATATATGAAGGTTTTCTCGTTCCAGAGAAGAGTATTTTGTTTTGTTTTTAAATGCTCCTTCCCAAGCACTGCTCATCGGGTCTGTCATGTTCCAGGATTTCCATTTTATTGTATTAGGTAATTGCACATGTTTTTAGACATGTTCTCTTGCTGATGTCATTCATTTAGACTGTAACATTTCTGACATTTTTAGGTAGTCCCCCAGGCCTCATAGCCCTCTTAGCAGGGTCCTTTCAGTGAGGGGTGTTTGCTTTATGATTACTGACTGACATCTCAATAACTTGGAACACATTGAGCAGTGCATGTCTAGTGAGCAGCTTTTTTAAATGCAGGGTCCACTTTGTCAAGTCATGTGCGAGCCATAATTTAGGCTAATAATTACCAGACATGAATGCTATGAAACACTGATGTCTACGCTTTTTTTTCCCCCTCTAAGTACTGAATTTTAATACATCAGAAAAGGTTTTCCTAAGGCCAAGATAAGCCCCCCAAAAAGCTCATATGGAAGCACTTTAAAAGTGATAAATGATTTGGAATCTGCACTGTCTACTGATGTACGTCTCAGGAAAGAAAATTAGAGCTAACAGGTGTTAGATAGGGAATGGTGAAGCATTTTAATAGAATTGTCAAAATGTTTGTCCCAGTTGCTGACATTAATGCATGCAACAAGAAATGTAATGCTGCGGTGCCATTAAATGATTACTTGTTTAAATTTCAAGTTGATGGCAGGAAATCCTAACTTTGTCCACTATTTCTCTGTACAGGCCATCCCTCCTCTGCTTTCCTCCATGATTTGCATCAAAGTGTAATGGTTATATGGCTCACGTCTGCATGCTTTAAATAATCCATGCCTGTCAAATTTCATTTTTTCCTCTCAGATCAGAACCATCATAACCCCTTCTCCGCCAGCCTTGAAGTCACTACAAATATATTTGTACATTTTGGAGAAAATAATTTAAATACTCGGAGTTAAGGGATAATTAATCTTTGAATTATTTTCTTACTTCAAATGTATTTACTGAGTAATCTGCATGAACTTGTAATTATTATGTATTTGTGAGGCATTTTCCATGTAATCACAAGGTATTTACATGGTCATATGAATCCTGTAAATTATTATAATGATGCTGGGGGAAGGGGTACGAGGAGGGGAGCTCTGCTGCCTACGCTAAAAAGCTTTTCCAGAAATCTTTGGAATTCTCCTCAGTGAGAGGCAGGAAAAGCACGTCCTTTAGAGATTACTGTGATTTCTGCCAACAAAAGAGATTCAATATCCATGTACAGTTCAGCTGGGTGAAGGGGGAGAGGGGAGTGCAGATAGTGACTTATTTTCTTAATCTCTTGTTTTAATGGTAAATAATTAATTCAAAAGTTGCTGTTATTTTTCAGAGGAGCTGCGTCAGTTTACAGACTGCTGAAAGCTCAGCATCCATTCATGCTTCAAAGACAAAAGGGAGATTTCTCTGTCTAATCTTTGCAGCAGCCTAAATAGGATGTAGCCTGTAGTCAGACCATCTCAGGCTGTAATCTTGTCAGAGCTCAGCACACATGCACAGGCGTGTTCACACACACACACAGCTTTACAGCCACAGCATTAATAAAGCCATTTCTCCAGCATGGTGAAAGCAGGGGAGCAAGCTGAGTGCTTATTGCCATTTTCAAATACTTGGGAGACAGTAAACAGATATTTGGGGAGATGAACCGGTTCAGAGTGAGCGCACAGAGGATCAGATTAGAGATGTGGTGGAAGAGCCTCGGATATCCAGTCACAGGGGAGATGTCCTGTGCTAGGAGAGCAGGGCTGTTTCATCCCTAACTGGCATCTTATCTCTCTGTAGAGCCTGTGGTTAAAAGCTAGTGCCTTTTTGGAAGCTTTTCCTCACAGATGAGATATAAAAGCAACGCCTGCCTAACCACTTATATACATTAATAATCCCATAGTGCTTTCCAAAAGAGGAAATATTAACCAGGCACCACAACAATATTCTGCTTGCTTATAACGCTCATACAATTTAAATTCAGTCTGGTGTAATGTTATTTGTGACATCCTGACCCAAATCTGTGTGCATGTGTGTAGCTCTGAGCTGTTAAGCAGATGATTGCTCCAGTCCAACAGTAGATCCAGCTCTCTGGTTCCTTGGAAGAGATTTCTTAGCCTGTGTTTCAGTGAGCCTGTCCTGGAAAATGTGCTGTATGTAAAACCATTGGCTCAACACGACACAGCATCCACAGGGCCATTTTTACAGCATACACACATCCTTATTTTCCTTTGGCTGCATCATTGCCAGAGCCTGCAGATGGAGAAAGGCTCTCAAATCCCTCTGTTGGTAAAAAGGGGAAAGTGCTCCAGCAATATTTTCCTCTCCTTTTCTGTCTACCCACAGCTCCCTCAGAGAGTGTCCAGCGTGTGTGCAATAGCAAAGTGCATTGCTCTGTGTGTCAGAGCCAGGAAATGCACTCTCATTTCACAAACAAATGCCTGGGACCTGAAAGGACAGGCACTGTCTGGGTTCCCATCCTGTCCAGATTGTCCCCCCCTGATGGGGACTGTCCCCTGCTGTAGCTGCACCATTGCAGAGGGACATTCCCTCAGACCCTGCCTCTGCAAATTATCAGAGCCAAAGTCGATGCTGAAAATTCTAGGTGAAAAAAACCCCTCAGCTCACTGGCAGCTGCAAAAACCCTAACCCTAGGCTCACAAATTTCTGTTTCCGACTGTCCTAACAAGCAGCCATAAAAAGTTTTTAATGACACATATTTTAAAATACAGTGCTGAGCTTGTATATTTTATTTCAGTACCATTAATGCAGGTGGCTGCTATCTTTTAGAATTTTTTTGTGTGTGATATTTGAAGCCAGTAATTTTTCCATGTTATTTTTCCTTCCTCATTACTAAAGCATAGCTCTTGATACAATAACTGTAGAAATGAGCCTAGACAGAGTCAGATTTCAGATGCCTCAAGCCCACTGTTGTGAAGCTCCATTGGTGATCCATAGTGAGAGAAGTTTGGTGTATGTATTCTCTCCTGTCTGTATTTTTCTGTTCATCTTCATTGCTAAAATTAATTAAAATAGGTAGTATTTGCAGTATGCTACTCATCTCTGTTGTTAAACCCTCCCAGCCACCCAAGGCCTATTCCTGTCTAAATAAAAAGTTCCATGTAATGAATGGTCAAATATCAAAGATGGGGCTCTTTGGGCACCTTTTCTAAGAAACAGTAATTCAAGCTGGAATGAGTCAGAGAAGGATTGTTAAGGTGATTCTTGTACACAGAGCATGTCTTATGAAAGAAGAACAAAGTTTTCTTACTCGCTCAGCTTCAGAAAAAAATGTGCCTGAAGTGTACTGCAGGATGAGCTAGACTGCAACATTTAAAGATGAAGAAATTAGTATAAAACCAGTCATGAATAAATAAGTGGAGACTTAGAATTGGAGCTACCTTGCTCCAAAAAGATCAAAGATCTGTAGCCATCTCCAAATTACTGGTGCAGGGAAAGGCAGTCACTTTCCACAGTGAGCTTTAATGCACTGGCAAGCAATGGAGCAATTGATCCCCAGTACAGGGGATATCTTTTCCTGTACTGAGGATTTACAAAGGCTGTATATAAATAAACATTATGACAACCTGTTTCTGGAGTACCCCAATGTCCTGTGTGACCAGGACTAGAGGCAAACACCTCGGTTTGCAGCTCTCCCTTGAGCTGGTGTGGAGCACACGCTCATTTATTTCCCCATTCTTGTTGCAATGCAGGATCAGCCTCCCAACCCTTTCTGGAGGACAGAACTCTTGGATCACAGTGAGAAACTGTGGTGCCATCTCCCTGGGACTGGGGAAGGGAATTGTGCTGGAGAACCCCAGGATTATGCTGCTAAAGAAACAGATAAAGCCTTGCTTTCATTTCTGCTCCAGAACCCATTGAAAACATCGGAAATTTTCCACAAACACAGAGAGGGAGGAATGAGTACAGAGGGAATAGAAGATTCAAACATTGTTCTGTTCATTACTTGTGATAGAATTTTGACCTTATTCTTTACATTTCAATGCATAGTACATATTTGTTGAATAAAATGTCTTTAGGAAATCAAAATACTTCTGAAGCCAAAAGGGTTTCTAGAAATGCCCCAAACTGATACTTCACTGTGGCTGTGAAAATCACCTCTGTGAAGCTTTACATTGGAAGGAAATAGCCTATTGTGGGAAAAAAAAAAAGTTACCTTAGACCTTCTCCCCTTGTATCCTGCTCTAACAGGAGGGTGTTTCTACACAGGCTGGTCCTTTCCTCTGGGTGCTGGTGTGGATGATATTGGCCGGACCCTGATCACAATCTGTATCTCCCTCTGTCAAAGCACAGTTAGATGATTCCCTCTCAAATTGTACTTGGGGCCATGTCACATATCCCTGGTAATGCAAAAAAACCAAAAAAAACCAAAACAAACAAACAACAAAAAAAAACCACAATAAACAAACAAGGGCATGGAAAGATCACTTGTCCAAAGTCCAAATGCATTGCCCATCCATTGAGCATCACCATCCAAGTGAAAACTACAGATCTTCCCACAATTAACCTTATGGCTCTGACCTTCAGGCTAAAATTTATAGGGAGAATTATCAGCAGGACTAAAAACAGGAGGAGCAGCATCAGGATAAACTCCACTGCCTCCAGCAGGAGCAAGGAACGCACAGACCTGCTCTGTTTAGTTATTGACCCACCAGTACAACCTGTCACAGGCAGCTTGCCCCTCCACTGGCCTGCAGCACTGGTGTGAGGTCCAGGGGGAACTTTTCACTGAAAACAGCCCTGGTAATGAATTTCTAGTTGAGTAAAGCCCATCTGATACAGAAACCCCCATAGCTGCTGTTGGGGTCAGCTGGGAACATTTCTGAAGGTCTGTCCCTCCCTGTGAACTGATGAGATGTGGGGGGTTTGTTCACAGGGAAAACTAAACTGTTGGATGAGTGAAAGAAAAGGTGATTAAGTGTGGCGAGACATCCTCGTACAGGCAGGCAGCTCATCAGGGGAAACTGAGTGACCTCAGAGGCCATGAGAATATATCAGAAGTGTCTCCGCTTGTGGAGGAGAAGACACGGACCTGGGCCGGCCTTCAGCTGATGCAGGAGGAGCTCTGGCAGTTTGTGTTGGCTCAGGAGCACTGCCCTGATCCCCCTGGAGTAGCAGCAGTGCTGGTCCCTCCGTGGAGCTGAATAATCTCCCTCAGAGCAGCTCTCAGCCCGTGCTGGAGCCTGCCCTGACCCCGGGATCGCTCCTGCGCCGGCAGCGCAACCTCGCCGTGCTCGGCCCAGGAACGTGCACACCAGCCTCACTTGAAAGAAACATTTCACCCAGACAATATTTCCTGCTTGAAGCAGTCGTTCTCCCCACAGCATTGCCGCTTTCCCAGCATGGGAATGCTTTTCATTAAACGCAAAACACGTATTTTGTATCCGCGCTCTTTGTGCCGTTCACCATTACACATACCTAATGTATTCTGCCAACCCCCAATTCTCCTGCTTTCTGCCTTTCCAGGCATTTCTGAAATCAAATGAAAATATTACACTCCTGTTTACTTTTAAACATGTTTTTTTTCCAAAGCAAATGCGTTCTGTGTTTTAAGTAAGATATCACCATGTATTTATGGGAGTTTAATAAGTTCTTCCATTAATAACATAGACAAACTAATTTACCAGAACGTGTCTGTTTTAAACTTTGGGAACAAAGAGTGGGAGTATGAAAATCAATCTTTCCTTTGTACTTGAGCCACTGACCCATTAAAGCTTTGAAGATCATTTCTTTAAGAAATTGTGAGGAGTTATTTAACTACAAACAGCAGCTACCTTCCCATTCCAGCTGCGTAATCAACCGTAATAAATTAGAGGAGGAAAAATAAAGGTTCACTCATTTTCTTTCTTTTTTTATAACTAAAAATTCTTAATAGTACTTTGACAAATCGGCCCAGAGCAGAAAGAAACCCTCATTCTTCCTGAGACTGCTGTTTAGCACAGGTTAAAACATTGCTTAAAAGCTTTTTTTTTTCTTTAATTATGGCTCAAAAATGTTCTTAGTTGCTCAGGCTTAATCATTTAACTCAAATTAATTGTAAAAGTTACCCATCACTAGAAAAAGTTAGCAAACCTATGAACTATACCATTGGTTATGGCTGCATGTAAAAGAGCATACAGGAACTCCTCTTTTGCTTGAAAAATGAATTCCTGATGGTATTATTTATTGCTAGTTATCATTATTGACTATTTCACAGTTTAACACTGATAATATGCTCAGTTAAGTAGGAGTGGAAATTTAAAATAATTTTCATCTTAAACTGCTTAAGCAATCTACATGCTAAAAAATCGTAATGATGTTCTAGTTATCAGAAACCCCAGTGGAAAAAATCTGTGTGGAACATCACTAAAACCTGTTCACAAAAGACAGAAAAATACCAACCTTTTAAAAAAATCTAACATATGGATAATGCAAAATTTTTTAAAATACCTCTTTTGATTCAGTTCTGATGGACTGTATTTATGACAAATACACAACTGTTTTCAAAGTCTTCAGATAACCTGAAATTTGCTTTTGTATCTTGCTGGAAGAGTCTGGTGCTCAATGTCAGGGGATAGGAGGTTGACCCTGCAGCATTTCCCAGTTCAAAGACTGGGAAAACCAGGGGTGTAAAGGGGTAAAAATTCATATTTTTTTTTTTAATAATTTTCTACTTTTTAAAAGTGTTTTTGCTAAATCTAGCGGGGCTTTTACTCTTTTCAAACAAGGACATCAGAAGTTCCTTCCCCTGCCCACACAAGATGTGCAGGAAAAGAGAGCTCAATAAACACTTTGTCATTTTATAATGTAGTATATACTGCAATACACATTTCCAGAGAGGTTTTGGCACAAAATGTGATGTGGTTTATACCAGGGAGTTCAGCCACTGTGCCAGACAGTCACTGCCCACACAGTACAGGGACTGGTAACTCACTGCTTATTCATCTGCACAACACTGGGGACAGTTCTAGACAAACCTGCAGTCATCTGCTGCCTTTTTCTACCCTCAAAGATCCCAGATATTTAGATTCAGTTAAGAAAATTGGGTAATATCTTGCACTAAATACTTCAGTCAATTGTACTCCAATTAGAATTGCTACTTGATTTCTGGTTTTATATATACAAATAGATATATTTCAGGACATTTGTATTTGCTCATCAAACAGATCTGTTTATTAGTCTGAGAGATACTCAGTCCAGCTACACCAATTTGCAAGTCTTTAGAGAGTTATTCTTTGTAGAGGTATCCAAAAGGCATTTTCTGAGTAGGTGCTAACACTTCATGTGGATCAAGGTCCCAAGTTCCAAGGTCCAGTTCCTCAGGGATATTTAGAGAAGTATATTTTATTGATTGAAGGATTAAGTTGCTTTGAGGATCTGATCTGAAATCCTCAGCTTCACAGACTTCAGAGAAATTATGCCATTTTTTACTGCCATGGGTCAAGTTCTTGCCTCCAGGGCCAGCTTTGACCAGCTCAGTGTTCCCTGTCTAGGTTGCTCTAAAACTGCCCAAATTATGCAAACCTTTCCATTAAGGCCAACCACACCTGGAATTCTCATGAGAACAGCTTTTCCCAGAGCATTTCACTGATTTATCTTATTGGGGCTGGTTGAACATATCTACTGGAATCTTATTCATTATTAATTTTTTTTTTTACTGCTTTTGGCTAAACCAGCCTCTTCAACTTGGTTAAAAGACTCTGGGCACATAATATTCAGACAACAGGTTGCCTGGGAACCCTTAACTTTCTCCTGTTTGCTACTGATTATTCACAATACACTCATCAGTCATTCTGGGGCACGTGTCCATCCTACAGGTAGTGGGCACCATCTTCAGCAGGAGTCCTGTTTTTTGACCAAAACCCAGATGAACAGTCAATAACATGTTTAAACACATGCCTGAGTCCTTCTCTCAGCAAACAACACATCTGTGGGCTGACATTCTTTCAACAGATAGCAGCAAAGACAAAGACAAACCCATTTTCAATATTCCAATAGTAAGATAATATTTACTTGTAGCTAAGGAAAACTGGGGATTCCCAGTGTTGCCAGAAATAAGTGTCTGGATTACCCAGCCCTCAGACACAGCTCATTCTACTTCTATCTATCTCAAAAATGTGGACAAATCTATATTTTTTAATCTGTTTCATTCCAGTTTCTCACAAACTAAAAAGGTTTCTCCCCAAGGGAGAAATGTTAGTGTAATCAGATGCTGAAAATGGGGAAAGGTTCATTCAATGAAGTTCAGAACTTCAAAATTACACCTGGAATATTTCTTCCCTCTATTAATACTGGAGATGAGAAAGTGCCAGAAAAGGCATAGAATATGGTGGACAGAAGTTTTAAAAGCACTTATGGCCCCTGGACAAACAAACTTGAATCCCTAAGATGCTTCCGAATAAAAGGCCGTAGTAAAAATATCTTTTTATCTTTCCATCTGCATTACTGGCAAATTAATCATGTGCTAAAAAAAAATTACCTTTAGGGCTCCTTTCTTTTCAAATCAGTGTAATTTCTCTTAGAGTATCCATCTGATTTAGCTGTAGTGCAGTTCATAACATCATTAGAACAGCACATTTTTGTGTCAATTAACAATGTACTATGAGGTCTGCCCTTGCAACTATGTCAACATATTCTTCACCACTGGAGATCATGAAATACAGACGGCAATAGTGTTAAAAAACAAGCTTTTAGATCCATTTTACTTTGTTGCAACACTGCTTTGCAGATACTGAATTAGAGCCCATTTAAACCATTCAAGCATATAATCAAATTTCAGTAATGAGTTATTAATTAAGCAGGGGCATCCAATTCTGTGCTAACTGCCTCATAAACAATCGACAGGAGATTTGTGAATTTTGACTTCCTGACACTATTAAACAAATCAATATTAGGTTTCAGACACAGCAATTCAGACAGTTTTCCCTGTTATTTGGCAATCGTCTGCCTGGAATACTAATGAAAGAATTAAGAGCTGTAGATTTTGCATGTGTTCCATCAAAAAGATCCTTATCTGTGGGGAATTGGGGCCTGATTTGCATGGCAGAAGACTTTGCTTTTGTAGGTACAATTTTTCTCAATATGTCACTCATTAGTATTTATAAACTACAGAGCAGTGAAGCCTTCAGCCCCTATTCATAATGAACAGTCATATCCCTGCTGGAAATACAACTGAACAAAGCGGTTTATTTATTTATATATTTAGTGGTCCTTTCCCTTTTGTAGCTAACCTAACCTGGAGAAAACTTGGATCTAAGGAGAGCTCTGAGCAACTTACATTTCTTTCCTTTTTTATTTTTTTTTGGAAAGGAATGTGTGCATGTGTATATTTATATACATATATATAAATATATGAATGCATATGCACAATTATTTGATTAACAATTAGCTGCAACACCTTTGTGTAAGCAACAAAAGGTGTAAGCAACAAAAGGTGTAAGCAACACCTTTGTTTACAATTCACCGCCTAAAAATCACCCTCAAAAATTCTCGACACCTTTCATAGATTTATTTTTGATTTCTCTCTCCCTGCTAAAATGAATTCAGGCCCCAGTTGAGCCAAGCCGTGGAGCTAAGCAGGGTTTTGCTGAATGGGGGATTAGTGCTGGTTTAACAGGGCTGCAGGATGGAGCCCAGGAGAGGCACAATGGTGCTGCCTCCTCCTCTGGCCGCCCCTGGCCACTGTCACCGAGCTCAGCTTCACCCAGGGGTAAGTGAGTGTTTAATTCTCATAATCACATGGTCTTTGGCCCCTTAATGAAGAAGACAGCAGGGGCCACCAGCACCTGTTGAGGTGATGGCTTTTGTAAGGAGGATTATCTGCCTGCCGAGGACTGGGCTGAGGCGGCACGTGGCCGGTTCTCGGGGTGCTCCAAGTGTGCTTATCCCAGGGTTTTGGATGGTTTTGCTGGAAATTTCTGGCTGCTCTCTCCAGAATCAGCTTTAGCAAAAGTATGACCAAAGCCCTGACCTAAAATTTCTCCTCCACTTGTATCTGTGATTGAGTATTCTGCAAAAATTCTGTCTTAGAGACTCTACAGGAGGC
Organism: Dicaeum eximium; assembly: GCA_013396995.1. Taxonomy (NCBI): domain Eukaryota; kingdom Metazoa; phylum Chordata; class Aves; order Passeriformes; family Dicaeidae; genus Dicaeum; species Dicaeum eximium. Next base: position 292,329 of record VWZP01006534.1, on the reverse strand, counting down.
TCTTTTCTCACATCAGTTTACTGTTTCACAGGCTGTATGTGCATTTTCTCTTCGTTTCAGTATCTCCATCTCCGTTCCAGATGCAAGAAAAATACACAAAGGTATATCAGACTTAAAATGAAGTTAATATTTGTTAAACACACCTCAGTTTCTAACACTAAAACAGTCTCCTGCCAGCAGAAGCACTGAATCTTGTTTGGTTAGCAAAACTTGTGCTGTATTTACATGAACAAGTATCCAACAAATTAAAGGATAAAAGCCTCCCTAGCACAGAAATCAGTGTGAAAATAGGTCAGACACCAAGCCTTTGGAAAACAACATTGGTGGGTAATGATTAAAGTACTGTGGATGATCAGTTCCAAAGTGGGTCAGGATTCTGTCTGCAGGAACACTCCTGCTTTATTTCTCCTGTAGAGTACTGATGTGCAAGCTACACCCCAGGACCCACTTCTTCTGCAGGCAGAGGAGAAAAGGTTGCCTCCACCCCAAATAGCTCCTAGTCAAAACTACAAATAAATTATAATGGATGCCCAGAGTAAGAAAATGCTGTCAGAGGACAACACAAGGAAATTAATCTGCCTACTAAATTGTAGGGAGATTGTAGGACTGAATGCATCTGAGTTGTGTTTTATTTTGCTTTTCTACCAGCCTCTCACTCCCCTTATTTCCTTCTCTCTAGGATCTTAAGACATCTAACTCATTAAAAATCTTCTTTTTAATTATCTGCCAGGAAAAAAATTAGCATAATTAAGAACATTGAAATTTAGATTAACAACCAACCTAATACATGGCACTGCTTCCAAGAAGAGACATTTCTTTTAAATCATCATAGACTACCCAAAGATTTCCTTTTGGTTTCTGTCTAGATTTGTGCTCACTTTGGCTCTGAGAACATATTTGAGTGCATATCACTTGATCTGTTCAGCAGCCTGCTCTTGTTGGTTTTCTTCATAGAATCACAGAATCACTGAATGGTTTGGATTGGAAAGGACCTTAAAGATCAACTCATTCCAAAGCCCTGCCTTGGGCAGGGACACATTCTGCTAAACCAGGTTGCTCAAAACCCTACCCAGCCTGGCCTTGAGCACTTCCAGGGATGGGGCAGCCAGAGTTTCCTGATGATCATCTCCCATAAATTTCAATAGGAGCACCATACTCCCAAATGCCTGCAAGAACAGGGTCTCACTGACCTGGGGTGAAGCAGGAGAGGTCATTCACCCCCTGAATCCAAGTGCCACTGGTAGGAGACTGAATTTCAAAGTCTCCCTATGTCATTACTGCTGGAATGACTGGGTTTCAGATGTAGACAGCCTGAGTCTAATTGAACATACAAAATACAATTGAACATACATACAAATACAATTGAACATACAAAAATAAATAAAACTGGCATAAATATGATAGGGAAATATTTCCTTAGCTTGCTTATAAAAACAAAGATGTGTGTTGCTCTTTTGGCTTATACACACACACACACAATAAAGTGATTCCTTTGAACTCTGTGTGTTCCCTTTTTGCCTTGTTTTCAATGATCCCCTGGAAATTTTCATGTCACTGGTCAGTTCAAGCTCACCTGACAGCAGAGGAGAAGGGACATGGGAAGTGTGTTCTGCTAGCTGAGGGATGCAGAGGATGCAGCCTCTACAGGGGGAATGCTGACCAGTCTCAACACCAGAGCTGTGCTTGGTGAAGGAATGTTCTGATTCTGTACAGGGGCTCCTCTCCTGTAGGAAATACCAGAAAAACTAATGGAATTAGTGCCACCAGGGACTGGCTAGGGCTTCTTTTGCTGCAATTGAACCTAGTGAAATAGATGTGTTCTTTCTCTGTTTTGACATGTTTCTGACAGTGGCAGTGTGATAAATGTGCTGAAAACCCAACAAGCCCCTACATCCAGATCTGCCCAGACCTTCTGTGTGTCTCTGATCTGCACCTACTCAGCAAAGCCTGGCATTTCCAGGTGTCCAGAAACCCATGATGGATACAATTCCCTAAACAGCAGGGCCAAAACACCCTTAGCTGAGTAAATTGTCTGAGCAAATCCCCACTTCTCTGTCAGAGCCCCATGCCAGGGAAGGCTGCAGCAGGTTCCCCATGGATGCTCCATGGTCCATGGGGCTCAACCCACAGTCACAAATCTTAGAGGGAACCAGGTTTCATCAGCTCTGCCTCTCACAGAGCTGTGTTGCTGCTAAGGTGAGAATATCCCTTCAGTGTGGAAAAAATATGAAGCCTGAATAAATTAAAAACGGGAGCTATGTTACACGTTACTGTCATTTAATTAACATCTCATAATGTGTTGCTTAAGGAATCAAGGCTCTATCAGGATAAAGCCTATAAGCATTTTCCCTGTTTAATCAAAAATGTAGATCACATCACATTTAATTTCTTTAAAAAATTACACACTTATTGAAAAAGCTATGATTAAATTTTATATTAAGTGCCATTTCTCTGAATTAATTCTCCTCCTAAAAATCCAGTGTCAAAGAGGAACATGGAAATTAGTGTATGAAATTTGGAAATCTGCAAGGATAGATAGATGGGTTCATTTGACTTTATTAAATTTTGTTCATTGTACACTGATAATGACTTGACAATATTTATCCCTATAACACTCCATGTGAGTATATTCTGACATTGTAATTTGGACTAGCCACCTCTTCTTAGACAACCTGGCAATTCCTGCTGAAAGAAACTCTTTTTTTAGGTTTCTTATCTTCTTTTTTGTTTGTTTGTTTGTTTTTCTTTTTTTTCTTTTTTAGCTATGGTGGATTTGTATTATTTGGACTGAAACTGTGTGTGCTATCTGCCTGCTCCTAGTTAATAACCTATTTATTTTAGTCATCACCATTCAGATCAGAGGCAGGGCAGGGATGCTCTCATACGTTTTGGAGCAGAGCATGGAATTTAGATAAAGTGAGGGGAAGGAAGCACAGCATCTTTGACTGTCCTTGAGAGGAGACCAGACCACAGAGCTCCTGTGAATTCTTCACTACTGGGTGCTTGGCCCTGGCACATTGAAACTTTAGAGATAATCAGAGCCACAAAGAAAAGGAGAAAGAAGTGCAAGGTGCAGACTCAGGGACAGGGATTTTGGAAAAGCTCTATGAGGATGAAAGCAACAGTGATTAAAACAAAGGTGACTGAGGAAGAAACATTTACTCAAACATGGGACCAAGCCCAGCCTTCAAAAGTGCAAAGCACACTTACCTTAGAGCTGGGATTAAGAGGAGCTTCAGGCACCAAATACATTGTGCAATTCTGGTGCCTTCTGAGAATTCAGACCTTTTGGACTAGTAACTCAAAGAAATGGACTTTGGCAATTCAGTTGGTATTTCCTGGCACATTGCACTCTGCAAATTTCATCAATGTTTCTGGGGACAGAGCAAAGCAAACATGAGTGTCACAGACTCCCCTCCAAGGACATTCATCAGTCACTTCTCAGAGGATTATTTCAGTGGGTGCAGTAAATTAGAGCTGGAACCCATGTTGAATGAGGAAAAAGTTGTATTAAATTGGTGCCCTGAATAAGCCCAGAGGCTGGTAAAAAAAAAGAATATTGCATGACCATGTAATTGCAGGTTGTACCACCATGGGGATGCACGAGGGACTGAGCACACTTCTGAGCACTTGACTACACCCTACTTTCACTCCTTCACATGTAAGAATCGGTGCAATCTCAGAAGAGAGATGTGATGGTCCATGCCCTTCCTGCTTGATAGAGTTTGAAGGGTCGGGCCAAAGCTCTGTGATGTTGTGGTTCAGGTTTTCTGCTGCTGTTTTTTCCTTTTGTGGCATCAATGGCAAAATTGAGTGTCACAGAGCTTCACCTGGGTAAGCAATGTTAGCAGCTTTTATCACCCTCTTCATGGAAAGGAAAGGACAAGTTGGCCTGAAAAAACGCATTTTCTAAGGGCTTAATTAGGTTATATTAATCTGAATTTGTATGAAGTTGTGGCTGACCTTATTAAACCATAAAGTGTGATAAAACTGCATTAAACCTTTGCCCTCTACCTGGCCAGACAGTACAGAACATGAATAATCTCACAATAGCTCTACATATATAGATAGAGTTGATTACAGAAGTTTAAAACGTAATAGAAGTAATAATAAGAATAAAGAACAAGAAGACTGCAGCCTAAAAAAAATGATACTTTAGCTGTTTTCTTTTATTAAAATAAATTAGCCAGCTAGACAGGGCTTGCTTTTCAGTATCATATAAGCTTTTCTTGAAACCCAGTCCAGACAGAAACAAGGTGTTTGAAACTTAAATTATAGGGAAACAGAAGTTCTTCTGGATGGAAAATAATCAGTCCTCTCAGTGTTAGCACTTCCTTTCAAGGCTCACTGGCATTCCCTCTGAGCTGTGTGGTGCATCTGTTTGCACAAGAGAAGGGATGGCTGTAGGGTTAGGTAGGTGTTGTGCCTGGAGCTACAGAAACAGTCACCTCGTTTCTAAGTTCTCAGAAATGGACTGTGAGGGGCCTGGTGGCTCCACTGGTCCTTGCCTGGACTCTGGTGGTGGAGAGTCTCTTCCAAGGAGCTGCCTGAGCTCTGCTTGTAGCTCTTGGCAGGTCCCTCAGGTCTATCCGTGCCTCCGGCCACTGCCTGTGATGTAGGAATAATGATGTTTGTCCAGATGGGGCTAATCCTGTACAGATGTGCTCCTGCACGTCTGAAATGGACTCAGTCACTCTGACTTCAAAACAAGATAGCAAACAGGCATACCAAACAAATACCCTGGCAGGTATTCCTGTCTGAACTGGCGTGTGCAAGGGAATTGGTATGATTGTCATTTTGTGAGTACAGGGAAGAAAAATCACCTTTCTATATTTCAGCACAGTTGTTTTACTCCAGAGGGAGCTCTTTGGTTGCTGCCACCTCCTTGTCCTTGGGAGGACACCTTGGAATGCACCAACTGGCCATGAAGGGACTGCTGGCCAATGCTCTTGTGATTGCAGCCAACACCTGCCTGTGGAGCTCCCGTGCAGCACCAGGGGGTCTCTCCTCAGGTTCGACAGAGCTCTGAAAACAGCACAATTACTGCTGGTCTGGGGCTAAACACAAAAAGTTCTGTGCTCACAAGTCAGGGGCCAGGGAAATTTAAATAAGATATACAACATGGACTTATTGCAAAGGTACCAAAGTTCATCGTGGGTAAATAGCTGGTTAAATAGATTCAGTCAAATGAGGAAAAACTCTGGAAATGTCCCACGAATTGCCTTAGCCTGCACAATTTTCTATGCTGTGGCATGTTTCATATTTGGTTTTAGGTGTCCATGGACTGAGGTTAGGAAGAAAAGACAGAAAGAGAATCCCATGTTCTGTGGGTTTGAGGGAAAAAAAATTACAAAAAATGGTAATGGCTATGTGCAATGCGTCATTGGAATGGAATCATCATGGAATCCTTGCAAAGATCTCATTGCATAATCACTGATCATATATCAGAGCACAATGGGCACTGTGATAAGGAAAAGTTTCCAAGCCCCTCTTCAATAATTAGTTGTTTTTGTATTCACAGAAAAGGATTGTACACAAGGTCCTAGGAAATGTAGTTTTAGTTTAGAAGCTACTGCCCGTATCAGGTGAAGGAAATTAATCGATTTGGTGATCACATCAGACAGAGAGATAAAAGTCACTTAATACCTTTGCAGTTTATTATCCTTTTGATATCATATCTCATTTTCAGCATGACTGGAAAACTCAATTGATTTAAGGACAACTGTGCTTTTATTTACAGCAGAGGAAGCTCAGATCATCAGATACCAACATTTTCAACAATCCTTAGAATTTTATAGTTGACAATTGCCTTTCTAGACTTTGGCAGACCCAGCATGTAAGCACACAGAGGGTGCAGATTTTGACTGCTTAGCCATTCATTTCTTTCTAAACCATGTGCTTGGCTGCCTGTACAGAGAGGGACAGTGTTTGGGTGGAGAAGGAGATAAAACTTCATATTTATGCTTCCATCTGCACATATCCACCCACATCTCAGCAGAAGTAATATGGAGCTGAAAGAGTAACGTTTAGTTGGCATTTGGTAAGATGTTTCATTTCAGTGCTGTACCCTGTTTCCCTATAAAAAAAACAGTTGTTGCTTTTCAGCATGTAATACCCAATTTATTAGCAACCTGGGGATACCTGTGGGCACTTAGAGCTGTTTCAGGCAGCTCAAGACCATTGTGGTTTCTATTTAAATACCCAGAACCAATGGAATGAACAACTGCAAGGCAAGTCAAGCTCCCACACTCCAAACAAGACCTGGACATACAGGATAAGCCCTAAAAGCAGCTGTGACAGACCTTTCTTGGGTGAATCAGAGATCTCTTCTTTCAAGGCCTGGTTGGATGAGGTTTTGAGCAACCTGGTCTAGTGCAAGGTTCCCTCCTCATAAAATGTATTTAAAAACCAAGAGATAAAAATTCTAGAAACAGCCAGATATCTCAAGAAGACAGACTTAAAATATAAGCTATTCCATATCACCCAATAGCTGATTCTTTAGTGTAAGCTTCAGACTTCATTTACAGAGTTATGTTTCTTATAACATTATTTACATAGCACTATGAATGTGGGCAAGGTTTTGCAGATGGCTAAAGATAAACTCCTTAGGGAGGAGGTGGATTAAATATATGCAACAATCAATATAAATTCAACCTTTCTATAGCCAATGGCAGTTTTTAAATTTATACCTCATTTGCAAAAAGGATGATGGTGAACCACTCCAGCTGTTGAATTTTGTTGATAGCAGTCTCCTTGGCTGATAAACACACGTCTCACACTGGAGGAGCATTAAAATGTCTGGAATATTCCGGTTTACCCAGCTCTGACACAGCATTCAACTCGCTAGGAATGTTATGCTTTGCATGAGAAAGGCACATCTTTTGTGGGGCTACAGATATTGCCTTGTTTTAACAACATCTGCAGAAACAAATTGTGATAACGATCGCGCCTTATTGTGCGTGGATAACCGAACTTTTCACGCTTTCATGGGAGTCTGGGAAAAGAAGAGGATCATCATCAGCTGAGTGAGAGAGACATCCACCCCTGTGTTCTGCAGGAATTATGAGCATCAGTCACATGGTTTATGTGTCCACACAGGACCCAGGTACAACAGAGACCACTAGGACCAAAATTGTGATTAAAAAGATGAGTTTTCCAGTGCCTGCCTAATCCTGGCAGTGCCTGGAAGTACCTGAACTCAGCCCTCACACATGCTTTGTGTAGCTCCAGAACAGTCCTGCAGCCCCTGTAGCCTGTGCTGAACTGCAAAAAACTTTGTTGTCCCTGGTATTTACAGTGGCTGTGTCTGCTGCCTCCTCACACCAGATTTTTGTACAGTAGCCTGGTGGTGAGGAGGGCAGAGAGGGAGTGACTCCTAGGTCCTGCTCCCAGGATCTTGTATAGGTCATACTTAGCAAGACTTTACTATAAACCATGGGAGCTGAGGGCAGTACCAAGGTGACAACTCCTCCCAAGAGATGTGTTATCAGCTCTAGTCCAGCCAATCATCCTCTCTGTGCCTCATCCTAACCTCTGGTTGCACTGGCCCAAAAGAATAAAGGTCCTTTCACTTCTGGTAAAGTCTACTTGAGAAGTGAGACCTCTCAGGCTACGTTAATATAGCTGATGTTGTGCCTCAAGGTATGAAAGAGGAGGAGATTTCCAAGAGCAGAGGGAACTTTGCCTCCCAGTAGCACTGAATTTTCATAGATAGAACTTTTAACATCCCTTGGAATAGCATCCTCTTTGGTATTGTTTATTTGACTCATGCCCCTTTCGGAAAGAAGGAAAACAATTCTGATCATTTAGAAAAACATAATTCTAGATGGATTTTGAGGTTTTGCTAAGCATCAAACTTTAATAGGAAAATCATATTACTTTACAATATTTCTTGAGACTGTGTCAATTCCAGACTCCTTGCCACTGTACCATAGTTCTGGAAAACCACTCACAAATGTAAAAATAATCTGACAGGAGTGAATTAAGGATGGAAAAGAGCAGTGTTGGTCTGGGGGGAGGGGGTGTGCCACAACTCCCATCTCCTGCTTGCTGTCATATGTGACTCACAACCAGTATTTGGCTGTGTATTTTGTTAGCTTTTCCAGCACAGTGGTAGAGAGAGCATTAATTGGGCTAATTATTGTGAGCTATAATTTAACTCAGTAATCAAACTCATAAACCAGGCATTATCAAATTTATAAACTCAGCATGCTCAAGTGCACTTAGCGATAATGAACTTGCTGAGTCAGATTATTCCCTTCCCACTGTTGATAATGTCAGAAACAGATTTGGACTGTCTTGAATTTAGTATTTTCCACTGCTCCATCACATGGAGAAGAAAAACTGGCAATGCTTGAGAACAGAACAGTCAATATGGTTATTTTTTTAACCTAAAACAGAGACTTCTTTTTTTGCTAGCATGTTTTAACTCTGCAAGACAGGGTTGTTTCAATTTTCACTCTAATTGCAATGAAATCTTTCATTACTTTGTATACCTCAGTCCTTTCCTCATAATCATCTTTAGGTAAGACAAACAAGATTCTGGTATCTACAAAACTTCATTTCTACAGATTCAGAAAATTTTGGCCTCTTTACATAGGTCAAATGTTGTGCCAACAGAAGCAGGGCTGACTTCCTAACATTGTTGTATTAACATACCTCAATTTTAGCCTGGGGGAGAGGGAAATGATGTTGTTTGGAATGAGATGGTAATTTACTTTCCATGCTTTCTCAGTCCTAAGGCATCTTTTCAGGATGAGACAGCCAGCTGTGTAAATTGAAATTGGTGAACAATTGTCCACTGGAGGCTCTAACATCTGAAAAGCAGAGTTATACGCTCTTCTCTGTCCGTGTAGAATATGGTGTTTTCATTTTACAGGGATAAGGGATTTACTGCTAAATTAATGGACATTTCAAACTGCAGTGACAACACATGTTGCCGCCTGCATTGCTGGGAAATAAGTTGCATCTGTTCAAGTTATCACTTGGAAAGGAAAGCTTCCGGTTTCTGTGTGATGGCATGAGAAAATGACACTTTGTGCCCGTGTGCCAGGGGAAATGAGGTCACAGGCTCTTGCCACATGCCTTGCAAGTGGATATCTCGTGTACAAGTTCGGACAGGCATTAAATTGGTTATGCTTCAACTTCTGATTTTTGTTTTCATTAACATCTGCACTCTTGTGTGGCCTGAAGCGTTTTGTCCTTTTTATAGCCTTCCTTGGTAAAGCTGTGGAAAGCTGATCTCAAATTCACATAAATGGCCTTGGATTTTCAGGTCATCCCTTAGAGCAAAGGCTCCATTCTGCTGCTTTTCTCATGGTGTGACACCTACACCCCCATAGATATCCTCGCCTTCACAGCCTATCTTCACATCAGCGTTTTTAATTCTCCTTGGCTAAGCCATGACATCAGTCTCCAGAGTAACTCAGACCTAAGTGCATCTTGGCCAAAAGGATCAGAAAGCTACCACACTGCAAGCCACACAGCTCTCAGGATTAGTGGGAATTTGCCCTACACACCACAAAAACCTGAAGTCTACGTGCACTCCTCAAGGTTTACGTGTGATCGTACACTTTGATCCCTGAGTTTATTCCCTGCCTTCCTGAGCTGAGAACAGGAAAAGTAATACATCTCTTTTTTTTTTTTTTTTTTTTTTCAGCAAGACAGTGTATTTTGCAGAGGGTAATTATAGTGGTTCTATATATGCAGCTGAGATATAGATTAAAATAAAATTAATCAACTTTGATTCAAATGTCTGGCTGCATGGCAAGACAACCTGGCAGAAATCACAATGGTGCTAACACCAGTGCACCTGTATAATTACAATTTGTTGGTATGAGGACAGAAGGGCATTGAAAATGTAGGTGAAAACTTAGGGGAAGTTATTGTGAGGTCAAATAACTCAGGCTGTTCAACCATTATTAGAAGTAGCACAGGTGTGATAATGAGTCAACTCCTCTTTCCCTTTAGAGAAGTAGGATCACAGAACCACAAAATAATTTGGGTTGGGAAAGACCTCTAAGATCATCAGCTCCAAGCATTAACCCAGCAGTTCCAAGCCCACCAGTAAAGCACATCCATGAGTGACACCTCTGCAAGTCTCTTAAGTCCCTCCAGGGATGGTGACTCCACCACTGACCTGGGCAGCCTGTTCCAGTGCTAGACCACTCTTCTAGTGAAGAAATCTTTCCCAATATCCAAACTAAACCTGTCCTGCTGCAATTTGAGGCCAGTTCCTCTCATCCTGTCACTTGTTACCTGGGAGTTTGACCTCCACGGGGCTCCACCCTCGTGTCAGGCAGTCGTAGAGAGTGATCAGTCCTTCCAGGAGCCTCCTTTTCTCCAGGCTAAGCTCCCCCAGCTCCCTCAAATACTCCTCATCAGACTTCTGCTCCAGGTCCTGACACAGTTTTGTCTGTTAATGGTTTCCTCTTTTCTACATGGAGCAAAGCTGCAGCCCAGACTAGAAGGAGCTTGCACTAAGAGATAAATTTTGCTATGAACCAAGCTTTCCTATAAAAGAATTTATTTTAAAGTACATTGATATCATTAAGCAGTTCAGAACTTCTGCTTCAGCTCAGGCTAAGCAAGCACTACTCTAGAAGCGTGTTCCAAACTCATTTTAATCTGGCAACAAATGTTTTTTCCCCCTTATCTTCCTTTTTTTTTGCCTTTCTGAGTTTAAGAAAAGACCATGTGGTAACTGCTACCTTGTCAAGCAGATGACAGGCTGTTTTTCTATTTAGACGTGGCAGGAGGTCATTCTGAGGAATAAAAGATAGGTTCTGTCCCTGAAACCTGGCAAAGCATTGAAAAATAATACCCATACAATGGCAAATTCTTCTAAGTATCACTAAAAGTGATAAATCCTAATTTTCTCAGGCCTAATCCTGCAATATATTTTGTACACATAACCTCCAAGGTCAAAGGAAGATAAAAGACCTGGAAAAATATCCTAAGTCCGTCGCATACCTCATTGTTTATTACTTCTTCTATGAAGGAGTTTCAAGAAGCAAAAACACATAATTAAGACTTAACTGATGCTCCTATAATAACTGCTTTTGATTTAGGAGATAAAATTAAATTAGCAGATAAGCTCTTTTATTTCTGCTCAGCCACTAGCATATTCAAATAGGGTGTGACTTGTCCCTTTAAAAGGCACAGTAACAAAAACAAACGGGAAGGCAGTCACTTATTAATCTTTGTTTTTGTACAGCTATCTGGAAACTCTGCTTTGCTGTCATTATTTAAAACTCACAAACAAGACACCCTGTCAGTGATTCTTGAGACTGGAATTCATGGGAATTGTCTAAACAAAACATATTCACTCCTCTTATGTGTAACCAAATACATAAATGTTGTTGTCTTTTTATTCTTTACAGATGGTTTGTATCTCCAGAGATTTATAGAAGAATTCATAAATTGGCATCACTGGTATGTCAGAAATGTGAAGCAGCCCCTGCTCCCATTGTTCCCTGACTGTGAACCTGCCACTGGCTGAAAGAGTTTTCTTAAAATACCAAACTCGGGGCACAGCTCCAGTGTGATCACTAAGCTGACCCTCTGCTGCCTGGGGACTCCTCAGCACTAAATATACAGCTTGATAATTAAGAATTGTCATCCCTTTTGGTCATCTATGTCTACATCCTTCCAGCCTCCTGGCCTGGCACTGCAGCCTGACAGGAGATCCCGATTAAACAACTCAAAGGGAGTGATTGTAACCAAATGCTCTGATGAGTGAACCCTCCAAGAGCTTCACAATCATAACTGAGCTGGTGCACTTGTCATCAGGAGCAGCTTATTCATCCAACAGTGACCTGCCAAATTGACTTGTTAGCGTGGCTGATAATACTCCTGCCTTTTTCCTGCTAGAGAAAAGCAGGGAACATCCCAGATGCTTTTGAATAACTTACGAAGAGCATCAGGGGGAAAAAAAACCTCTTCTACTTTCACCAAAGATTTGTGGAAAGCCTGGGAATTGAATCCAGATTGCCTGACTCCTTATGCAGGGCTGTATGCACAAGGCCAGCCCCTCTTTTGAAGCTGGATGTTCTGTTCTTTCTCTATTTGACAGTCCTTTCCCTTGTTCTCATTTGTCTTTCAGATATGCTGAGTGGCTCATGTGAAGACTGCTAAAATCACAGTGCACAGGCTTTTATCAGATATGATTTTTTTAGAACCTGTGTTGCATATATGTCATCTCACACAAGACCTGTGTAAATGGAGGAGGAGGAGATTTATATGAGACTGCCCGTAGGAAACTCACCTGTGGAAGAAGAGCAGATCACTGAGAATTTATCCAAGCAAAACCAAAACTTACTTCTTGGAAATTCCCAAGGCCTGTTATACACCACTGTGGTATCACAGTGCTTTCTCTGCAGAATTAATGATTATATCTTTCATACATTTCCTCCTCCTTGAACAAATCCAGCAGCGGTGGTGAGAAACGGATGTAAACTCAGTGGGTTTTTTGAGAATTAGAAGGAGATTCAATACTGTGCCAATCATTTACCAGAAAATTCCTTATGAAAGCATTTTTTTTCCAGAAATGTTTAAAACTTGGATTTACCTGATTTTTTAAATGAATTTACGCCATAAATTTGACCTCTTAGAAAGCAGTGTCTCCAGATCTCAGATGCTTCATTATTCTTTTTGTCTCCTAATGGATGCATTTGGCAAAGTTATTCCTAGATATGTATTCACCTTACACTCTGCAGGATTGTGGGATAATTTGCTAGGACATTAAGGGATTAGGACCCCAGCCTAAAACTGGAATCCACTGGACGGTGACCTTGTGTATGTGAAGGGGCATAGGGATCATAGCCTAGAGCAGGGAAAATACCTATTTCATGCACAGCCAAGGACCATAATCTGGCCTGGATGCTAAAAATCCCTGTATTTCTGTGGCCAAGTAGATGGGGCATAATTTTCTAACCCTCTAATGGTGAAACAGTGCTTGTCTTGGCAAGTGAAGATACCAGGCCATCCAAGTGGAAAAAGAAGTCAAGGTAGATCCAAAGACATCACTCTACATGGACTTTATAAGATAAGTCCAAGATAAGGCAGAAACAGCCCCTTATTCTTTTTCTCTTTGCTTGGCACTACTGGACCATAAAGATTTTTTTCCTTTCAGGGATTCCTCTTGGACGCTCAAATAATTTAGTTATGGCAACACTTGCAACAGGCAAGAATCCACTGATTGAGCAACTCTGAGAGCTGAGAGGGGTATGAGCAGCTGGACCACAGGACCAAAAAAGAGGCAAATCCCAGTTTCATCTGTGAGATTCTAGGGAGCAGGGATGGAGCTTGATTTATGGGGAGGAGCAAACTGTGCACAGGAGAATGCAGGAGGAAGAGCCTCGGGGGAACCTTTGATGAGGGAAAACAATCTAGACATAAATAAAGACTTCAATGGATTTGCCCCTTCATTATTTTGGAGCCCAACCCAAAGCCCTGTTAAGTCAGTAGAAGGGCTCCAGCTGGGGCTTAGGTGAGGAACTGGGGGTGCAATTTGCACACAACTTGTGTCACTTGGGAATATTTCTGTGTTGTAGGGAAACGTTGTTAAAGCACCGAGCTGATGCCGAGCAGCATTCAGCTATTACAGGATATACTTTCATTGAGTTACTTGTTGCTGTCCAATAAAGTAAAATATAGGAAACCCCTTAGTGTTTCATCAAATTCTTGCTCATTTCAAAGAGGAGCAATATTTCCGTGTCTGGCTCACATATTAAAAACTTTCCGTGCATATTAAGTTTTTTTTTTTTTTTTTTTTTTTTGTCATAGGCTTGGCTTCAGATCTTTCTATGACTTTTACTAGGGGCTATTTTTGAAGGATTCAAGTCTGTTTTGCCAGTATAACCTTCAATTTCTAATGAGTGTTATTTCAAAAGAGACTTTTCCACTGGTAGGTAACAGAAAATAAAGTTACCTTGAAATTTAATAAGCATTATTTACTCTGTATCTACTAATAAATCCCATCATACATCCTGCTTTTGAAAATGCTAGAGGTTATGATCTCTTCCTATTTGGCATACAGAAGTTAAAGAAACATTAAATTATTTCTCTTGGGAGAATCAGACTTTTCTTTTTTTACATTTTGATTTTTTATTTGCATGGCCAAGTAAAATTGTTACTACCACCAACTTTTAGAAAGCTTTTTTTAATAGTACTGTATTTATTCTTCCTTTTCAGTCAAGCATTCTCCTTCCAGTATTATGGTGATAATATATATCCTATTTTCATCATAACATACAGATGTTTTATGCACTCTTCCCTTCCCATTTCTTCAAGGCCTGGTGTAAACCTAATTACAATTTTTGCAAAGGCTTTCCTTGAACATTAATAGATTTTAGATAAGGGATAAAACATGCCATAAATTCACATAAGCATTGTGTGTGTATGTGTGCCTGTATAAATCACTTGCAAACCATGGTGGATTTCTTGGTAAATGTTGTTTTTTTTTTTTTAACAATACAAATATATGGGCTGCAATAGCCTGTTCACACCAAGAAGCTTTTAAAAATCAATAGTAGATATAAATCTGTAGCTGTAGTTCCAGTGACCCAAATGCATTGCCATCACCCATAGTGGGGGGTTTTGTTGTAACACAACTCCTGCGTTGTATTTTTAACTTTTAAATATGTTATATTATATTAACTGCCCTGCAATACCTGGGAGACAGTTGAAATGAAATGAGCACATTAAGTTCTGTGGTATGAAATATTTCTCCCCTTGATCTACAGGGATTCTTTTAGTGCTGCTTTAAAGGTAAAAAATACATAAGCAGCCTCATCAGTTTAGGGAATTTTATTTCATTTTTAAATCCTGCAAATTGAGTATCTTTGGAGAGTTTCTGAAAATGTGTTTGAAGAAATAATTAGCAGACTGGTATAAATGTTAATAACCAGTATTTCCCAAATTATTTTCTGTTCATTAATGCAGCTTGAACAATTTTTATTTTCTTAAAAATAGAAAAACCTGTTTCAGCCCAAAGTTTCTTCCTCCCCCTTACATCACTAGTTAGATATTAAATATAAAATGCACATTAAAATGTAAACATCACCACACTGAACCTTTCTCTTTTGATCATTTTGAATTTGACTATTAATACTTTAATTTTCCTTACTCTGTGTGTGTGTGTAAGTGTGTGAGTGCATGCATGTGCCTCTGATCTGGCTTATACACTGTACTAAATTGTTCAGTAAATACTCTGCAGCAGGATAAGGTCTAACTGGAAGAAAATTGTTGTGAGTTACAGGAAATTAAAAAATTCCTGCAATACCAACCCACTACTCAAAGTCAATCTGTGGTATCCCACAATCCACTCGGCTCTGAAGTCAAGCCAGAATGATTTTTGAAGAGTAATTTCAAGCCTTATAAAGGGTCACATCATGTATTAAAGCCATATTTGCTTCTGTGTTTTGTAAATTTTGAACTCATTACTAAACCTTTGTCTCTTATGCTGTACGTCTGGCTCTGAACCCTCCTTCATCAATCTGATCCTTAAAACTCCCACCAAAAAAAAAAAAAGCAACACATCTTGCATGTGAAAAAGTGGTAAAACATAAATAGTTACAATCTCGAGGTGCTGGCATTTAAGGAAGGCTTTAAGAGGCTTATCTCTTTTTTGGTGCTTCAGATAGCAAAATCTCCAGCAAGAGGTGGCCCAAAACTGCTGTTTTCTGACCACCTCTGGGAAGTGCTGAGTGCCCTCAACTCCTGTTGACTCCACAAGAGATTAAGAGGGCTCAGCACCTCCCAGTACCAATCCCACTGAGATATATCTATATCCATACACACACATATAGATATACATATATTTATATATAAAATGAACTGCTAACAAATAGTAGATCGCCTACTCTTTTTCTTGGCCAAACTCTTTGTGAAAGGATCAGACCCAGAGTTAGAGGTAAAACCATATGCAATTTACAATAAGCAAAACGTGTCTATAAACAAAATACAATTGGAAATCTGGGAATCATTTATACAGAAAGTGCTGGCAAAGTGCAGGCATATGTGTACAAAACAGTGCAGCACCTCCACAGATTTCAACAGCTCCATTTCTAAAGTTTCTACACTAAGCCTTTATCACAACCTGGGGCTCAGAAACAACACACTGTTAAAGACAAGGGGATTACCCCCACAATGCATTCAGAACTGGGGTGGGACTGCACATCTCCAAACCCAGCAAAGCTGTGTGCACAACCTGGGCTTTGATTCTTCTAAGCTCTCTTCTCCTGAAGGTTTCCACCACAGATCTGCTCTCACTCAAGGCTTCCCACAGCACCTCATTGTGTGCCTACATCACATTTACACTGACTGCTCTACATTCCTCCCATTTTCCCTGAATACTTCCTTTTTATCCTGATAATAGTTCTGGGCTGAATCAGCTAAAAGAATCTGAAACAATCTAAATGGGGATTCAAGCAAAATATCGAGTAAAGTGGTTGCAAAATTAGAACGAGAAGCAGCTTGGGCAGGGTTGCCTGCAGCAACCTTGATTGCCCACCTGTAAAACCAGGACAATAGTACTCATTAGGAAATGTAGTATTCTGTAGGTGTGGGGAGAAGAAGTATTTTGAGAAAGATTATGCTAAGATTTCCATGAACATGGAAAAAAATGGCAGTTTGCAATGAGACAGTGGCAGCTCTACCATAACTGTGATTATTTCCATCGTAAATCCAGTTTTCCCCTCCCACTCCTACAAATTACAATGAAATACCTTCAGCTTCAGATATGGCATATATGGCCCCTGGCCAGGAAATTGTTTGGGCAAATTTTAGGTCATATGTCAGACGCCAAATATTTTTTTGAAAGTGAGTCACCGTTCGTCTATTTCTATTCTCACTATTTAGTCACACCATAAATAGCTGCTGTTCCACGGGGCTGATCCAGAAAACATAAAAAAATATATTCCTGCCCCTGAGATCTAGCCAGAGATGTGAAAAGCTTTTCGTCACATTTTAAAATTCCTTTTGTGACAAATTCAGAAATATGAGATTGTATAAATCTTTGAGATTTACAGCCAATGGGAAATTTGCCATGCTGATGAGGTGTATGAAAATCAATTTTATGATAAATGCCAGTCTACAGATCAGTGATACCAGCACCACACGTCTGTCTTGGGGCTGAATGAGTGGGGACTGTCTTTGGAACAGTTTGAAGGAGTGTGAGTACCAGTGAAAAGGCAGTTTGCTTTTCTTCTGGGCCATGTGGAAGCAAAACTATAGAAATATAGAAATGTTTGCCCTTCTCAGATATTTGGTTGCAGCATATTGAATTATATTAATAGACACCCTTCATGCACAGGGAGAGAGGAACCTCCAGCAAATTCCAGAGGATGTTTTGGATAGGGGCAACTCTGAGGCCAGAACTGCACAAGCTCCAGAAATCCTGTCCAGGACTGGCAGTCCTGGAGGACATTTAAGGTTTCCAGGTTTTCATTCTACATTAAATGTGTTTCCTCTTTCTTAGGAAATTAAACTCCAGAGAGGAGTAGATTTAGATAAATCCTATCTTTGCCACATTTTAAGAAACTATGTGTTTTAGATTTTTTCGTTGAAGGAATTCCTCTTTTTAGTAGGCCTGTGGGTCTATGTGTAATTCAACGTACTTTAAGCATGACCAGAGAGAAGTATTCATGACCAAAGGTAAAGTTTTCTTCATAATGGAACATATGATTGTCATCATGTGGAGTTTGGGCATCACTACAGTGACTGACATATTTGTGGTGCTGCTCCTCCAGGAATTTGATTCCCACCAATATAAGATCAGGTTCATTTGATATTTATATTGAATCTTGCCATTGGTTTTGCCATAACCAACTTGATTTTGATAATCCATTAAACAGTTTCTGGAAAGTATTCAATGCTAAAGTATCTTTTTATTAAGCTAATGAAAATCACTAGCCTGATATAAAGAGGTGCAATTATGAAGTCTACCTTGGAATAGCTTAACATCTCTCATTTCATCCTGGTAAAATCACAGTGCAGCCATAATTTAAATAGGAGCCATCCTTTTAAAGGGTTGTGACTGAATGTTTTAGGTTAGCTGTAAGTTTTGGTAATACCTCAAGGATGACCAAAATGCAAACTGATACTTAATACAAAAGTATCAAGCTTCCAAAGAATCATTAAAAGTTCATTCAAAAAAAAGAGGCAGGAAATTTGTGTATAATAAAATTATGACATTTCTGTATGAAATGTGAAGAAGACATGACTGATCAATCTTCGATTTTGAAAAGCCATTAGAAGAATTCTCTGCTTTTACTTTTACTGGAGATAATATAGTTCTAGTCTAGCCTGGAAGTCCGTGCCATGAGGCAAGTTTGACAACCCACAGAGACATTTTCTGTTTCATTTGTCTTTTTTAAATAGCCATTTGTAGTAACTTAACACTCAGCTTCACTGAAGTCGTGAACTACAGGTTTTGATGCCAAATCCTGAAAATTAGTTCAGCTGAAGGTGAGTTTGATCACAATTCCTATTTACATCAGAAAGGCAGGAATTCAGTCTCAGCTTAAAGTACCACTAGAATGAAAGATGCTGGGAACATATGCTGAAATCCAAATTCCAAAAATCCTCATTATTTCAAATTTTGGGTGCATGGAACTTACATAATCCAATATTTGAAATCAAACAGACTCACATGTTCAAGCAGCACATCACACCAGCCTCAATATTAATTAAATGGAGTGGTCATCTCCTTCTGCTTCCTGGTGGCTTTTTCTGGTTCTGCCACAACAACCGTGATGCCAAGCACTTGAATGGAGCCCAATGAGTCTGCTTGTCCCTGCATGCCAATGAAGCCAGAATAAAATGGGTTTTCTGAAGCTTTTCTTCATTGTTCAAGGTAAGAAGGCAGGTACGGAGACATCTAAAAGATATTTTCTTTTCTGCTAAAGTCTTCTTGTGAAAAAATTTATTTGAAAAAGGGAAACCTATTGAAACATCTTCCAAAATGACAGTTCAGAAGTTTGTGTGTCTGAAACCACTTTTAATTACACAATTTCCTTCACTTTGATTGAAAAATAAGTGTTGAAATTCAGTATGAAAAACCTCATGTGCATCCAGAATAATTGTGTCCCATCTGGCCAAGAGAAACACTTTTACCCATTGGGAGTTTATTTTCTCAATTTCTCAGAATTTCAGAAGAAAAAAAAATAGAATATTCCTGTAGTTACACAGTTTTTAAACAATGATTTGGCTTGTTTGTTTTGGAGTTACCAGCATGCCAGGAAAACAGTCTCATTCTTGATGATCTCCCTACTGTTAGGAAGCAGCATGAGAGGGGAACTGCTGTTGTGCAATGTGAGGAGATGGGAAATCAGGGAGCAAGGCTAAGAAATAAAAGGCAAAGGGTTGAAATCTAGAGAGGGGAAGGAACACAGGCAAGGAACAAAGAGAGAGAGAGATTTTTTTCTTTCATGAGGACCTCTGCCTCTTGCTGGCCTGGCAGGGTGCATGCAAGGATTCCCCTGTGTGGAGGATGATGAAAGGAGCCCAGAGCCAAAGAGCAAACAGCAGAGCAAAGCCCCCAGCCACAATCATAACTGACAGCACATCATTTTTAAGCAGAGATCTGCAGAAGAGCAGTTCCTCAGCAAGACAAAATTCCATGGGAAGCAGATCTTGCTGGGGGCATGAGGGGTAGAAAAATTAAAGGGACATAATTCAACTAGATCCAGCTTTCTGTCAAAAAAGGCCTTGCTGCAAAATCTTCAGTCAATCTTGTTTGGGGTGGTTTTTTAAAGTTGCACATTTTTAAATCTTTGCATTCCCTTCTCACTTTTTAATGTGAAGTTCAGTTAAACTTGTACTTCTCTAAATTATGTGTGCTCTTAGAGTAAGTAGCAAGAGGTGGTTTTGACTTTAAGTTAGAGCTGGGGTTTAATATGAAAGGAGGCAGAGTCTGTGAATGGGTTACATCAGTTATAAGGGGCAACAAAAAGTATGCTGACAGATTATATACCTGCCTATATTTGGATAAGATCACAGAATAAATTTACTGTTGAATAAATCATCAATAAATATATAAATGCTAGTTTCCTCCTTATGTGGTTTTTCAGCCTATCAGCATTGTTTTTATTTGCACAGAAATATCTTCCACCTGTACACTTAAAGAGAATTAAGCAGCCAGACAAAGCCTCCTGTGTTCCTGAATTTTAGATGCAAGTTCACAGTGCACCAAGTTAGCACAGGGTAATTAATTGGGACAGAAGTCTCTATTTCACAGCTGGTGTGTTCACCTTCCAAATGACACTTCCTAGTTCCCCTCCCTGCAGAACCAAGTGGTCTCCTTATGTGTGCATTCCCCAGGACCTTGTCAGCTGGATCATTGCCACTTTTTCTGAAAGCTGGGAAGCAGACAAGACCATGATGTTTTTAATTGCAGCCTCCAGGAGGAAGTCTCCTTGTCTAATAGGTTTACAGCCCTAAACCCAGTGAATGTTATGTGCAGTTTTGGTCACCACAACGTGAGATATTAAGTTATTAGAGAGTGTCCAAAGGAGGGCAATAAAGGTGGTGAAGAGCCTTGAGGGGAAGCTGTATGAGGGCTGGCTGAGGGCACTTGGTCTGTTCAGCCTGGAGAAGAGTCCCTTCCAGCTCAGAATTAGGACTGGGCTTTGACTTCCAGCACCAGTTCAGAGTCCAGTTTTTTAAGAAGGGTACAGAGAGCATTAAAGATGTTGTTAACCTCCATACCAATGACTTTGAGTGGCAGGAGATCCCTCTTGAAAGGCAATATCTCTTCTCAGCACAAACAAGAGACACGAGCTGCACAAATAGGAGCGTGGATTTACAGCCTGGCAGCTGTGGGGATCTGAGCTGCTATTTGTGTCTGTGTTGCAAGTGGGGTAAAATACTGCAAGACACGGGAAGGTTTTTATTTGGAACTGACTGATTCAGCCATCCCAGGTAGAAATAGGTTGGTAGCTGTTCTGAGCTCTCCACAATCCACCTCTTCAGTTTCATAACATAGCACAGAAAGGCCAAAGTTTAAATTCTGTGCTTGCCTTCTTTTCCACACTACCTCATATCTCTGGGCCAACTCTTCCCCATGAGGATCTCTTTAGTGGTGTAGACTCAAATGCTAAAATCCTTTGTGGAATCACCCAATCATCTGCAGTGTGAGCAGATCCCTCTTTGAGCACACAAAACCCTTTCTCTGTGCTCTGTAGCAGGTGTATTTTTCACAGACTTTTATCACAGCACTACAACAGGTGCATTTCACAACTTTGTGTCAAGGAATTTCATCCACTACAAGGCATAACATCCTGGCACTAGGCAAAACTCTTTCTGGGGAATATTTTATTGCATGCACATGAAAATGCATCAAGAGAGTAAACACCAATTAGGGAAAAGGCTAAGAACACTGTTAACCCCTAAGGTTCCAGGTAATCATCACCAAAGTCTGTTTATTCAACCGTGGAATTTGTGTACAACCACAGGGGATATAAAATGGAATTGAAATATGAGAAAGGGCTTGACTATGACTCCAACATAACAAGGCAGAGCTACTTTGATTCATCCAACACAGATATTGGTGCCCTGTGATTCACACTGTAGCAGCATTTCGGTGCATGACACCACTGAATGCCTTTCCAGGATTTCCTTTGCCTTTTTAAATTAACTCACACACTCTGTGTGCTGTACCAGCTCACAGAACAATGGCACATCTTCAGGAAACAGGGCTTTCTGAAGAGAAATGTGGAGCTTTTAAGCTACCCCTGCAAAGATGGGCAACTGAGACCCCACAGGGAATCCTCTAATCCTCCACCAGCAGGCAGAACACCCTGAGAGAGTGCACAGGTTGAGGGATTGAACAGTAAGGACAAAATGTGAACATGTACAGTGTCCATTCTCTGTGGCAGTGCCAGCAATGGGGAAGGCATCACACATAAGGAGAGAAAATATCTTTTAAGCTGAGACAAGTGAGCAAAGGCCATCACTGTCTTGCTAGTGACATCCTAGATCCTTTCTACCTTCAACTGATAAGACTTTAGTGCTGGGATCAACACCAATCTACCCCTGCCTGATAAATGGGGAAAGGAGCAGTGGATGCTGTGCAGGAAATGGGACATGAGCCTCGTTCTCCAGCTCCTTACCTGGGAGGTGTCCACTCAGAGCCCAGCAGAATCCTACAGACAGCTAAAATGAGCACAGGACCTTCAGGGAAGGATAATGAGGAGCACAGCAAGTTTCTAACATCCACCTTACAACAGCACCAGGTTTTTGTTGCTCTACCTCCACAAATGGTGTAGGCTCTGAGAGCAGGACTCCTGTCTCAGCAGGCTGCACCTTCCTGCCCACACGACAGCCTCAGCCCTGTCTAATGACATTTTCTGCAGCAACCATTTTATCTTTTCCTCAGCCATTTCCAGGAAAGAGGCAGGCCAGGAGGTGGGTCCTACTGGGCTGGTGTTACTCTATGTCTCAAGGGTCACCAATGGTTGCTGTTGGAGTCCCATCAGGGTGAATCAAGACTCTTGACTCCAATATCAGAAGGCTGATATTATTTATTAAAATGACTCCATTGTTCAGAATGGTTTGGGCTATTTCTGCCCAGGTACAGAGCTAACATCTTGCTTCTTTCAGCTCCATACCCCAACTCCAAGAATGCTAGGAAGTGTTTACAAAGTCAGAGAGGCAGCAATTCTTTATATCATAGGTTGAGAAAAGCAAACGACATCTCCCGTATCAGGAGACAGAGCAAAGGAATGCATTCTGTCCTTGAAACACACACACACAAGGATTTGAAATCTGCAGAGAAAAAAGAAACCTTCTCGTGGAAGAAAAGACTCAGCAAGTTTGCATCCAAGAAACTCATAAAATGTCCAAGTGGCAGGCTGGTGGAGCCCCGAGCTGCCCAGTGGGCTGGCTGCGTGTTGTCTGCCCCAAATCCCTCATCAGGGGTGGTAGGAGAGGGCAGCCACTGTCAGCCTGGAGGCAGCATCTCTGCACAGCTCCCAGATCAGGTGTCTGCCAGCCCCAGCTCTGGCAGAGGACACGAGCTCTGTAAACAGCCCAGGGCTGTAAACAAGCGCGAGGGTTTGCGCAGCATCGGAACACGGGCGCGCTTGGCTCTTGTTGATTTTGGTTTTGTTGATTTAGTTTTTACACCATTGCATTGCTCATTGGAAGCTTCTGAATTTTTTAATGGTTACTGTTGATTCAAAAGTTTGTGTAACTTCTGTATCTGACAAAGTGTTGATGTCTACACTTTTCCTGAATCTATTTTTTCTCTTTCATTCTATTAGAATAAAGTCTGTAATGAAAAGTTGAAAACAAGAACTCCATGGAAGCACACTTGCTAACCATAGAAACACATTTCTCAACCCCAAAGAAGTGTATGATATGTGGAAATTTTAGAGTAATACTTCCCAAGAAATCTTGGGGTTTGGACTTACTTATGTGGTATCATAAAACACTAATTACTGCAGGTTTGATCTGAATGCAATTTTTATCCAAAATCATTAACCTTCATTTCTGTCTATACAGCATTTCCTTACAGAATTCTTTATGGCATATTTCTTGAAACTGCACTGGGATACCAAGATGTGATCCATTAATTACTTACATATTCTTCTATTTTCAAGAAAAACTCATATTTCTAGTTTCTTTTTCTCTGCAGATTCAATCACATGAATGCAAGTTTAACTCAATCTCACTGAAAACAATACATTTCAGAAATATATGTATATAAAATACATATAAATAAAAATATAAATATAAATATATAAACAAATATAAACAAATTTAAATATATATAATTTAATATTATATATATATATATATATTTTATATTCCAGCAGTCTGTGGGTTGTGAAGTGTTAACCAGTGACATCACTGCCAACAGCTGAGGACTGCCCTTAGCAGAATCAGCTGCTCCAAAATTGGTGTGCTTAAAAGCCAGTTTACAGGCTGCCCTGTAGCTTTTGGGGAAGGTGGAAGGGGAAAAGAAATAAGAGGGTTTATAGTGTTTCAGTTGCCTTTGATCCTGTGGTTTAGGGTGTGTTTGCTAAAGAAATCAATTTCTTTTGATTTAAAACAAAAAGTAGGGTTAAACTCATGCCTGATGTAACTCTTGTGGAGTTACACCAGTGATTAATATTTTAGGGGAGTGGCATAAGCTATTTTAAGTGCTGTGCTTTCTTTCAAGCACCTTTGGATGTATATATGAAATTCTAGAGTAGCATAAACTAAACAATACAAGGAGTTGTAAACACAGTCTGTGAAAACAGCATGAGAATCTAGTAACACAAAAAAAGGTGTTCTAGTCAGGAATGGATCTCATTGGCTTCAGGATACCAACATGTCATCAACACTGAGAAGGGCTTTTTCATAAAGATAACAGGAAAAAAATTAGAAAAGGCACAGATCATGGGATGCCATGTTTATGGCTCTGGAAAACATCCAGAACTTAGGTTGAGGAATATATTGAGCTTTTTTTTTTTTCTGTGTAGATGGATCCCTGTGAAGTGTAACTTATACCTCTGCTGGTTTGTGTGCAATGGGTTTCCACGGGGACTCTGGAAAGAGCATGAGATTATTTCCTGGATTCAAAGCAGATTTCCAGTGTGAGGGAAAATGGGCTAAATGAAACATGGGAGAAGCACTCCTGCACTGGATGCTGTCCTGATATTAAGGAAATACCTTTTAAACTGTTCACCTTTTTCCAGTACTAACACTTTACTCCTCCAATACTCATCTCTTACTTAGTGAATCATGCCTTAGAGGCTATTGCTGTTTTCACAAAGCATTTTCTTCCATTTCCATGAAGTTTAATGGGAGAAGCTGCTATAGGCTGTGTGATGCAGTGCACTTGAAGGATGTTGAAAAACCAAATCACACCTTTTCTTATCTCTTTATTGTATCAAATTAGACAGTTAAAAACACTCCTCTTTCCATGAGTATTAAAGATAGGGTGTTGGGTGCTCTGATGGTATAAGTTTTTATAAATGCAATTTTGTAAAATACATATAATTAGAACCAGCAGTATTCTTTTGGAAGAGAAATAGGTCTGGGTAGAGTTCTTTAGAAAAATCAATCTGCATTCACCAGCAATTCCAAAGAATTTCTTCATTCTGTCAACTGTTTCAAGCAATAAATCATCGTTACTTTATATTACTTTACATAGAGATAGCTTAAACTCTGGCTGATCGACAACTTTCTTATTCAGCCTTTGACATCAATTACCTATTATCTATTCTTCTGTCAATATCTGCTGTCTAAATCTCATGCAAAAGAATTACACCTTTAGAGAGGAAAAAGTGCCTTTACTACACTATCCAACATTTGAATGACTACATTTATTCAGTGTTCAATAGGACTGGGCAAATAATTTAATCAGCACAAAGCCACCCCAAATTTGTTGGAGTTAATGAGTTTTTTCAAGTCAAAACTTGAATGTCTCAACTATTCCTTTGGGAAGCCTGGGCAGGAAGGTCTCTGAGGTGAATATTTCCACCTCTTCCCAGGCTGCTTTCCAGGGGGGAGGAAATCACTGGGATATGATCCTGTGCCTGGAAATGCCCAGCTGCTGTTACAGCCCCTTGGAAACACAGCCAGCTGAATAAGTGGGCTTGGGGCTACTGTAATTTAGACCAGTAGTTTGTGTGGTGAAATATTTGCAAATAACTACATACTGTGGCATTAAGTCTTTTCAGAAAAGACTTTAAGGTGGAGCTGAGGCTTATACTCAAGTTTTCTAACACGTTTATTTTCTGGAAGACTTTTCTTTAAAAAAAAAAAAAACAACTTTTGTTTTAGTTGAAAAATTCAAGTTATATCAATGTCTTTACTCCATATTTCTTAAAAACCCACAAACCTAGCTGAGATTTTTCAGGTGCTTAGCATTAGGTTTACCTTTCTCAGGAAAACAAAAATCTGCCAGCAAATTCTCAGTTAAAGCAGCCACCACTCCTCATGGCTTTTTTTTTAAGCTGATGTTAGCCCAGGTCAGAGTGTCCCAGCTTTGTCATTGTGTGTTTTAAAGCACACTTCAATCATAATTTTCTCTAGTGTCAACATTTCCACTTTATTTTCCAGCATTGTTATTTCAACACAGTGACATTCTTCCATAAATCTAGGACAGGACTCAGCAACTTGGATTTTGCACTAATGTCTTCTAAAATAATGAAGGAAAAGCTGAAAAAAATGAAAAGCCCGGGCACAGACCATAAAAATCATTGAAGTAGGATACATTAGGATCTTTTGGCAGTCATTTAAAGAAGGACCACTGTGATTCAAAGCAAGACAAGTCTATCCTTTATTTTGGCTCCCACCAGGAGCATCCACATGCCTCTCCTGGAGAGTAGGAGCTCCATTCTGCATGACACTGATGTAATCTTTGAGTTTCTCAAAATGCTACTGAATGTGGCATTAATGTAACAAAAGTCACTGGGAATTCCTTCCCCATGGCATGGAGACACATCTACTGTCAATGCTCATTGCACAAGGACCACTGCAAGTTTTCACTGTCAGCCACCCTCACAGCCAGACCATGTTGTAATCAACTCCTTAAATTGGCCTGTTCTCTGTGTATTTTACATATTTTTAATGAAGAGAAAGTAAAAGGTTTTTTAGGAAAGAACTCTCTCTTTGTCTGCATCATTTATGAGCCACTGCCCTGGTCTTTACTGAGTCCCTCAGGTGCTAATGAATGAAGATGTTAAGAGACAGTGACTAAAGTTCAAATATTATCAGAATTCTGTCAAGAAATTCCCTTCACAATACTTGCCAGGATTTTGGAATTGACTCCCCTCCAGCCTTCACAATGCCTTGACTTTGAGACAGGAAACCCCAATAATTGCTGTGCAAATATCCAGCTTCATGTTCTGGCTCCTGAATCTCTTCCTGGCAGGTTACACCTAAATTTTATGTTGCTGTCAAACTTCCTTCAGTCTTCTGCAGACAATTATTCCACATCTTTGAAGCATTCTAAATATAGATTTTTACTAAATTTAATACAGAAAATTTACTAATGTGACTGTATCATGATCTCTGTAGTATTTTGTTTGATAGTACTTTAGGTTTGGTAAGCACAATCTGAGCATTTCCAAGCCACAATATGTTAGTTTGTTGTCTTTAGTCATCTCAGCTCAAAATGGTCAGAAGAGCCAATGCTGATTTCTACTCCTTGTCATTACTCAGATAAAAGCTGAGTTCCTGAGTGAAAATTAGCAGGAGGGTGAATTTCATTGAAAGTGCTGCAAACACAGAATACAGACACAAACTCACTCTCCATTGTACCTCAGTGGTTTGATTCTTAAAAACTCATGGTAGCCATGAAGAGAAGAGCCTCTGGCTGAGACTCTCTCCTATTTTCACAACAGCAGTCAGATCCTGAAATGAGTAGCTGGGACTTTTAAAATTCTTTCAGAAAATTCAAAACCCCTATAAATTCTAATAGTTGTTACCAGCTCAGAAATAGCATTCTGTAAAATTTTTTCAGAACTTTTAATTTCCGCTCATACAAGGGATATTTGTGTTTCACAAAGACATAGATACTCTCAAAAAGGGAAAGAGCTCCCTTTTGAGGCTTGATGGATGATGACCTTGTTTCTTTCACATTTTTTCTACTAAATATTCACCAGATCATAACATCCAAGTTGAGAAAAGGCAAAAATAATCTCAGTCCCTGGATATCAGATTTGTGGTTTGTTTACATGTGAGTTTTTTCCTCATAGATGACAGTAATGAAAAGTCTCATTGTTCAAAGATAAATGAAACCCCATCTGCTGTAGACATTGAGAGAGTATATGTATCTATACTCTGTACAGAACTCTGCCATTAGCTAATAATAGCATTAACAGTTCAGAAGTAAAAAGAAAAAAAAAGTCTCTAATACTCAGTCTTAGCAGCTGATAATGTAAAATAGGGTGGCATTTGGAAGCATAGGATGATGCCAGTCCCTGGGGAGAGAAAGGTGTTAACTTCTAATAGCTTTTCAGTAATAGCCAAGCATCTGCAGTCCACCATAAAAAAGGGTTTTTAAAAATTAATAGAGCTGAATGTGCTTCACACTGAGGAGAATGCCAGATTAATAAGCGCATTAAGGACCGCTTTGGATTGGAAATAATTATGGAAGATGACAAGGAGCAGAGGTGGCATTGGTGGTGCTTTCAGGAATGCATTTTAAAAAGCAGTTTAAAGAGCCTTCAGATGTTGGTATTATCCTGCGTGACCAAATTAAGAGCAAATGAGAAAAGTTTATCTGGCATTTTGGAGTATTGAAAGGGCTTAGTGTTATAAATTATACAGTATGAGGATAGGCAGTGGTGAGTAAATTCGTGTTAAACATTATTGGCAGTTTAAATAGCAACTGCTTTGTACAGCACTAAATATTTTAATTTGGAAGTAGAAGTGTATTCACTCTCCTTCCAAAAAAGCATGTTTGACTTATTTATTTGCCAGCCCAATCATCAGACAATTTTCCACTGATGGATTGGTGAACATTGTTCCCAATAGGCTGTTACAAATGTGGAATAATAGAGGTGGGTTATAGGTTTAGAATTGATTTAGAGCTCCACTGATGAAAAAGTTGAAAGCCACAATGACATCTTCATCTTCAGCTGCAGGGTAGGCTGGTGCATCCGGGGCTGTTTCCAAACGGGCCTGGTGTTTATCAATATTTAATCTTCTTGCTCCAGCTCCTTTTTTACTACTTGCTCTTTCAGCCCTTACAGCAGAGATACCTTCACACCGTGGTTCTTGGTGTTATTGAGCAAACCAAACCAGCCCCAGTCTCTCGATGATGATGAGAACACAAACCTGGGCTCCCAGGTTTAATTCTGTGGCACAGCAAGGCCAATTCTCTGGCCTTTCTGAGCACACCAGAGCTGCTGCAGCCCTGTCTGGTGGCTGGCTGATACAAGGATGGCCATCCCTGAGCTACACAGGTGCTCCCAGAGCAATTCCAGCAACAGCAAAAGTGCTGTTCCCTCTCTGAGTCATGATCAGTTTCCCTAAATACAAATAGAATCATGAAAAGATTTTACATGAATACGAAAGTCTGTGAAAACTCCCAAACTGGTTTTAGGACTTTTTCCTCTGAGTCTAAAAGCTTTTTCCTTTTACCTAAGTGTTTGCTAGAAGTTACAAAAAAAGAATGCCATTAATATCCAATTCTCTAATAATTACTTTAGGAAAAAGGAAAACTAATGCTGAAATATCTTTTAGGTGAGTGATACTTGTGAAGAGGCAAGCCCCACAATTATAACAGCATCTTCCATTAAACAGTTCTAAGTACTGTATATGCAACATGCTGGAGACTCATTATTTCAAATCCAACTTCTCAAAGATTTATTTTTCTTTTGAAACAATTTCTGACAGCTTTTGATCTTCTAAACTGAAAAAAAATCAAAGAAATCTGTTTCTCTGGCATATTAATAGCAAAGGAATTTCTGGATGCTGCAAAGTAGGAACTGAATATAATAGCATCTCAGTTTTATTCATCTTCAAAGAAAACCAAATATATTTTTGAGACTAAAAAAATAGGATACCCTACAGATTTTGAAGGGATGGGATAAACCTCTTTTCACAAGAAAAGATGACAAGAAATTCATCTTGAAGGACGTTCACTATGCCTCTGTCCATTTAATACATTTACAAGCCAGCTGCCATGAGTTAATCTGGCTTTTACATCTGAAGCAAAATTATTTTATAATTTGGGGCTCATATGCCTAAGGGATTTTTTTCTGTTCCCAAATTCTTTGGATATTGTAGATCAACCTGCCAACAGACATGGCACTAGCATACACTGTTGTCTAAAATTTATGCAAGGGGTTCATTAAAAATCCTTTTGTAAAAGTTATATATAGGAATATTAAAATCTTTCATTCATGGCTTCCTTACTGCAGGTGTAAAAATGAAATACTAACAGTCAATTAATTATCAGACATGTGTGTTGTGTATGTTTATCTATATAACTACAACAGAACTAATACACAGCCAAACCCTTAAGAAATAAATACTTCTAAAAACACATTTTCCAGAGGTTCATAAAATTTGGGTAATCCTGCAGAGTTTTTCTTGTAGACCTGACTGGTGGAAATAATATCTTTGCTTAATCCCATGCTGCTGTCTGAGCAGGCCCAGGACATTCTGCACACACAGGCACGAGCTTAGCCATGGCTGCCACGGGAAGTTCCAATCCTGGGGGAATTGTGTCACTTACAGAGCCAGGCTTGTCAGAAGGAGGTCAAAGGGATATCACAAAGAAAAGCTGCTGGCCACTGCAAAATCAGTTGGGTATGCAAATTCCCAGAGATAAATAATACCAAAAAAAAAAAAAAAAAAAAAAAAAAAAAAAAAAAAAAAGAAAAAAGAAAAAAAAAAAGTAATTTAGACTGTAAACAGTGAAGGGACAATGCAAAGGACCTACCAACAGTGATGGGGCTGAAAAAACTCTTGCTGTGGAAACAGCTTAATTACACATCATAGGTGTCATTTTAGCACCTGCATGTCACTAGCACCCCAAAATAACAAAATAAGGAGCTGTGCACACTAATGTATGGGAAATGAGTTGCACAGCTTGCAGCCACTCTGACAACACAGAGGATTTTATGTGTATTTACCAATTGAATGGCATCTTTTCTGTTGTTTAGTAGAGGCAATTAATGGATAGCATAAATATCCCTTTTCCAAACTCCTTGTTTTTGCATGTATAAATAAAAGTTTTAATTTTATCTTAAATAACAGAAAGCAACAAATCTTGATAAAAATTCTTAGCTGGTGTAAATTGCTGTCATTTATTTATCTATGGCAAATTATGCCAGGTGAGATTCAAAGGACTCCAGAGATGGCACTGCCTCAGCATGATTAGGCATTAAGTCACAGGAGAGGCTATCAGAATAAAATGATGAAATTTAAAGGCCATGTTTTAAGAAAAAGTAAAAAAAAAAAAAAACTGAAATTTTAAAAATCACATTTAGGGGAAAAGAAACCCCAACAAACGAAGGTTTGACTGCTGGAAATGAACTCCAAATTCACACATAACATGACTAGTTAGGCTTTCTCATGTCTCATTTTTCCCCAGAAAGTGTTTTTTTCTAAACATCTGTTAAAAAAAATAATAAACCTGCACCTGCACCACACTGTAGCAATTAAAGCATCCACTCAGTAATTCTAATGCTTCTTTGTTGGGTTTCTGTACAGAAGGAAATACAATTTATAAACCACAAAGCGCATTAACATGGATCGTACAAGAACCCTGCTACCTTCAATCCAAAGACCTGAGGCACTGGAATTTATACTAGAAATTAAAGGAAAAGTCTAGAAATTCATGGGAGGATATATATTAGCAACAGTTTTTGTAGGAAACCTCTGAATTTTCATGAATCACACAGATTGATTGAAATAAGGAGGAACCAGAGTGTCAAGTCTTGACCTAGATGCAGATATTTTGAAATATTCTAAGGTTATAGTTTCACAGTCTTTGTCATGCAGTTGCAGAAGACAGATTTAAATTTTCCTCTGAGTTTAGAGTTGGGATTTCTGTTTGGAGCTCCTTCTGGTTTCACCACAAATTATCTCTCTATGTAGGATGAGTAACAGGCATTGCTAAGTAAATTAGTTTCTTGAAAGTTCACACAGTCCTAAAGATATAAAATGCTTTCCAAAAACTTGACTTAAAAAGAAGAAATAGGAACAGAAAAGAAAAGTGAAATGTATTCTACCAAGATACTCCAGCACGATTTTGGGTAGATTGCTGAGAAACAAACTATTCACTCATGGGTCTTCATTTTCTAATTCATGTGGAAGAACTACTCTGTGCACTGACACAATTTATTAACTGCAATCCTATGATTAGAAAAATGCGACAGTGAAGAACCCCTACAAATGAACAAGGCTTTAAAAATCCAGTAATTGTTCATGAAGTCTAGGATATCTCATTATGATTTCTGCCCTTCATAAAAAGCCAGGAAAGCTGGAGATTGATGGACTATTATACTTCACCTCAGACCAGGAAAACATGGGAAATAACCTGCTTTGAAATGCAATAAGTAAGCAGCTGTATCCATGAAATCTGAAGCAAAATTTTATAAAATACAGAAACACAGTCAACAAAATTTCATACAATTATTTATAAATTCTAATATAGAGAACCTGGTTTTCCTGACTACCTTGAACTTAATATGTTTGTAAATTCTTTGGAGCAGGACTGACAGTTCCTTTGTCTTTGAAGGCCTAACATGATTTTTTATTTGGTTTGCAGTCATGGCCATAGTGTTAACAAGGATAAAAAAATTCAAAACTTATATAATACATATATTCAATGGATGTAATATTTATTTACATAATTATACAACAACTATAAACTTCTATAATTTCATCAAAGTATTGGCAGAAATGTCATGGAATTCCAGATACACATCCCAATGAAAAATAAACATCTCCATATTTCCCATGTGTTTGAATGTTTGGCTTAAGGAGAAATAAGGTGGCAGTAATATTTTTAATTAATTTTCAATAACTCACCAGAAATTTGACTGTTGCAGTCCAGAACTATGGTTCAGAGTTAGAAATGTTAAAATAAGTGTCCCAACCTTTGAAATTACATCAGACTTAGGCATTTGGTTTTATTATTATTATTACTGTTGTTGTTGTTGTTGTTGTTGTTGTTGTTAGTGATGGTGGTGTTATTGTTGTCATTTTTATTTCAAATATTAAACTATTAAACTATTCTTATCTCAGCCCATGAATTTTCTCATTTTACTGGTCAATGGAAATGAAATCTCTGGAGCTCCTTGCCCACAGCAAGCCCAGAAGCAGATTTGATATTGTGTGAATGCAGCATGGGAAGCAAACATGCAGGATCCACATAAGAATTCCTGTGCTTGCCATCAGGAAAATCTTCAGTCAGGCCTCCACAAGCTCCCTGCTAACAGAGGAGCTGCCAGGAAACTTCAGGGAGGACAGGAGCTTGGTCTGGAATGGGAACCATGAGAGGGATTGGTAGATCAGAACCTGCAGAGATGTCCCCTAACATTTCTCCATTCATCACCACCAGCTCCTTCATCCCTGCTAAAAAGGATCTAACCCCCTGCCAAGGGAGCTGAGAAAGATGACCAAGAAATAAACTTTCCATGGAGAAAGCTCGGGATGGGGTGCTACAAGAGACTCCATATCCAACAAAACCCTGTGGCCCTGGCAAGCTCCTGAGCTGCTCACGAGGCTTTGCCTGAAAGTTTTCAGATATTTCCAAAAGCTGCATCAAATCCTCAGCGGGATGGAAAGTCAAACAAAGCAAGGCCAGATGCATTAGCAGCTGCCCAATTCTGCTGCTGTCCTCTCACTTCCAGGCTCAGATGCATATGGAGCATCTGGGTGTTTACAGCATTTAAATTCTGCTCATTCTGCTCATCCGTGCTGTTTTCAGGCTGGCATCGATGGGGCGTGGGGAAGAACAGGATATTCCCTCAAAACTGATGTTGTATTTGCCACTGCAGAAATTTTACAGTAATATTATAATTTTTCCACCAGTTATATGTTTCCTCTTCCAGAATGGCTGCTGTTTTCAGGCACTGCACTGGTTCTGTAACTTTAGATAGATAATGTGAAGCCTGAAGAATAAACACAGTTGCAAAGCAAAAGAAACACATTTGTATCATTCAGAAATAATAAATTGCCACACATAATAAATGTAGATAGGCAGATGATGTCTGTATAACTTGCTGTCCCTGAACGAAGATAAAAACAAGCCTGTAACAGACCTGAAAAAGAGACTGTGCCAATACAACACAAGGTCAGGTGAAAATTAATTCAGATTAGGTTGTCTCTCGTGTTATAAACTCTTCCTATAATCTGATGATCATCTTTACTAGCTTGAATCATTTCAAAGAGTACAGGGTAAAGAGCATTAAGTCATTGAGTTGACAATGAAAAAGGAAAGTATCTGTTTGGCCAGTTAAGTGAATGTTGTAATCTTTAAAGTGTCTTTTCATTTGAGTTACCTCACTGCTGAAGCCAGAAAGTTTTGCTTTGTCACAGAAGACTTGTTTGTACCTGCGAGGAAAAAGAGACTGTCAGCAAAAGTCAGCAGGAAGTCAGACAAGAAATGTGATATAAACCCCCTGCAGACACCACCACAGATGCTGGATTCAGAAAATAGATCAAAATGTTCAAAACAAGCCTCTACTTTGCAGTGAGACAAGTCTACTGTCCCTGTTGCTGTTACCAACATGCCTGTAGGAAGTGAGGAGCACTTGGAAGTGGGGTGCTGGAAGATCTCCTGTTTCATTACTCTGGAAGTGGCCATCTTGAAGTTGGCCAAAGCACTGGAAGTCACAAGGAAATGGTGTAAAATGTGGGAAGAACACAAAGGTTTAGATGGCTGGTGCACACTGAGTGACAGGAGGTTTGCCCACTCGATGGGACACTTCTTCAAAGCAGCCCTAATGACCACTGCAAACATCACAGTAGCCACTTGGAAGCTCCAGCAGCCAGCATGAAAAGCATCCTGGATGATTTTATCAGAGCTACACCAGTGGAGTCATGTCTATTTTCAGATCCATGTAATGAAATGATTGGCAAACTTGTGAGCAATGGTTGTCAAAGAGCAAAGTACTTACTTAGTGCTTTGAACTCCAAAAATTCTTTCATGATGATCCATTTGATCATCTTGAAATCTAAGCATGGCTTTGCTGAATTGTTTTCTCTCTGGTTGTTTTCATTCCTAAATGATTTCAAGTTACATTTGCAAGCAAAGAGACTAATGGTTTTGAATATTCATGCTAGAACTGAGATATCAAAAAAAATTCAGTTTTGAATTTAAATAAGGATTCCCCTTCATCATTTTTTTGGCTCATAGTGGTATAGGAAGTGAAGCAGAGGAGCACCTGTTAGTGTGCAAATGTCATTTTCTCTAATACTTCCTTGAAGTGAGCACAGGGGGTGATTAGAGAAGAAATGGAAGTGCTGCTCTGGTTGTAACCTGGCTGCTGCAGAGAAACAAAAAACTGCTTGAATCATCCAGCAAAGGTGACCTGGTGCTTGAATCCAAGCAAGACCCTCTTACCTGATTACAATAAAAAATGAAGGAAGAGAACCCTGGCTTGCAGAGTACATTATATTCCTGATGCCATTCACAGCTGTGGACTTTTGTGAAGCTGGTGTTCAGTGCAGTGCTAGTGGATAAATGGATGAAAAAAGAGAACTCTATGTAAATCTGCCCCATCAAAGCTTCACTTTCTCTCTGCCAAAACGCAATTTCAGTCATCTCAAATTGTAAGTACATAGAGGTGTACCATTTTCTCCATTCTTTTAACATTTTTTAAATTAAAATAGTTAATTACAGGTACATTACAGATCAATTTATGTAAATAACAGTTCTCCAGATTCCATATGTGTAGGGAATGACAAAATACTAAAGGTTCAAAAAAGATGAAGAACTTACTCTGGAATAGGTCCACTTGTTTTGAAAGCTTTATTAAAAGAAGGAATTATGATCAGCATCAAAGCTCACAAAGATTCCAAAGTGCTTTTTTTTTTTTTTTTGGTGGTTTCATTTGCCTTAGTACATCAATCTGAGAAAAGCCTTTCCTTAGCCTTATATCTACATTTTGCTGCATTTTATTTGTGTTTGAAAAGCAAACCAACACCCTCAAGTGCAAAGGGAAGGAGATGCTACAAGAGGCAAGAGAAACTGGGAGCTGAAATAAAAGTCCTGATTTTTGAGAACTTTCCAATCTCAATCAAAATCCCCTCCCTTCCATTCATTACCCCAATTTTTGTAATTTGCAAACCTCTAACTGAGGAAAATATGAAGAAATTATTACCATAGCTTTAATTAAAAACTTGACTCTCCAGTCATTTAGGCTGTTGTTTAATTTATATTAACTGTAATTTTGAGGCAAAAAACCAATTTTTTTCTTTGTGTTTGGAGGCTTAATAGATCAGGAAACAATGCAAATATTCTGCCTCCTGTTTTAAATAAATTGTTAAGGGACGATTTCATCCTGAAAGCTGAACACTCACATTAAAGGGGAGAGCAAATTTCATTACGTGATCCCTCTATTTATTTTAATCTGCTCATTCCTGGGGAAGAAAATGAATGAGAATTTAAACACACGCAGCAGTTTTACAAGAAGCAACTTTTTTTTTCTAATTATGTATTCTTTACTTATTAATCAGTGCTACAATTTCCTGTGACATTTAACACAGACACAAGTTATTTTCATTCCAAAAGTTAGCAGTTCACTGTATCCTATACACATGGCACAAGCATTGCAAATGTAAATAAATGTGGGCGTCTGGGTTTTAACCACTGCCTTCAGAGAAACGTCTTTTTTAATGTGGTATAACTTACAATCACACTGACTGTCATCACAGCTTTTGAGAGTGGGCAAGGCTTCATGCAATCTTAATTTTTCACTGAAAAGAAAATCCTGGCATCTGTGCAAAAATAATGAAGTCCATAGAAGAGGAAGGAGAGGAATGTAGCTAATAATCCTATTTATGTTCTTATGCACTACATTTCATTTACTAGAAATAGCATGACTAAATTCTAATAAATAAATATACTAATTGGTCATTGGAAATGCAAATTTCAACAACAATCTTTAACGCAGTATAATAAAACCCATTACAAGCACCAGCTTTGTAGATGCTTTGATTGTAAATAAGAGATTAGTTTTAAATTCAGATGTGCTGAACAGGTTGGCATAATTTCAGGTAGCAGTGGATTTAGGCTGCTTGCCAGTCTGTGGGAAGAGCAGATATATTAATACCTGCACTGTTTCTACTCTCGTATGTTCAGTCTGAGTGTTTGCTATTTGCTACATTAAATTACATTGAGTGGCAGACATGAATATGGTTTCATCTTCCAGCTTCTTGCAGATCACTTTTCTAAAGTTTAGGAGATTCCATGGGGTCATTCTGCCTCAGAGCTTGTCTTTCATCATGTCCAAACAACCTGTCTTGGTGGCCACAGGATAAGCCACCTTCCTTCTGAAAATGAAAATCTAATTTAAGTCCTAATTTCCCCTGTGCTGGCATATTGCAAACGTGCCCTCACCACCCTTCCTTTTCTCTGTCTGTGGCACTACCCATCCCAATTCCCATGCTGTCAGTGAGTAAATTTCTCCCTTGGCAGATCTGCAGATGGTCTCAACCACGCCAGCTCTGTGCCAGTTTACATTGGCCAAAGATCTATTCCCTGCCTGACACGGCTGAATTCACTGCTGGGAAAGGATGTGAGTGACACCACTTGAGCAGACAAAGATCTTGGTGCTACACCACACAAGGCTGGAGAAGTTTTGGCCCCAGTTTCTCCCAGAGGCAGAAAATCAAGCACTTAATTTTGGATAGGGCCACAACAGTGGGATTCATAGTGTTTCTCACTAAGCTCTGCTGGTTTTAGGGAGGACTTTTATCATTTTAGGCTGTATTTTCATGGCTCCAAACTTTCACTCAAGCATCCATTAGAGAAGAGTATCTTACAGGGCTGTTAACAAAAACTGCCTGATTTGCCTGAACTCTGCTGCCCTACTGAGAGTTTATCAGGTGGTTCTAGAACCCTTTGAGCTTTCCCAGCCTCAGCCACCAGTCCTCTTAATGCCTAAAATGAAGAATTCAGCTGATACTTGGGTACACATAACTGATAAATTTTGCAAACCACACATTTCAGATTTTTTAAAGCACTTAAGCTCTAAATCACAGCTGTATCCATTTTAGTTGTTTATACCTCAGCAATAAAAATAAAAAAAAAATATTGCAGCTGAGTCTAAACCACTGCTTGGAGCTAATCAGTGTGACCACTCAGTGCCACTGTGGGTTTCCTTTCCAATCCCCTCACCTTAATTACTGTCTCACACACACACTTGTTGCATCCTGCCTTAAATTACTTGTAAATTCTTTGGCACTGGGAATGTTTCCAGTTAGGCTTTAGCATACCCCTAAGCACAGCAGCCTGAGTAGGACCTGAGGGACTTCTGTAATAAGAATAATTAGTACTGAAATTGGGATGCTTTGGCCTGAAGGGGAAAAGCCACAACAGAGAAATCGATTGAGGTGTCTAAAATGAAGTCTGTTTAAACAAAGAAAAGGAAAAGCCCTGAGTGGCATCTCTGAGTGATGATATAACACAGTGACAGATCTTTTTGGTATAACAAGTAAGCACAGTACCTGAGGAAAACAGTTTTGACATGTGCTGCAAGTACTTCAGGGCAAGACAACCCATCTTTTCTTCAGCAGCAGACAGCTGCTTTTTCATCTTGAATTTCGCTCTGGTTCTTTGGTGGCATACAAGCTTTGGTAGGAATTTTCATGGCCAAGTCTCAGAAAAAGTCTGGACACACTGAGAAAATCCCAGGCTGTGTGCCCAGTATTTTTCTTCTTTTTAGTATTTGTCCTCTCTTTAGCTTGAAAGGACAGTAGACCTTCCACAGCACCCCAGGTGTGATAAACACCATTTTAGCAACTTCTTCAGATTATTTAAGTTGGTTTTCTATAGGAATGAATGGTAAATTTGAATTGACTTGTGTCAACTTTTGGTACCCACGGGATACAAAGAACAGGCTCCAATTTTAGAGACCTTGGACATTTGTCTAGTGCTTTTCTCATCGCAGATGGATCCAAACTCGTCTGTTCTTTACAAACTGGATACTCTATGAAGTGGTTGTCTAGTTTGGTTGATCATCTAAATTTCCCTGCAGGGCATTTTTCATTCTGCAGCATTGTCTTTAGCATGCCAAAGATCTTCGTATAAATCGACCAATTATTTATTAAAAGAGTACTTAACTGAAGTACAACAGATCTAGAGACCAAAATTCCTTGCTCATGGAGTTAAACCAAGCTGTACACACTTCAGTGAGGTCCTGCCTCCTTACACTACTGCTATGTTTGCCTGCCAGCCCTGAACTCTTATTAATAAATTATCTTAAT
Organism: Dicaeum eximium; assembly: GCA_013396995.1. Classification (NCBI taxonomy): domain Eukaryota; kingdom Metazoa; phylum Chordata; class Aves; order Passeriformes; family Dicaeidae; genus Dicaeum; species Dicaeum eximium. Next base: position 253,437 of record VWZP01006534.1, on the reverse strand, counting down.
GATTGTTTTTAGCTAAGACAATAATTTGAAAATTTCCTGAGTACATGCACACACAAAATAGCCACGAGGTTTTACATTTTGATCTTTTATTTCTCATATCCTGTTGAATGCCCTACATAAATTATTCATTTTTTAGCCTTGCTTTATCCCTTTCTCTTAGTAATGGCTTGCTGATGCCAAAGAATAAGATGTGATTCAGCTGTCTGGTGCATGAAGAGAGTGAAGAGGAGCCACTGGGGCTGGCTTTAGTCTGCTCCCTGTCCTGCAACCTGCAGGGTTTGTGCAAATAAACATAGCTTTGAGGCTGAACCAGCTAGACTAGGTATTTCCAAGGTAGTACCATATTAATGATCATAAAACACACTTCCTGACTCTGTCCCAAGAGACCTTTTCAGAGCTGTTTTATGAGAGACTAGGGAGATCTGTTAATGAGTGAAGTAATTATTACCTGTGGGCACAGATTTAGAACGACTTCATGCTTCAGACTCCAAGAGCGTAAATGTCTTTGTTACAGCTATGTTGTGTGCAGTAAACAAAAGGGATGCTCACAGAATTACAGATATGGATGTTAGGATGCATAATGCATTTTTCTTTTTTTTACATTCAGAAAAAAAAAATCACCGAGATAAACAGAAGATTTGGTATCATAA
>VWZP01006534.1:219330-252780 GCA_013396995.1 Dicaeum eximium | reverse complement strand
AAAAAAAAAAAAAAAAAAAAAAAAAAAAAAAAAAAAAAAAAAAAAAAAAACAAAAAAAAAACTGGAGTAATTTTCCATATAATGAGCATGATGAAATCTGCATGTTGTTTATTTACAAACATGCACAAAATTAAACTACATTTCTTGTTTAATTTACAGTATTAAACAAAGGCATAATACCAGACCTGATACCACTCTGCTAGTTCAGAATGTGCTCACTTTTGTTTTGTTTCCAATATTGAATTCTTAATATAATGTTGTGTGTTAATCTGGTATATTTATAGAGTTACACATGCATTTGTGAGATGATATTATATAATTCTAGTATAATCTATTTCAATGTAGCTTTTTTACACAGAGCCAGTACCAGACAAGACTCAGAAATGTCAGTGGCCACACGGCCATCTTGTGTAATTTCTTTTGAGTTTTGGGATTCTTTGAAGAGTTTGATAGTGCTTCACCACTGGATAAACAAGATGACAGGGAGGAGGATCAGGGTTGTGGGTAGCTTGGCTTGTACTAATCCTGTTTTCAACTTTCCACAGTTTTTAGGGGGCAAATTTGACTCCAAGGAGGTCTTGAACAATCCCAAGGGCCAGGTGATGCCTGAACACACTGAGAAGCCATGAAGCACAGAGCTACTACACACTCACACACTCAGAGGTACTTAAGCCAGGATCTGGTACCCAAAATCCCATAAAGAGAGGAAGAAAACAGATTGACAATGGCTCTTTCTCTTCTTTTTACCTCCTCTCCTCATTTAAGGAACTTTACTGAAATTTTGTGGTGACAATGAAATGATGTAACACTTTTGAGGCACTGGAAGAGGGTGCCCAGAGAAGCTGTGGATGCTCCACCCCTGTTTGAGGCCAGGCTGGATGGAGCTCTGAGCAGCCTGGCCTAGTGGAAGGTGTCCCTGTCCACTGCAGAGGATTGGAATGAGATAACCTAAGGCCCCTTCCAACCCATTCCGTGATTCTGTCACTCTGAGAAGCACACGCCTGCACGGGCATGCCAAGCTTTCTTTACAGAAAAAGAGAAGTTTCAGAGAGTGAATTCTTTCAAATATATAACAAATGTCGTGTTTTCTCTGCTTCTCCAAATCCCCCAACAACCATCAGATGGTGAAAAAAGGGGAAGGAAGCACCTGGCTTCACTGTGGTCTTGCTGAGGAGGAGCTTGCAGGGGTCTCTGCAGGGCTCCCTTAGAGAAAAGCCTCAGGTATCAGCTTCTCTAGCAAGTGGAGGCCTCTCCATGGGGCACCTTGAGAAAACCAAGTGGGGAAATGGGAGTTTTCAATGCAGAAAAACTTCTAGGTTTTGGGGTTTTTAAAAAGTCATTTTCTCTATTCCGCTTTGGTTTAACTTCCACAGCTGGTGGGTCTCTAGTGGTCCCTCCTCAAGAGCCAGGTTTATCTTCTGGTAGTTTGAATAATTATCATTTAAAAGCCACTGTGATGGGTCTCCTCACCTTTAATACACATGGCCATTAAATTCCTACTGGGGTATCCAGAACACAAGGGGATGAGTGAGGAAGGAAAATCTCTTATTTCAGACTAAATGTTTTTAGAATTTAGTGATGATTACCTGGAAAGATTTTAAAAATAACTGTGTCATACATGTGATGGTCTGAATTGCTCTGGGTACCTGCTTGCAAGCACTCAGTGGTTACAAGACAGGTAGGGAGCTCATTTAAAGTGCAGCTTAATGCAATCAAAAAAGAAGAAATTATTTCTATTTGTGAAAGGAAGATGACTAAAATAACACCTGGAAAACTGATATAGTGGGTATCAGAATATCACCCAAAGCAGCAAGAAAGGCAATTACCAGATCAGCTCATAGAGAAAACACATGGCCTAAATCTTGATTTTTGATAGAGCTCAACTCCACTGTGAGATTCTACCCCAAGAGTTGCATTTTGCTGGTTTATGGATTTCTGACAAGTTAATTTAAGGTAAGTTTGGGGCTGGTTTATGACCAGGTGTGCGATAAACATAAAAGATTTTTTCAGTGTTCTTTAATGCAAAATACTGGCCCAACTAATGCATCCTTGGTGTAAAGCCACTGAAATCAGATACTGTCCAATAAATCAACTTTATTTTACATTCTACAGCTGTGCAATTGATACTCACCTGGCCTAAACTGGATCTCATCTTACTAGTTATTTCACTTTCTGGAAGATTTTTCTCTCCTTAAACAGTATTTCTTATTTTTGCTGTGGTGTTTGCATTTTATACAGGGGGGAAAAAAATCAAACATGCACAGATATACCCCAGAAGCAGCTGGGTCCTGTATATCTGTTTACTGAAAACGTGAAATTATGCAAGCCTTGATAAAACTGCTCATGTGGTTGTGTTTTGGGGTCTTCAGAAATGCAGAACACAGTGAGTACCAGTGAGCTTCAATCCTTTAAATGAGAACCTATATGATGAAAAAACTTTTAAAGCATTTTCATTCCTGAAGTCATAGTTTATCACTTATGGGCTTTTGTAAACTCTATTACACAGTTAGCTGCAGCTTGAGCACCTAAATAGGATATAAATATAACTTTGCTTCTTCCATCTTTTTTATTTTATATTTCTTGTTTGGGATTTATATCACAACCACTTGTCTCAAATAGGAACTAAACTTCTTTTTCTTTTTTTTCCCACTGAAAGGTATGAATTCCTGAATGGCAATTTAGCGTGGACACTTCAGGGAAACACTGCATGCCTTTTCACATGATTTACATTAAGCTTTCATTAAAAATGAGAGTGGATTAGATCCTACTGCATAAGAGCAGCAGAAAGTAGATGATGGTCTCCAGAAGCTGAATGGAGAAACGGAGAATTGCATTAATATTTGATTTTTTACTCTCTCCTTTTCAGATGTTAAGAACTGTAAGGTAGCTCTCCGGGTAACAGGGAAAAGCTGAGGATCAGAATCAGTTTGGGAAGGTGGACTCATAGGGATTGAGACCCCCTCTGTTCACATGGAATAAAATCCAACATTTCAGAGGGAGAAGGGTTAAATTTTAGAGCTTATCCATGTGAGCCAGTTTGTCCTTTGGCCTGCATACAGTCAGGAGCATGGGGCTGCAAGATATGTTCTTGCCTGTTGGACTCAACAGCAGCACCACCAGCTAAAATCTACAACATTGTCACGCAGAAATCCAGATTAAACAGTGATATTGGTCCCTGCTTGCCTTAAAATCTATGAATACATGCCCAATAAATGAAGATCACCTACCATGTAATTTTCAGCGAGATTGGAGCCACGGCGAGGGTGGGACAAGAATAGCATCAAATAAAGGCAAATATTCCTGAAATCTGCATGCTATTATTTCTACCCAGAAAAAGGGGTCTGCAGGTCCAGGATGGAGGTAGTGGGAAAGAACATCTGGCAGCTGGAAGGTAACCAGAAATCAGGAACATATGGGAGAAGGGCTGTGGAGAGGCGGGGACGGGGCGGTTTCCAACACCCCGTGTCATACCATGCCTAACCCCAGATTTAGTGGGGGCCACTGAGTGAGTTTGTGTGGTTGCCAGTGCCTTGTGCAGCGTTATTGTTGCTTTGTTTTGTTTCTAAGGAGAATTACAATCTGTTGCTGTATTAAATACGGGTTTGTACGCGTGTAGAGATGTGTGTGTTTCTCCTCTGCTCTAAGACGTCGTTTTCAGCCTCAGAAGTAATTTTCAGATTCAGAAAGGGTGGGAGAGCCAAGGAAATGTGATTTGTTTGTCTACATTATCTGGGAATGACATGACTTGCTGTTTCCTAGGGAAAGCTCTATAATTTGGTTGCAGATCTATATTTAAATGTGGGAGAGAGTCTAAAGGGGACCTGACACCTCCACTGTAAAAACTCAGATAATACAGACTTCAGGAGTTTAGAGTTCAAGGTATTTACATATTGATGTTTTCCAGCACTGGTGCAAGCAATCTAACAGCACAGGATTTGCCACCAAACAACTGTTTGGTTTGGGGGTTTCTCAACTCTCATTTAAGTGCGAATTCCTAGATATCTGAATTTACAAGGGCAGGTCTGCTGGATTTCCTTTTGCATATTTTTGGCAGCAGTCCACCTCGTTAATGCAGGAGAGAATCAGACAATATTATAAGAAAAACACATATGACACTCAAGGGAATTAGAAATATATTGTTAATTTGACGCAGTGTTAATAGGCCCCCTAATGTCACCAGTTTTTCCTAACAGTTGTCTGCAATGTTTATTTCTTGTTGTACCAACAAAATCATGGTTCATATTATAGATGTGAGCTCGGTGATGGTGGCTCTTTAAGAGAGATGTGTTCTCCAGTAGGTGTTCAGCATTTAGTACTTCTCTTCATTTTAATCAAAGAAAAGTCTCTAAGTCAAAGGAGGGAGGAAATCAAACTCTGACTCAAATCTCTCGTGTAGAAGTAGATATTATTTTTGAATGATGCCTCCTGAGAAACTTTCCATTGACCTCTAAAGCAGAAGGGCTGCAATGGAGTGGTTATCAGGTTTAACTTCTGTGACCCACAGCTGAAATCATTGTAGACGAGTGGCTACAGGGAGATTAAATTCAGAATGTCCTGTAAGCTGAAAGAAATATAAATCTAAGCAGTGCTCTTTAAGAAGCATTAAAGAGTGTGTATAGAAATTTAAAATTCCTCTGTGTTAAGTCACTTGGTATTCCTTTTAGATTCCTTGTAGATTTATGAAGGACTACACCATTATTTTTGACCTTTTCCAACTAAGGGCTGGGAGGTTATAAGTTTTGCTCTGGTAATTACCTATCAGTCTAACAAAGTAACCTTAATTAGTAGGATTTTTTCATCCCATATATAGGAATGGGGCATGGTGTGAACACATGTTATTATGATTTAACACCTCGCTCAGATCTCTTGTATATCCTTTGTCTTGTGCTGTCACCACTGTAATTAGGCAGCAGAGGTGCAATATATTCAGATTTTTGTCAATACCTGCCCAAAGCTCTAAATGCAAGTGTGATAGAAATGAAGGCTAATATGCAAAGAAAAGCTGTAATGACCATTGTAGACAACCAAGCTCCATTTAGCTGACTGTAGTGAGCTCACTCTGGTTTGCTCACAAAAGCCTTGCTCATGGGATCACTCTGGTTTCATCAAGATGGATTATTGCTTAGACAGAGCAGATTTTTTTCTCTTTCATTTTAGCACAAATCTGTTTTATCTTCCCTCAACCTGGCTTTTGATTAGAACAGGTTCAGAAGTGCTGCAGACAATACTTGTATCACATAATCTGTGGATTTCCAATTCGACTTGCACTGATTAACCAACTTCATTATGCACAAATCCCAAGCAGGCAATCCCACACATCCCTGTGCCACACTTCCTCCCTCTCCCTGCAAATCCAGTTCAGTGGGACTTGGGAAAACATTTTCTTACTGAACACAAGGGAGTCTTCCCTCCCTCTTCCCTCCTTCCCTGTTCTTACACATTGGGATTACATACACCCAGTTATTTTGTGCAAATGTCACCAGAAAAAAAATGAAATTCATCTATGCAACTAAGTATAGCTAGAAATACTCATTAGATAAAAGATTGGTTCACACAGTTTCCTTAAATGTTCCACTGCTTTCTTATTTGTTTCTCATCTAGCAATGAGGTCTCACTCTCCAGAGAATTTCTCTTCCTGAACCCAAGAGCAATATTTATTCACTCAGAGATTAAAACCCATACTATGTGATATGGGTAACTGATCACATAACTCAGACACTGACTATCAAATAATTTCAGTGAAATCTCTCCACCAAAAGAGAAAAGCAGCACAAAAACTCTCATGGGTGAAATGGGATTTGTTTGGGGTTTTTTTAGGTCTGCCAGGAGACAGTCAGAAAGCAGGAAAAAGGCAAATTTTGCTGCATAAGTTGTTGTAAACAACATGATGTCACCTGCTTTCTTCATCAAGCTTATACTGCTCAGCAGAGAGCATGAACAGTGCTCTTAGTTTCTCCTAGTGAGAGACCTGCTTTTACTATCATTTACACTTTTCCTTCAACGTTTTGTTTGGAGCTATCAGCAACCCTTTGCAACTGCTGCAGCAGTGAATAACTTATTTCTGAGGAGCCCCACTGCAGCTTCCATTGTGATAAAACAGCAGCTGTGCACCGTGGAATTTGTGAGCGACCAGCTTCTAAAAGAACTTTTCTTATCTCTCAGTTATTTTTTAAAATCTCCTGGGAAGCTTTCCTCCAAGCCACCTTAGGATGCAGTTCATTAAAGCTGTGTACAAGGTGAGGAGCCACCTGGGAGGGAAGGGATGGTGCTACAAGACACAGGAGGGGAATGGATGCAGAATACACAGGATGTGACAGTGGGGAAGGGATGGAAAAGATGAGAGGAGTGTATGGGAATGCATTCACAATACTGGGAAAATATTAATTATTGCAAAGCCATACAACAAGTGGGACAACTCCTCCTGGTGAAGTCCATGGGTCTTCTTGAAAATAAAGTAGAAATTAGCATTAACTAATGTACACACTTTGCAAATAAGCCAAGAAATCACATAAAGTGGGTAGTTAAAAGCAGACACCCAGATGCAAGTGGCTTGCTGAACTTTTCATCATAATTAAATAAATACTGCAAGGGCAACCCATCCTACCAAAAAAAATCTGGAATAATTCAGAATATTCAGAAAAGAATAATTCTGCAATTCAGAATTGCACCTTATTCTTACCTGGTGACTGTGATAATCACATAGGAGTCAGATTCCATCCAGAAAAACAGCTCAGAGGAAGATATCTGAGTTTTATGCAGCTAAAAGTAGGTGAGAGGGGCGTCACACACATCCCATCAAATTCAGAGAAAAAATAAGCAACAGATGGAATAAAAAAAATTTTATATTCATAAAAGACATACTCTCCATCAAGTGTCTGTAGTTTTTATTTTTTGTGATGTAATAGTTATAATGTTCAGTAATTGACTGGAACGTGAAAACTCTTGATATTATGCNTTGTGATATAATATTTATATTATATTTGTGATATAATTTATTTATAAATATTATAAAGTTCACTACTTGACTGGAAGGTGAAAACTCTTGATATTATGAATTATCCTTTAACATAATAAAAATTATCATGTTAGCAAAGTTTCAGGAATATTAAATGCTTCTTTAGCTATTTCTTTAAGATAAGTAGCATAAAAATACTAAAAGCCATCTATTCCAGAGGTATATGTCACCCTTTGTTAGAAGCACAAGAGTCAATGTTCTGTAAATATCTACTTAAAACGTTTTTCTCTAAGACACTGTGAGAAGTCTCATCAGGTTAATGTGCCAATATATCCATGTTAAAGGATGCTAAAGGATGCTCTAACAAAATAAATGTATCATGATATCTACCTTGAGTTTAAAACTCAAGGCTAAGAAAAGTAATATGATTCAGAAATCTAAGGCAATACACCATCTCTGAGGGCAGAAATGCAGGATGATTTCCTCATTTCCACAGGTTTCCTGTGCAAGTGGCAATGTATTTTATTTTCCTCACCAGCAAGGAGATACATGGCTGAAAGCTGCACAGGAGGACAGGCTTTTGCAACTGGATTCCTGTACAAATCATCTGGCTGTAACAGGACTTGAAAAATAAATTGATATTTATGTACATTTCTACGGTATCCACTACACAGTATTTCAATACTGTGCACAAACTAATGCAGGCCTAGGCATGGCTCAATTCTTACTCTGATTTCTACCAGTGCAACACTGACTTCAATGTGCTTATGTCAGATTTTCTCTAAAGGAATTGAAATTGGAGGCAGACTGCTCTTTGAGCAGCACTCAGAGCTATGTAGTTCAGCAGAATTTACACAGTTTCTATTAGCACTTATTCAAAGTTGGCCACAAGTGTCAAATGAAGCTCCCATTTACAGAAATTAAGGTACTTAATTAAAATCTTACCAATAAAAAAGGGATTTTCCATTGTGTAATTGGAAGTCCAGATACTTAATCCTACTTAAAAATAACAAGTGCTCACACTTTTAAATCAAGAAATGCCCTTTTTATTTTACTTTCAATAGTGTGTGAACAGTAAGCTCCCTATGGTTTTAACCACTGAATTCTTATAATTTAAATGTTTTTGAACTTCTGGTGAATGTTTATATTTGTTTTTGACTTTGAATTTGATTATGCTGTTTATACTGTGATGTCCCCAGAACTTTGTCAGGGTAGGGAAGTTTCCTTTAGAAATCAAGATTTCCTCAGGATTAATAAATGAAAATAGGCTGTATCTTTTTAAATTAGTGCTGGGAAATCTCTAATTTGCCAAGTCACTTGAACCAGCAGCTCAGGGCCAAATCCAGAGGGTTGGACACTGCTTTTCTACCTGGCCATGCAAGGCAAACAAGGAGTAGAGGATGCCTAACAATGATTTGGAGTCTGTGTAACAGCAGCTGTAGAGCATCCTGGGGAACATCTCTGTCATGGAGATACAAACTTCAGACTCTCTTTTTGCAGTGGGAATCCACATCTCATGCTCTAATCCAACAGATGGAGAAGCTGGGCTGTGGAGGATGGGGTGAGATGTATCTCAGGTGGTGCAGCAGGACAGTGGCAGGTCTCTGTGAAGCCCCCAGGGCTGCATCCAGGAGGTCAGGCTACCTAAAAATGAATTTATCATGGCCTCAGAGCCCACAGCTCCCTTTCAGGAGTCATTCCTGTGGAAGACACATCTTTTGACCAGTGAGAGCTCCAAGTACAGAAAGACCAGCCCAACACTGTTATAACAATTACACCATTCATTTCCAAACTGACAGTCATGAGGGTCCTCACTGAGATTCCTGAGGTGCTATAGCAATTTATGAAATGATCAGGGAAGTATTTATTTAGACACTGTTTAAACAGGACCCTCTGGGAATTCTTTTTAATATACGCAGAAACTAATAGAGAACTTATCCAATTTGGCAGGGTACTGTGCAGGGACTGGTGTGTGCTTACATGTTCAAACTAAATTGCCTTTCTGCTTGTTCTGCATACCAGGCCAGCCATGAATCATTGTCTCTGAATAATTTGATCTACAGTTTCAGATCATTGTGCTGTGCCGGATTCCTGTGCACAGAGCATTTTTTAATCACTGCTGAAGTGCAGGTGGAACAACAGGAGACATCTCAGGAGTCTTGTAACACCCACCTTCTTTCACTTGAAGGCAAAAAAACTTTGTAAGGTTCCTCTTTGTGGAGAATTTCCTCCTCTCCAGAAACCACCATAGGTTTTGGCAGAGTCACATGCCATTTGGCAGGATTCATGAGGGTTCAAGAACTGCCAGGCCTGCTTTTGCCAGGGAATAAAACTGATCCAAGCTTTAAAGGAGTCAGTTGAGAGCGTTCCCATGGATTTTGAGAGCTTTAGAGCAAGCCTGGGTCAGAGATGATGCACCATAACAAAGCATTTCTGAGCAATAAGCACAGCCTTGTACCCACTACACCCAGAGGAGCCAGTTTGGTTACACTGGGTGAGGTTCAAAAGACTGGCAGGAGCCACTGAGGTGTCCCGGCCTTTCTCTCTCTCTCTTTATTTTCATTTTTAGCATCATTGATACATTTAACCTGACATAGAAATAGGAACACACAGCTGAGTGCAATCAGAGGGACCTCAGTAACCCACAGAAGCTCCTTTAGCCCCATTTATTCTCCTGCTCAGACACAGACCCAGTCAAAAGGGACACTGGGCTGTCTCTGCCCTGTGACCTCTGCTCCCAGTGTGAGTGGGGTGAGGCACTGCCCACCATCCCCCAAAGCCTGGCCAGCAGCACAGCTGAACCACAGCATGCTGTGACTCTCAGAGAGACAAACTTCTAGAGGTGTGATACAAGGGCTTTGGAGGTGTCCAGCGCTGTTTAGCACAGAGATATTTGTCCAAATTTTAATAATTCACATGACTAGATTATTGGATATTGCACTCAAAACTCTACTCATCCTCTATACCTCCTTTGCAGAGGCCCACATACTGCAATAAGGTGTTTTTAAAACAAAAACTGTGGGAGTCCTTGTCCACTGTCCAGAACAAAGTTAGCTAAATACAGTGCCTGATTTCAGTCTCCTTTCACAAGGATGGACATCATCCTTGGAGATAATTAAACTGTAAGGTTTGAGGTGCTGTAAAGATGTTTAACTCTCCTGAAATTAGGCAGCATTAAACCCCGAGTCAGAGTTAAAATCTCTTTCTCTTCCTAGCCACCAGCCAAGCCATGTGCAGTGTTCTTAGTCTAGCATTCTGCTCCAAGAGGAGCCTGTTTACAACAGACACAGCACAAACCACAACCACCATTTAGCTGACAGGATCAAAACCAGGAATATAAGAATAGCTGCCGTGCTCTTATTCTAATTATTAGCCACTTTCTCTAGTTCTCTCCAGAGACTTGAGGCTTGTTTGTTGCAGCAGACATATCTATTATTAATCTTTGGGTAGCCAGTAGAATAATTTGCAGCATTCATTAAAAAGTATCACCTTATGGATTACTAAAAAGCATCTATGCTTTTGCTAATGAGCCCCAGTAGTGCAATACTTTACATATTTTATGGCCAGACAATTATGTGATGTCTTGTTTTTATAGTCAATCTGAAAATGAATTGTTTCAGACATAGAGATAGTAGCCAACATGAGAGAAGTTAGCACTGGGAAATCTTGCCTCCTGAGTTGCTGAGTTATAACTGTGAAGAGGTGACACATTTCCAAAGCATTCTTTTATTATTTCTGAAATCCTGCAGCCCACAAAAAATGTCTGTTATTCACACTTGGGATAAAGCATGATAAATGCAAAGAAAAAGAAGCCAGGGAATTTCAGAAATAAACTGGTTTTTTATGGAATGTTTTTTTAAACATGTTTCATCTGAAAATAATATAGATATTTAACACTTGCCTGTTTAAGGTGATAATAAAATCTGTATTTCATCTATAGGTAGATGGTGAAATCATTCAGCTCTCAAAAAAAGGCAGCATTAAGTATTAAGTATTTGCTCATATGAAGTGGTTGCCTCCATGAAGAGTCACCAATTTACATAAAGATTCATCTATTTGACCTCACAATTATCCAAGAAAAAGTATTTACTTCAGTTCCAAGATGTCTTTGAGAAATAACATGTTGTTCTTTTATTTTCCCTGTTACTCTTAAATTTCTTATTTCTCCCTTTTGTCTTTGTCCTTTAAAAACATTAGTGAAGCAAATCCATCACAAGAGGTGGCAGCTCAGGTGTCTGGCTCTGGCCTGCCCAGCACAGCCCTGGAGGGACCCCCTTGAGGCATTTGGGAATAATTCACTCTCAATGCCCATTAAATCTTTAGCCTCTCCTTGGAGACTGCAACAAGGGTGCCAATTAATGTCAATTGTCACCGTGGTTTATGTGGCTGGGACACCTGCCCACGAGGGGCTGAGCAGAGGTCCCCAGCACCTGTCTGTGCTGCTCCAGTGTATAAATGGTTCCACAGGTGAGGAAGCAGCCCTGGCTCGTCACAAATTTCATTCATTGCTGGCATGAGGGGGACAGGAGCTGCACTTCAGCCAGAGGGGAGGACTCTGCAGCACAGCTCAGCTCTCCTGTGATCTTTTCCTCTTTCCATGATGTCTCTCTTGTAGCTGACATTCTCTATTTTCTTCTTTGCAAACTGACAAGAATCAATACTTCATTGAAAGCTGCTGCTTACACAGCTTTGCAGCCCAGCAGGTACAGACCAAGCTGGTGTCATGACTGATGCAAGTTATTTAAGTAATATTTGTTCTATACCTCCAGAAAAGAGGGCTAGAAATAGTCTGGGAGTTATCAGTTATTGCAATTTATTGCTCTTCTAATGTTTCTTATCTTATTAAAAAGAGAGCAGGCTGTTAATCAGAAAAGATCTCCTGTCAGCTTGCAGTCTCCTCAGCTCCCCATGTTGTACCACCAACCACAGCCTGTGGAGACTGGAAATGACTGCCCAGAGCTTGGGTTTCCAAAATCCATCTTTTGGCAGTAGACAGTTAATTTTGAGAGTAAATATGACAAATTAAAATAACTGGTTTATGACTGAAGGTACTGATGAACCTTGGGCTTCCTCCAGCCAGGCTTGTGCACCCTGTCCTGCCTGCAGACCTCACTTAGGTTTCCCTCATGCCTCATATGTTTATATATTTCCTCTTTCTTTTTCCCCAGATGTAAACACTCACCTGGTTTTCACTGGAATAGTATTTGGCCTCATTCCCTGATTTTCAGTGTAGCCTCTGTTTAAATTAATTGGTCCCCTGGGACTAACATTTGCCCATATCACCAATAACCTGTTGTACACAGAAGCAGATTCTGCCCACCCAGGGGAATAATTAGGGAGAGGATTCAGTGTGGAAAACTTTATGGACCTTTTTTTACTTTCTTCCTCACTGGCATGGGCTTTACCAAGAAATTTGCTTATAATCCTTACATGCTAATAAACTGATTTTTGTTGCCAGCTAGTTCAGTGAATCTTATATTGTGCCACAGGATGAGATGGACAATTTCCTTTCGTTCTTCTGACACGTCCAGCTATTAGTCAGTTATATTCTGTTTTTAGACTCGCCCAATCACCTCAAAATCTGAATCACCCATCTGCCAGTAAGCTATGAAAACTGCAGAGTGCAATTAGTTGTACAATATAATTAGTGTATTTTCCTAGCTTTCTGAGTCATGTCTTTCCAGCATTCTGCAGTGAGAATTATAGAGGTGTTTCAGGCTTAGGTGTTCATGGGAATGAGATTCCTTTTGTAAGAAGCTCCTGAAAACATTAAAGGCTGTTCAGAACTAAATTAAATTGTATTGAGATATTATGCTGGATTTGGGAACTGATGCTGGATTGCACACATATAGGCACATAATTGTACACATTGGAATAGGAAAGAATAAAAAGAAACTTCTGAACGTTAACATTTTATTGTAAGTATGGCAGGGCAATGTCTTTATCTTCTTGCAAATTTAGGTGCCATTGAACCCCTAAAAAACATGGAATGGGTATTAAATATCTGATCTTTTAATTACATCTCACATGTCTCCAGATCTTTCCCATGCACAGTGCAAAACTAAGGCCTGAGCCCATTCACTGTGCAGGTGCATCCCACAGAATTTTCCTGGGATCAGAGAACTGCAGGCAACATGGAGAAGTTTTCATCCAAGCTTCCATTTTCTGTCCTTTTGGTGGCTGACTGGCAGAAAACGGAACTGGACACCCCCTTTTCCTCAGCGGGGATCTGTTGCCACCCCGGTGGATCCCGGGGAGAGGGGAGGCAGGGCTGTGTGTTTGTGTTTATCCTGCACAGCCTGAGTGCTGAGCACTCACTGATGCGTAACCAGAGTTTTTCTCATTTAGCCAATTGCCCTGGACCCTGGCTGGGGGGGTGTGATTTGCATAATCACTACCCAGGTACAGGCAGTGTGTGCATGCCCTGCTCTGGCAATCAGCCCCTGCTCACCCAATCAGGGATTTGCATAATCCCCTTGCAGCTCCTTCCCAGCAGCTTCACTCTGGAAATGCAAAGCCCTCCATTCTCCTTGGCTGCTGCAATCCCTCTGTGCCGAATGGCTTCTCTGCTGCTTCATTTCTCAAATGTTTTCCAGCAACAAAGACATTTCTTTTGCCCCTGATGTCCATTCCCATGAAAAGAAGAGAGAAAACACACTGAAATCTTGGCACAGATTGGTTTTATCTCTAAATTTCTAGGGTGAGGCTGAGGAAGGGGATTCTGCCCCTCTAACCCACTTCAGCAAGACTCCACCTGCAGTCCTGTGTCCAGTTCTGGGGTCTTCAGCACAGGAAAGACATGGACCTGTTGGAGTGGGTCAAGAGGAGGGTCACGAAGATGGTCAGAGGAATTGAACACCTCTCCTGTGAGGAAAGGCTGAGAGAGCTGGGGTTGTTCATCTGGGGGAGGGAAGGCCACAGGGAGACCTTAGAGCACCTTCCAGTCCCTACAGGAGGCAAGCTTTCCAGCAGGGGTTATTGCAAAAGGACAAGGGGCAATGGTTGTAAAATAAGAGAGGGTCAGTTTAAATTAGATACAAGGAAAAAGTGTTTTTCAATAAGGATGGCAAAACACTGGAGCAGCTTGTCCAGAAAGGACAATGGCAGATGTCTCGTCCCTAGGAACATCCAAAACCCAAAGGTTTGATGGAGCTCTGAGCAGCCTGGTCTGGTTGAAGATGTCCCAGTTCTTTGCAGGGGGTTGGACTAGGTGACCTTTAGATATCTCTTCCAACCCATGCCATTCTGTGATCTTCCCTGTCCCATCATCCTGCACAGGGCAAGGCTCCCAGGCAATCTCTCCTGGTTATGTTTCCACCAGGAGATCCATGTCCCAGTTTCCACTTGAGCTTTGCAAGATGACAGGTACACCCAGGCCAGGCCCTTTGGGAATGAGAGAGGGAAAGGAGTGGAAGAATGGGGAACAAAAAGCAATTTATGAATGGAGAGATCAGGGATGCAAATCCCAAATACCTTACTGTACCTAAATACAATAAAATTGTACTATAAAATTTCCTCTGCTCTTTCTGGCCTTTCTGGTCTTACACTGAAGATTCTAAATTGTTTTCAAGGCAATGCAATATGAGAAAGCAGCTAAAATGAGCTCCATAATACCAGTGTCCCTCGTGTATCCCATTTAATATCACTGTCTGTTACATAGCTAGGAAATTTAGAGATAAAATCCTTGACTTCACCAAATGAAGTGCCACTGAAGGTGGAAGCACACTGCACAAAAGCAGCAGTGAGTGTGACTGATTTTCCTTTAAAACTATTTTAAATTATGATATGTAACTTCATTTGTTTTTAATGTGTTGTACGACTGCACAAGAAAATCACATATAATGAGTGCATGATGGATCATCAAACTCAGAATTAAGGTTGATTACAAACATCAACATCATCCTAAAGTTGAGGTCATGGATTCAATCTGGAAAAAGCATTTAAAACCTCGAGGTAATTATTTGCTTTGTAAAAAAAAGTAAATGGTATCAACTTCAACTGCTAATGGAGTAAAAGGTGCTCCCAGCCCGGCTTCTGAGGTCATAGACTATTTGTGATATACAACACCTTTTGCAAGACCTATCAAGGAAATAACCTTAGGAATGATGTATGGCACAGCCTAATGGTCTAAGAAGAGCCTTTTGCTGACCACCAAACAGTCGTGCACTCAGATTCCCCACATTTTATGATGTCACAGAACACCATAATCCATAAATCTTTGGTAAATGCCTGCTTATCTCTAAAGCACCTACACACATTGTTGACAACGTTTTTTTGTAGAACTGTAAATTCTTACTAGTTACAGGTATTTTAATGTTTCTACAGCTCAGATATTTACTGTTCTGCCTCAGGAAGAAATATGCTCAAGGCAAAATTTTTACTTTATTGCTGTCTGTAATAGGCAGATATTTTTCTTGCAAGGGATTTCCTGCAATAAATACCATTGTCATTCTTATGACTGAAGTTGTTGGCTTGAAACACCTTGTCCTGAAATACTGCCTTTCCAAGCCATTATTATATAATTACTACAGCTTTTGACCTAGTTACACAAAACAGGATGCAGTCCTTTTCTCTTCAGTATTCCCGAGGAAAGGACAAAGGGGAAATATTTATTTTTCAGGTGAAAAATTGTTAACTTAGAATTACCAGGAGACAGGTACAACCCCCCCTTTGAGTTGTGTCTGGGGCTGTGTGTACTTTATAGCCCCAGCAAACACCTGTGTTTGCAATGGAGAACAATTGCAAAAAAAAACAAACCACAGTAGTCATGATCCAGCTACCATTAAACCAGTCAGACAACAGGGGGACAAAGGAATTGCTGTAAGGGGTACAGGGGTGTCACTTCTGCATAGAAGACTATGGTTAGCATCGCCACAAGAGGCCTGAAATAATCTTCCCCTGTCAAACTGAAGCCTAAAGGTGAAAAACTACTTCAATATGTCCTTGGAAAAAATAAAAAATTTGCTTAAAAATTTGCTTTAAAAAGCCAGGTGAGTGTGGGAGATGAACCTCATTCTTTGACCACTCTGAACAATTGCTCTCTTTATCCATTGCATATTTGTCCCAATACCAGTCAGACAATTGTAATACAATACTTAAGAATATTGTATTTCTATAATGCAAAATACA
This sequence comes from Dicaeum eximium, assembly GCA_013396995.1. Classification (NCBI taxonomy): domain Eukaryota; kingdom Metazoa; phylum Chordata; class Aves; order Passeriformes; family Dicaeidae; genus Dicaeum; species Dicaeum eximium. Next base: position 236,696 of record VWZP01006534.1, on the reverse strand, counting down.
AAAATGCTTTAATAGCATTCCAGACTTTGTTGCAGTCATGTAGCCTAATTTGTTTTCCAAAAAAATTTCTTTTTTCCCCTCTGAATTATGATCTTCCTTTACATGCAATGAAATGTTGGCTTTCTTGTTTGAGTGCTGCTGCTTCCTGTTTGCAAGTACCAGAACCCATGCTCTTTAAACTGCAGTTGTTATTAATAAAGGTCTCAATGACTGACAAATCCCTACTTCATGCCTCTTTATTTTACCCATGGGAGCTAGTTAAGCTGTATTGTTTGATTTGTATACATTGATGTTCTGATAGCACTGGCCACTTCTGTTTCAGTTGGAGTGGAAATACATTCCTTGTTGGCTCCTTATTAAACATTTCTTGGGCAGCTTTTGTGTCCACTCACAATCCCTTATTTTCAAACTACTTAAACACTGCTCTATTTTTTTTGTCATTTACTAATCTCCTGTGTCTTCTGAGTGTAGGAAGAAAAATAGCTCACTTATTTATGTCTGATTCTCCCTTAACTTGCCTGGTTCTTCCAAAAGAGTCTCTGTATAATTACCGTGCTGTTAAACCATCGCTCCAGAATTCCTTAGAAATTTACTTCTTATCTCCCTTGGAAGTAAATCACAGTTTAATCACTTGCCAAAGCTGGTATTAAGTGTCCAATTAAAAACCAAACCTTTTGCAGCTTATCACTTTATGCTGTAAGGAACAGGTGTGTTTTTAGGTGAGTCCTGGGCTGATTTCTATTGAATTATCTGGTAGGACTCCCACTGGCTTCAGGGCGTGTGGAATGAGGCAGATGGTGGAGCATTTCTTTGGAATAAGGACCTGATGGATGTCTTCTGAGCCTGGATAACTCCCCCAAGGCTCATTGAAGCCTGCAGGTCCAAAATTCCCAAGGATCTAACCCTATTACATTCTTCAGCCATACAGCTGTGAATTTGCAAATCAGGCAGAACTGGAAAGAAGCATCATTAGGAAAAGCTGCTGGAATAGCTGGAGAATGGCTGAGGGGCACATCCTAAATAGATGTCTCAGCCAGTGGCCCAGGGTTCCTAGTTCTGTTTTGAGATGGGTGAACACTTGTCACTGTGCACCCAGAGATGATAAATTTGGCATAAAGTGTGTCCTGGTTGCACCCGTGCCACGGTTGTCACATTACTGGTGACTATGAACTCTCAGCACAGTTTTGGGCAAGTTACACCTGGACACTGTCCCAATAAAATGTTCAGCCCATGCTGCTGGGCATTTAGGTGGGTTTATGCTGGAAAGCTGCTGATGTCTCCCATCATTTGCAGTCATATTTGCCTTGCCCTTACCTGCCCATGTTTAGAATCTGATCCCAACCTGGTACCTCAGAGTTGCACCAGTTCTTTTCCTGGGAGACTCTGTATCTGGGGAGATTACCAGCTGGATTTGCTCTTTATCAGCTTGCAAGGATTCCATCTCCATGCACAGAGAAAGATTATTTAATTTATACTTGTTCTGGCCTCTTTGTGTGCCAGTGACAAATTCACATGCAAAGCTCTGTCTGGTACATGGGAAGTGCAGCATCTCCTGAAAGCCCTTCCTGACCACAAACACCAGAACAGCTTCAGCATCACATCCCAGTTCTTATCAATGTTAACAACCCAGGCAGTCTCCAGAGACTCTCCTCTTTCCCTGCACATTGTATTTCATGGTGCTGAATAATCCACTGCACACTCCCTTCCTCCCACATATCTCATTTTTTAATCTCTTATGTGATCGTTACACATGATATATGATAAAAGGTAACTTTTCCAGATCCAGAAATGGTGTCATTCCAGAAACAGGCCATTTTGTCATAAGATAGCACAAAAGATGTTCATACTCACTTAGTAAAAGCCCTAAGGGTGTGCCAAGACACAGAAGATTGTGACTGAATGGAAACTTCAATTCTTCTGATTCACTCTGCTATTACCATGTGCAAAACCCTTTCCAGTGGATATTGTTGCAAATGAATATATCTGGATCAGACCTGGAAGACCCTACCTAAGGAAATCTGCTGCTGAACTGAAGCCCTGGGTGAGAAGTGAGGTCAGAACCTCAAAGTCTGTTCAAATAAATCAGGGCTGATTACCAGTGAGCGGTGAAATTGCAGTTTTTACACAGTGATAGGTACACATTTGGCCGTTTGAATTTTTTTAGTTACATTCATTTTCAGTCATCTCACTAAATGAAAAACAGATGCCACCAACAAGTATTAGAGCTCACAAAGATGGATTTACACATTTCTTTTACTGAGTGTTTTTATCAATAATGCACATGAAAAGGGTCTGGGAAGTTTTATTACATTAGTTTAGCCACCATAAATCAGCACAGAATAGAAAGCCCACTAAAATTACCACCTTAAGGCAAACACAGCAATGATGAAGTGTTATGTTCTAACCCTCAGAACAGACTGGGTGATGATCCTCCTCTCAAACTTTGGTGAAGTGATCACGAGTGCAATGATGGGCTTTGTGACTGTTTCATTCTGCTCATCTAGAGAAGACAGGAAAGCAAAGGCAGGCCTGGAGACAGCAGCTCTTTTTTTCAGTTTTCTGTGGTTTTCAGTTTTGCTGTGCTTTCAGCCAGGACCAGGACAGGATGCTGTGACACTGCACACTGCTCAGCCTCTCTCCTGCTTTGCCTGGCAGCAATTTCCTGGGTGGTGAGTGATCCTCTGGAGGAATCTTCACTCCTTCCTTCAAAGGATTTGAACTGCTGGGGGCCAGCCAGAAGAGAGGACACAACCCATGGGTGAGCCTGTGCCACTGGTCCTCCCCACCACAGGGCATCTCCAGGCAGGGTGGGAGCTGCTGCAGCCCCTGCCTGGAAAAGCAGGGCCCATTCATGCAGGAATTGCTGCTGCTTTGGGTCTCAGGCAGTGGCAGCCCTGGTTCTGTCCCTCGCCAAGTCAGTGCAGCCACAGATGCTTCCCTAATCCAACCACAGCTTGCATCCCTCATCTCAGCCCTGCTTTGCAGTAATCCCATTCAACTGCTTAATTACTGCCATACTCAGACAACTGTATAATTTCCTCTTGTGAATTAATAACAGTAATAATAGTACTACTAGTAGTAATAATGATAACAGTAATAAACTATTGTTGGGATTTCCCCTCATTATTAATTGCTTGCTCCTTTGGCCTTCCTACGGAGATGGCCAGCAATAATGCCAAGCAGGAAATTGTTGTTTGGTTTGAATATTGTCATATGCCTCCTAGAGCTCCTGTTGAGACCACCAGTTTGTTCCAGAGAGGACATGTTCAGTAACTATCAGATGATGATGACTAACTGGTTTATGAATTCAAGTCAGTGGTCTAGAAGTGAAAGGATTTATTTTTCTGTTTGCTTTTTTAATCTCAGCATCAGTCCTCAGAGCCAGAGTCATCCCATTTTTGTCCCTCCATCAAGCTGTGGTTATACTGATTCGTCAAGATGGTTTGAAATTCTTTTCTCTTGTCCTTTGAGGCTAGAGGCTTCTTTGTTCCTTAATATTTTCCTCTCCTCAGTGTATTTTAGGATGATTCTCTAACCCTGTCTTGTTAAACCTAATTGGACAGGACCTTAATCGAGGTGACTACATCGAATGTCGTGTTTTCCTCTTCTCTGACCACTATCGTAGCCTCTTCCAGGAGTTATTCTTTTGGAGAAACTTTTTCTTAGGAAGTATAAATGTTTAGAAAAGAAATTAGCTCCAAATGTGACTAGCCACTCACCCATAAGTCATGATTTGCCTATTTTCCCAGCCTTTGTTTCTTGTACCAGTCAAAGGAAAGCTGAAAACAAAATTGATTAAATGTTTTCACAACGTAGCATCAAAGGCTCTAATTTTGCTCATTCAAATAATTTAAACAAGATCAGACAAAGTGAATACTTGGAAGGGACCCATTCTAAACTCACAGGAAACCCAAGTATTTCAGGAACTGATGGTGTCTGCAGGATGGGCAGTTAGTGCTGAAGCGATGCCACAGTGTGGTTTTCAGAAAAAAATTGTGAGAAATTAATCAGTTCGAATAGATCCAGTCAAAATAAGGGAACATTTTGTACATCAGATTTATGGCTTTGGTTAGAAGTGAGATTCATTGAGTACAACATATCTTTAGAAAGCACTTTTAAGTGGGGATGTGGTGTTTTCCAGTCACTGAATGTTGTTCATGTATGGGGGGTTTTTTTCCACTGGCTCCTTTTTTGACTGCAATGCAAAGCTGTTTTCCTGATCCCATGATACTTTTCAAAGTATTAAGTACACAGCTGAAGAAACATGCACCATGAACTAATTAGGCAGTGAAAACAAGGCTATTTTCCTTCTTGTGAATTGTCTCAGCAAACACAGAACTTCACAAATCCTGACACTTTGCTCACTCACCGTGCCAGCAAGGAAATACAAGAACCTTTTGATTTAAAGTAAGGCTGGAGCTGAGGACTTCACCAAACCTTTCTAATGATGTTCAAAGCCCACAGTGACCCTCTGCCCACCTCCTGTGCTGGGGACAGTACCAAAGACAGCTGCTCAAGCCCAGCAAGGCTTTGTAGGCCACAGGGCTGTGTTTCATTAGTGTGAGAGCAAGTCAGAGACACAACTGCAAGCTCTTTCTCGTGTCCAACAGGCTCATCAAATCAAATATGTTACATCCGTTGCACTGGTGTCCTGGTGAGCTATTACGTCACCCAGCAGGAAAAAATATTCACATTTGGATCATCCAGACGCAAATCCAGGAGCTTATTAATGAAACTGTGTTTGGAGACATTGAATCACACTCACTTATGTGCTCTAACAATTGCCCAATTGCATATCCTACAACTTCAGCCTTGAGTTTCTCTTCTTAAATTCTTTTACACTGCTCATGAAAACATTGATTGCTCTGTAAAGGCTAAATAAATGCCTAATTGCACTTCAGTAATGTATTTTTCTCCAAAACAATTTTTAAATCCACTCACAGATAAACCCATTGCCATTTAAACTGTGTATGAAACATGAGTTTTTATTCAGGGTGAAATCCTGGCCCCAATGAAATCAATGGGAGTTTTGCCATTGACTTCAGTGGGGCCAAGATTTCTCCCTTGATGCACATGATATATTTTTCCTGACATTTAGAATGATGAAACAGCCCTGGTTCTGATTAGCCCAGGGTATAAATAGTATCGCTCAACTAGAGCAAAATTCAAATCAAACCTCAGGCCTCTTTGCTGATGCTGCTTTGTTTTGCAGTGCTGTGTGCTCGTGGAGAGACCCAAGTGGCCCTTTGGAGTCAAGGGTTTCATCTGAGCCCCCTTTTCTGGATTTACACTTCAGTGAACATCAGTACATGGGGAGCAAAGGGTTAGTAAGCATGGAGGCATCCCATCATATGTCTTGTGACATACATTTTTCCAGAGTGAATTCTTCATTAAAAGAACCCTTGATGTCTCACAGCTTGTTACCAAATTGGGCCTTGACTCTTAATATAATTTAGATGAGTTTAAAATATGCTTCTAAGAAAAGCTGCCTCCACATTTATAAAAATTGTATACCATAATATTAGGGAGAAATCTGCTGCTTGTTTTGACAAGTTTCATTTTTTTTAGTATCTTATGAATATATTTTAACCTGCTGCTTTATGTTTGAATCAGCAGTACTGCAGGAGGAAAGCAACCTCATTGGATTTCTGAGATTATTCAATAAACTGCTTGCATATTGCACAGCAGAAAATATTATTTCTAACCTTTCCCTAAAATTTAGGTTCCGTTTTTAGACAGAAGGAGTCATTGGGAAGCAGAACTAATGGAGACACAGTGGCAGAGATGAATAGATGCTAAATATAGAGGGAATCATTGCCATCATGTCATTTATTTTGCAGAGGTAACCCATAGTTTCCAGGGCCTGGTTGTGTAGTTTCCCTGGCCATCCTCATAGCATCTTCCAGACTGCTCCAGCTCTCTCCAGAAGTGGGGAGGCAGTGGCACAGCCCTTCTGCTCCTCCTGCCCCTCCCCGGGTCCCTCTTATCTCCACCACCCCGTTATCTGCCTCTGCAGCACACATGGGGCTGTGATATTTCATGAGACATGATAGAGAGTAAGGACCTGTTATTGGCCTGCTCTTCAGGCAAAGCTCCCACTGGCATCTCTGAGCCCTTAAATAGTACAGCATGTTGCAAGTGGAATTGTTTATTGTGTTCAGTCAGAGCCGGCTGCAGCCAGCTCTCACTACTGACTCAACTACGCGAAATCTCGCCCTCCTGTCATCCCACACTGCAGCACTCACTGGGCCCGGCTCTGTTTCCACTTAAATGCTGGGGGAAAAAATGGAGTCAGGATTGCTCCACCAACTTCTTCTGAATCTCTGCACTCTTGAAAAATGGCGAGAGAGTCTGGAAGATGAGGACAGCAGGTCAGGCCCTGTGCTGGTGCACAAGGCAGGGTGATTTACACAGCCCTGGCAGCCAGGGGTGACCTGAGCCCGGGATCTGCTTTGTCTGTAGCTCACCTCTCTGAAAACCAGCAGATCAAAACCATGGAGTAGCTCAAGGTGAATATCAACAGCAAGATTTGATCCCTAGGGGGTCAAACAGATAAACTGTGCCCTGCTCTCCTGCTTTGTGCTCCAGTGGCATCCAAACAGAGCTCCTCGCTGTAGATTTATCCCCAGCCATCAAACAGTGGCTGGACTTAGGACCTACAGGTATTATTGCAATTTAATTTGCTTTATAAACCACCCTTGCAGCCTTATTCACACACACCACTGGGGAATGCTCATGCAGCAGGTTGTGTTGTCATTTTAGCAGTGTTAAAATTCATCTGGTATCTCTTTCTTGCTAAGTGCAGGTAGAGACACTCTTGAGTGAATAGGATATGCTCCACTTGTGAAGTGTAAAAGCAGGTCAATAGACAACTTTCAAAAGGAACCATTTAGGATAATTAAGCAGCACATACACACCAGCAAGAGTTTATTTTGTATTGGAAGGCATGTGGTTACGGAAACAATAGCAGTTTTTTCCCTGGAGAATGTTAATTAAATTGAACACCCTGGAAAACTGAACTATTCTTACCACAAATCTATAAATCAAACTGTTCTGTTTGCTTAATATAATGCTTTGCTATTCTAGTCACACTGAAGTGGGCCAGCCACACAATGCCAAGATATTTCCATGATGAGCACATTAGAAACACTGATTGACTATAGATCTTATGGTTGTGAGGCCAAACCCGTATCTCATTTACTCCAGAATAACCAAGATCAAAATCTGGCCCACGCTGTTCAGATCAGTACATAAATAACATGAAAGGTTTGTGAGCTCTGTAGCAGATGCATTATGTACTTGTTATTTGTGCTGTGGAAGTCCCTGGCAACTCCAGTAAGGCACCAGCACTCTGCTGTGTTAGGTGCTGTGCAAATATAGAGCAGAAGGATTTGTCTTTCTGCTCTGACAAAGTAGCTTGAAAATACCTGTGAGCAGATATTCACCTGTGAGCAGATATCCACCTGTGAGCAGATATTCACCTGTGAGCAGATATTCACCTCCCCAGCTTACCTCAGGGGAGTGAGGGAGCAGCACTCTCTGCTAAAGGCAGAGAAGGACAGGCATTAGCAGCATGGTCTGCTTGGTCCTGTCTTCTCACAGGCTAAAGGGGCTCTTTTTACTAAGATATATTCTGACTCTGAAGCTGAAATTCCCAAATTTTGTACTCACAGGCCAGCCAAATTTTCATGTGGCGTAAACCGAATTTCTCAGCCAGGCTGAGGCAGCCTGCAGGGGGTTTGGCCAGCTCGGCAGCAGCCCTGAGAGCATCACCCACAGCAGGGCTCCAGTGCCGTGGTGACTTCAGCTGCCACTCAGGTCTGTATCACAAGACACATCAAAATACACTGCACACATGGTGTGAACCTGGTAAAGCATTTCCATGTTTTCCTGAGCAGGCTGTGACTCAGGTTCCCATGGAAAACCCTTGCATGCAGTTGTTTCCCTTCACACGCAGTTGTTGCTCATTGGAAGAAAGGTCATTTTAGCTCCAGCCTGCCAGCTTGTTATCTATGTCTCACTTAGATGCTAAATAGAATTTAGGCAAGGAAAATATCCAAAATTTCAGGTTGTGAAGGGAACTTTGCGTGCGCTGAGGAAATTAGTTTGATATCTGGCTGTGTGTTCTGCAAAGGCAATGATGGTGGCTGAGCATGTGTCCCTGAGACAGGGGCAGGCTTTGTGAGCAGCCATGCACAGAGGAGTGGAGGAGCCACACCAGCCTTCACGTGGTAAATCACTGGCTGCACCAATCCACAGTGGATCGGTGTCTCCGGGAGAGCTGCTCCTTCCGTGGAAGTGCTCCAAGAGATGCATCATTGGGAACGGCCCGTGTGGTACACAGAAGGTTTTCTGGGCCTTGTTTGCATCACAGAACTTGTGTCAGTCAGCAGAGCAAAGCCAGAGAGACCTGGGCTGAAATAGCCATAGGAACACAGAATGCAAAGGCCACTCCTGTCCCCTGAGCACCTCAAACTCACCAGGGACGTGTCACCTGCCCGGCATCCCAGCACTGCAAATAAAGGCTTCTGACACCAGCCATGACAAAAAGCAGACTCATTTGTGACAGTCAGCGAGTCCTGTCCATTGGAAAATCAAAACAGGTGGCTTTTCCACCAGTCACAGGATGGCAGCTGAAAGTTTTGCCCAAGTTTCTGTGTTCTTTTCCATGAAATGCCCACTCGCTCTCTTTCAATGGTACCTCACCCCTGGGCCAGAAGTGGAAGTTTCCAGTGTTTGACCTGATGGCTCCATTCAGAATAGCAATCTTATCTTGAATTAATAAGCCTGGGTGACAGTGGATAGACAGGAAAAGACAGATATTTTGTGTACCCCTAGAAAACTAAGTGACAGTGTGGAACAGAGGCTATTAATATGTGCACAGCTCTTTCACAATTTACTGGCCTTCATTTGTGAGATAAAATGTAAAGCCTTTATTTTAGAGCATATAGAGTTACTGATCTTTAATATATATAAATATGCTACATATACCCACCGGAATGGTTTAGCTGCTACTGGATTGCAGTTATCACTCGTGAAAAAAAGACAATTCTTCAGCAGTAAAACAGTGTCATGAGATGTACACAGCTGGAACTTTCCAAACCATGTAATTTAGCCTTTCTGAGGCAGTTATTTTGGATTCTGTCATGTATGAATGTTTTGGGCTCTCTCACAAGAATTGCAGAAGTATGTTATATTAAGGGAGAGGTCTGGTATAAATCACACTTGTTCAGCCAGACATCAGTCACACTACAGGAAAAAATGAACTCTTCTTTCGTTCTTGTGTCTGACCCCTCCAACACAGTATTGTCCCTGCTAATGAGCTGAACATTTTTGCTGATTTGTTACATGTAGCAAATATAGAAGCAATGAAACCCATCTGTGTAATTTATTCATTGATTTGGACTTGAATCCAAGTGTGTTCTAAGTAGCTCTCGTCTGTGTGCATGTGTGTGAGAGAGAATAGCTCATCAAAAACAAAAAGTCTTAAACTTGCCTGCTTGAAATATTTATGAATAATGGAAAATACCCTGGATCTCCTCCTGTGCAGCCCAGCAGCCATTTCAGAAATGGTTTAGTGTTAAGTAAGGGCTGCTGGCTTCAGCCCTGTATTTGCAGTAAGATCAAAAGATCATTTTTAGGGAGGTCTCCTGATAACCCTTTCCATTTTAAAAACAAACAAATAAAAATATCAGGGAAGGATGGAAGACTGAAATAAAATAAAGCAACTTCAAACACACTTTATATCCCCTCCTTAAAGCTGAAAATATACATTGTGATGGTAGTTTTGTGCATCCCTATGATTTCAACTTTCTGTAAAACAGTTTTAATTTGGGGGGGGTGTCACTTCTTCGACCCTGAGTTCTTCAAAACACTGCTGATTCCAAGTCACCTGTTAAAAATCTGTTTTCCTTTAAGCTACCCAAGGGCCTATCTCTTTTATTTCAGAGACAAAGTAATGTTGTGAAGAAATTGGTTTTGAACAGTTGGTTTGAGCCTGTTTAAGTTTCTATTTCACATCTCCAGCCACTGTGGATATTGGGTTCAGGATGCAGGGGTTGTATAAAGCCTTCCACACAAACATTCCCACCTGCACAAGCAGCTCTTTCTGTGCTCTGTTATGGAAGGTTTATTGAGCAAAGTTTCTGGAGGGGTGAAGGTTTGCATCCCGAACTTTCCGATCCCACAGCTGCCTTCTGGATGGGAAATGCAAAGGCAGAGGTGCTGAATGGTGCTCCTGCTCTGCAGACACCCTCTGGTTCATAATTCCAGCAGGCTGATGCTAAACCTCATGGGATCCAAATGCAGAAAGGGAAGAAAAAAAAATTTTAAAAATAAGGGAGAATAGATTAAACCACGGAGGCTATATTACACTCAGCAAATGGAGAAACAGTCTGATTGAACACAGACAGGGTTCGCTCAGAAACCCTTCTTTCTTTGCAAGTGGAACATTAACAAGCTGACCAGGTCTAAGGTAAGTCCGACTTTTTCTCCATTCTGCAGATTTTTTGGTTTATTTTTTTCTCCCCTGACTGAGTGCTGGTGGCAACAGATTAACAGGTCACCGGACTGGCTCTGAGAATTGCTGCCAATTACCTCGTTTCTGCTTGTTGCTCTACAGTCTAACGGCATCACTTAACTTGCGCTTCTCCCCCCGCCCCTGCCCAGCTGGCGACACGCAATAAACAGCGTGATGGAGATATGTCTGCCTGGGTACGTCGAGGAGGAAGTGGGGCTCATCATTTCAGAGCTAAATGTCCTTTCCCCTTCCCTTCAGCTTCTTCCCCACCCAGGCAGGGTGAGCAGGAGCCCGCAGAGGCAGCTTCCCGCGGGGCACGGAGGTGTCGGGCCCTCCTGCCCTCCGTCCTGCTCAGCCGAGAGCAGCGGGACCTCGGCTCCGAATCTCCGAGCCCGAGCCTCAGCTCTTCCCCCTCAGACAGCAATTACGGCGAGAAACATCTGAATCAACGCAGCATCATTTACTTTACAATACTTACAGGATTGACCTTGAGCCCTTCCACTCGAACTGGTTTAAATTAGTCGACGCCACATTCTTTTCCTTCTGTGTGTTTTGTTTTGCGCCTTTTTTTTTTTTCTTTTTCCTTTCCCCCCTTTAAATAAGGATATAACTGCGCTATTTCACCCAGCTGAATGCGAAACAGTCCAGCGGAGGAGAGGGAGAAGCGGCTGGAGTGGGGAGCGAGGGAGATGCGCGCCCGGGAGATGCGCGCCAGGAGATGCGCGCCCGCGGGGGACTGCGGAGGGCTCCGCGGGTGCGGGTCCCGCCTGGGTTGGGCCGTGTTTCTCAGCCCTGGCTTCCTCACGGGAACTTACCTTCCGGACACGTGCAGATGGAAAAGTGGGGACATTAAAATCAAATTACAGCCATGTATAAAGACAGAGCCCTTCGCTGGCAGCGGGAATGATTAAACGGAGCAGCTCGGGAAACCTCCTGTATGAATATTTCATGTGAAATGATGCGATCCCCCCCAAGGTACAAGGGCCCTCCTTAATTAAACTGGTGTAAACGTTGCCTTTTACTCCTTTTTTATTTAAGTTACGGGGAGGAGCTGGCAGATTGGCCGAGTTTTACTCTTACACCCCAAAAAGAAGGAGCAGCCCCTTTCCACGGGAGGGGACACCTGGCCGGGGCTGCAGGTCCCGCTGCGCTGGGCAGGGACAGGGACCCTGGGGCTGGGATGGGCGAAGCTTAAGCGATGGCAGAGGAGACCAGGGACAAGCCCTACGCCCGTATTTTCCAACCCACGTCTCCCTCCTTTCCCGCGGTCGCCCCAGCAAGGCGGGGACCAGAGAGGGCTCCTGGCCGGTGTCAGTCCCCGTTAGCAGCTCAGGGCCACCCCTCGCCCATCTCTGACCCTCGTGCCAGGGTGGAAAAGGAACCAGAGTGGCTCTTCCCGGCAGCCACCCCCAAGACGAGCTCCTGCCCGCCGAAGGCCGATCCGGGGGCCGTGCCCCGCTCCCGACAGCGGCAGCGCGGCTGGGGCGTCCCCGCAGGTCCCTGCCGGGGCACCGGGGCTGAGCCTCGGAACTTTGATGTGCGGCTGCAGCGTTTCCATGGCGATGCGCGGGGTGGCAGCGGGAAGGTGTCCCCGCCACGCAGGACACGGCTGCCCACCCCAGACAGCCCGCGCTCTCCTTTCCTGCCTTTCCAAGGCCGGGATGGGGCGCTTGGGTAGGAAAAGCGACCACTGGGGAGAGGAAAAAGGCCCCGGCAGAGGGACCGACCTGCCCGGCGATGGCCTCGGTGGCACCGCTCCCCGCCCGCCGGGAACCTCCGCTCTGCCGAGCGGGGCTTTTGGTTTGCCAGGGAAAACCCACAGAAAACACCGACCCCAACCTCTCAGGGCTTCGCCACAATGGTGGGAAGAAAGCGGATTTCCGACAGCCCTTGACTCTCCTAAAGACAAACTGGCGTTTATTTCCAAGTCGGTCCGACACTGAACTCACGACCCTTCCACCCGACAATGTCCCTGCGACTGTTTCATTCAGTCCCACTCCTTCCTTCCTTCCTTCCTTTCTCTCTCCTTTTTCTCTCTTTTCCCCTCTCTCTCGCATGCACTTTTAAATCTTTATTTCTTTTTCTCTCTTTTTCTTTTCCTCTCTGTTTCCTTGCAGATTTAAGTCGGTGCTGGCATTCTATTATTTTGCATTCCCGGGGAATTAAAATAACGTTATTCTTATTAAAATATCTTTTCATGGTTTATTTGAACAGCCTTTACTCTTCCAAATCACATCTTCCCCTTTCCTCCCTTTTCCTTGATTCTGAGCAGACATTTGGCAGCCCACGGAGAAACAGGTAAGGTGTGGGCTACAAAAAGGCAACGTGCTCACCGGGACGAGGAGGGTGGCACAGGAGATAACTCTTTGAAAAAGGTTTTTAAATCATATTTGGATCCTAAACTTCCCATCACAGCAGACGCCTCCTCTCGACACATGTATGCCAAATAAAATAGCCGTGCTCGCGTGGATTATAAATGAGATCACAGAAGAGTTTATCTGGGAATATCTCAGTCTCGCAACCCACAAGAATGCACTTTCTTCCCTGCCTCTGATACCCACTTGCTGATCTAAAGATAAAATAACAGCCGTGCTTGTATTCTCCGGCCTTGCGGAGAAAGTCAGGACTTCGCGCGTTCTGTGAACACAGCAAAACCACAAAAAGGTTGTTCAAATACTGATAAAGCCATGAGTGTAACTCCACAAAAACACCGGAATCCAGCAGCTTCTCACGAGCCAGGCTTGGATCAGCTGCTGCTTCCAGACGTGCTGGATTTGACAGATGAGTTTCCACACCTTATCTAAGTTTATTTGGGTCCAGGTCACCAACACTCATTCAGACAACACTTTCACTGGGGGAAATTGTTNGAAAGGGAAAAAAATTTTAAAAGAAAAAAAAGCGGTTGAATCCGAGCATGTCTGCTCTTCTGGACTGTTCCTTTCCTGACTGGAAATACCTGAAACTTTCCAGAGCTCCATGTGTCAGGCGGGAGAGAGTGGAGCAGGGAGAGAGGATACTACTAGCTTGTCCTTTCCTTTATAGGTAAAGGACTTTTGGAAAGGTAATTCCAAGCAGGAGTCTGGGTGAGAACATTGTTCCATGTGGAGCGGCTTTCTGCCCCTTCAAGCCCCCAAGGAATGTTTTCAGGCAGCGCAGGAGAGAGGGAGATCCCCCGCTCCCACTTTATAGCCAGGCTGTAAACGCCTCGCGGAGGTTTACTCACACTCAAACGGTTAATTAAGAAAACATTAAGGGTCCAGCTTAAACCAACAAAAGCCAAGCAGCTCCGAGACGGGTTCCCCCTTCCCACAGGGCGGCTGCGAGCCCCGTCCCTGCCCGGAGCCGCCGTCCCTCCATCCCCTCTGGATGAGGGCTGGGACTGCCCGAGTGCCCGAGCTCCGCATCCTTCTCTCCTCCTGCGGGGCTGATGCTTCTTCCCTTCCAGGGGGAATCGGCACCCAAAACCTTTCCCATCCCTTCCTTCAGCCCAGACAGACCGACCGCAGCTGAGACTCGATTTTTTGGAGCCCTCTCCCTAGAATATGAAAGAAACAACCGCTCGTGGGAGGGTGTCCTGGGGTCTGTGCGAAAGCAACCCGGGGTGGGGTGCGGGGGGTGGCCCCTCCTGTGCCCGACCGGTCCTCACCAGCCCGAGCGCAGGACCGGGGCTTTTCTACCTGTCCGGGATAACGGGCCGGGTTCCTTCCCACCTCCCAGGGATGGAGCAACCACGAGCGAGAGGACTGTGAGATCCTTTGCTTCCCCCAGATCCTGTCTCTCCTGCTCCTTATTATTTAACTGTCCCAGGGAAAAAAATCGGCCGGTTTTTCTGTCTGTCCAGCCCTGGGGAAGGAAGCAGAATTAACACGGGGGAGGCGACGTGCGGAGCATTGGCAGAAAAGCTTGGACTTTGTTTTAAGACATCAAAAAGGAAAGACAGAAAAGGATGGACACTACCTTCCAATACACTTTAGTTGGCTGGTGACAAAAACTCCGGGCATGCTCTGAATGCGTAATTACCCCCAACTGAAAATTCCCTATCTAATTTGATATTTGGTGCTCAGCAGAAGCTAGCCTTCGTAAATAATATACAAAGTAAGAAACCTAATCCAGCAGGCTAGAATGTTTAATTCATCATTATGCGAGCTAATTGGAAGGTGATTATATGGTAATTGCTCATTAGTGGTGTATATTTATCGCTGTACCTTATGTCAAGGCCATGGGAATTGTGTAGAGTCTGTTCTCTCATTTCAAGGATCAGTTTCAGAAGCAGGAGCAAAGCGGGCGAGATCAAGTTCTTCCTGACGTCAGGTCCAGCCGTGGGCGACGCAGAGCGGGTCTATAAATGCTCTCCCGGACCCCCGCAGCAGCCGGGGCTCCAGCCAGGCCGTGCGGGGAGATGGGGCTCCCGAGGCAGCGGGGACAAGGAGCAGGATAAGGATGAGAGAAGGCAGATCCTGCCTTCCCCGCTCGGGCCAGGGCAGCCACCTGCGGGGCGGGCTGAGCGCGGTGCGGGAGCGGTGCCCGCAGCGTCCCCCAGCCGTGCCTGGGGACACCCGCGGAGCCGGGGCGGTCACGGCCCCCCCGGGGAACAGGGGACCGAGGGGGCACAGGGAGGGTTCCCTCACAGCCGAGGGGTCGCCTCCCCTGCAACAGGCGCTAATTGCGAAAGGTCAATTAAAAGCGAGCGAGGGAAGGTGATTAATGGCCCTTTCGGTTTCAAGCGTGGGCCACGGGCTGGGCTTCCCCGGCTCGAGTGTCCCACCAGGAGAGGGGCTGGCGAGGAGAGAGGTTACGGCTCGGGGTCAGGAGGTTCTCTAAACTCCCGCTTCCCCCTCGCAGCGGGACCCTTTGGAGAAGTAAATCAATGGCTGTATTAGCTCCGAGCAGCTCTGAACCGCTGATGGACACGGGAGCTGGGAGAATCCTGTTCCTCAGGGAATCCGGCCCGAGCCGCTCCGCCTGTTTCCTACGGGCGATGCGGAGGCTGGGTGCTAATTAGGGGGGACCGCTAATTTCCGCCGAGCCCTCACAGGTAACTGCGCGATCCGCCAGAGGAGGAAGGCAAATAAACCGCGTTTAAACAACAAAGCGAGGGCTCCAAAGGCCTCCGGCCTCACCCCGGTCCAGTGGCAAAGAGGGCCCTGCGTGGGTGCGGGCGTGGGGAGCGCAAATCCCACCGGTGGAAGCAACCCCGGCTGGGAGCCGCCGGCTTTGTCCGAAGGGAAAGGGTTAAAAATCCAAGGCCGGAGGGGTCAGGTCCCGGCCGCGGAGCCAGCAGCGCTGCGGAGGGTGGGGATCCGACCCTCGGCGGGGACCCCGCGCTGAGAAGGGTCGGGGGAGGCGCGGGGCGGGGGCGGGATGCGCTGACCTTGGCCGACAGACAGAGCGGAGCGAGGGAGGAGGGAAACCACGCAAAGCCGGCGCTCGGATCCGCAGCCCCGCTCCCGGGACGCTGCGCGGGGCAGCGCGCTCCGCTCCGCACCCGCGGCCGCCGGGCAGCGCTGCGAGCCCCGGGCTGTGGGGTGCGGGGATCAGCGCTTGTCCTGCAGCCCCCCGAGATCCCGTCCCCGGCAGCCGTCCCCCAGCTTTCCTTCCAAAAAAGCCGTAAAAATCCGCCCGAGTTTGCAATTCGCCACCCGAAATCCACGCTCCCTCCCCCACCCCTCTCAGTTATNGAGCGCAAATCCCACCGGTGGAAGCAACCCCGGCTGGGAGCCGCCGGCTTTGTCCGAAGGGAAAGGGTTAAAAATCCAAGGCCGGAGGGGTCAGGTCCCGGCCGCGGAGCCAGCAGCGCTGCGGAGGGTGGGGATCCGACCCTCGGCGGGGACCCCGCGCTGAGAAGGGTCGGGGGAGGCGCGGGGCGGGGGCGGGATGCGCTGACCTTGGCCGACAGACAGAGCGGAGCGAGGGAGGAGGGAAACCACGCAAAGCCGGCGCTCGGATCCGCAGCCCCGCTCCCGGGACGCTGCGCGGGGCAGCGCGCTCCGCTCCGCACCCGCGGCCGCCGGGCAGCGCTGCGAGCCCCGGGCTGTGGGGGGCGGGGATCAGCGCTTGTCCTGCAGCCCCCCGAGATCCCGTCCCCGGCAGCCGTCCCCCAGCTTTCCTTCCAAAAAAGCCGTAAAAATCCGCCCGAGTTTGCAATTCGCCACCCGAAATCCACGCTCCCTCCCCCACCCCTCTCAGTTATTTAATATAAAATGTATTTTTGAACACCCGCTCGGATAGCATCTCGCCAATATTTATATTTCCACGTTGCCTGGCATCCACTGTCCCACATTAGACTCTGCCTCTCTCTCCCTCTCTCTAATCCTGCCACTTTAAATAGATGAATTAATAAAGCAAATGAGGGTCTAATAAGCTGACTGTCCTGCCTATTGAGGCAGGGGGAGAGAGACTAGAAAGTGCGCCAAATTTGTTTGCAGTGGATCAAGGCTAGCCGCCTTTGCTTCACTTTCTTTATCTTAATTCCGACTTGAAAAGATATAATTATCTAGTTTGAACAGAGCTGCTATCAAATCCTTCTCTAGGCAAGGCAGGGGAGAGCTGGAGTGGATTGCAGTGTTCTGAGCCGCTTGGTGCAGCCGGAGATAGGGAGTAATGAAGTTGTGGAGTCCTGAGATACAAAGGGCATTAACCTCATTAGCATGAAACCTTTTCTTCTAACCATTGTGGGACCCTTTCAGACTCCTAATCCCCCCTATTTTCAAAGCTGGGTTTGTAATAAAGCTTTTAGGGTTTTTTTTCAAAGCTAATGGCATTCTCTGAAGATTTTATTGCTGTTACGCTACATAGGACGCTTAATTTTTTTCCCCCTCTCTCCCTCTCTTCCCTTATGCTAAAAAAA
>VWZP01006534.1:207051-217267 GCA_013396995.1 Dicaeum eximium | reverse complement strand
GCCTTTCCCTCCCGTCCCTCCCCTCCCCACCGTGTTTGTCCATCCGGAAGGAACACTATGCTTTGTTACTGCTACTTCATTTAGCTTTCACAAACACTTTGACGCCAGAAGTTATTATAAAATGTTTACAGACTGCACATTTCTCGTAAAATAAAATTAAAAAGCACACAGAACCTGTCTTAAAGGGAAAAAAATTACAATTCATGTCTGTCTTTAGGAACCGGAGTAAATTTTTTCCGGTTTTTTCTTCTTTTTTTTTTTTTTTTGAGTGCATGAAGCTTCTATTTTCTTTTCTGCTTCAGTGGTGAAAAATANTTTGTTTGTTTGTTTGTTTTTTTCCCCAGACGGCTTTACACATGCAATTCAAGTTTCTGAAACAGGTGTGGGTTTTGGCTGCTTATGGAAATTTCTCTTTCAAAGACGGAAAAAACCGTGAAGTGCAAAATGTCCCGTAAGGTGTTAATTTTTCTCGTTTGGTTGGGGGCTTTTTTTTGCTTCTATTTTTTTTTCTTTTTAAGATTTTTTTTTTTTGTCTATATATTTTTAAATTTTATGTTACGTTATGCGTTTAAAAGTGGACTGCGATAAACGGAATACCTGTCAATCACCTCGTCCCGGTGTTTTGGCTTTGATTGACAGATCCCCTTTGCCAGAGCGGTGCCGGCAGTGCCACAGTTCGGAGCCCTCGCTGGCTGCCCTCGCTCGCTCCCAGCTCCCTCCCGGGCGGGAATCGTGTTGTGATGAAGATGAAGATCTCCGTGTCCTTCCCCGCACCGCCACGCCGCGGGGGTGGGGGGGGGTGAGCCTTTAACACTTTCGGTTGGTGGGTGCTGGCTTTGAAAAGTCCAAAAGTGCCAGTTTTTAATCGTCCGACGTGACGTCGATTTCCTCTGGACTGGCTTGTTTGGTGGCGATTCTCCACCGGTTAATGTGATGAGTCCCTTTTTTCTTCTGTTGTGAGTCCGAACCTTCCTCTTCCAACTTTTGCCGCTTGAACTTTGTCCGTCTGTTCTGAAACCATACTTTTACCTGCGGGAGGAAAAGCACCGGGGTTAATCCGACGCTGCCCTGGCCCTGGGGAGATGCTGCGCTCCCGTGCCCTGCCCGCGCCGCGCTCTGTCCGCAGCGTGTCCCCCCTGCTCCGTGCCCTGCTGGCACCCTGGCCAGCCCGCCGGGACCCCGCTGCCCCCCAGCTCTCGGCAGGACAGGCATTCTCAGGCTGCCCCACGCCCCCCGGGCACCCCCAGAGCACCCACGCGTGCAGGAGGGGCAGCACCGCCGGGGATGCACCGTGCGCGCACCCGGCGGGGGTGCGGGCGCGTAGCCCCGAGCAGTGCCCAGGTAGCCCACGCGGGCTGTCACCTTCACGGCTCGCCGGCCGGAAAGGCTCCGGTTCCCCGCTCCTGGCGAGGCGTCCCACGGCCACGGGCCCGGGAGAGCCACCGGGGCTGCGGCGGGCGAGCGGGGCCGGCCGCGGGGCTCCCACCTGCCCGGCAGAGCCGAGCTAAAACAGGGCCTGGTCCGTTCTAACGGGGCGCCAGGATGGGGCTGGGGGTGGGGGCACGGGAGTTTTTCCTCGTGGAAAAGCGAATAAAATGTACAAAACCGACCCGAATAGAAAAACGTCCCCGGGTCTCCGCAGCATCTCCCTGGGACGCGCCGTCCAGGAGGGATCGCAGCGCGGTGAAGCCGGGAAGTGGCATCGTAAATATCCCTCTGATTTTGTTCAGCGCCGCGTAAATCTGACTGAACCATCCGGCAGCTGACTTCAGTGCTTTAATTACAGATAGTATTGATCTAGGAGCTATCTCCAGGGCTGGCCACACTCCTTGTAGCGTCCAAAGGTAAACTTTTTTTTTTTTTTAAAGCAATTTAAACTCTGGTTCTGTCTGAAAGTGCCTGATAAAGGCCTCAGCAAGGGGGGGAAAGGGAACTGGAGCATTTTAATAAGCTGGTTTAACCCGCTTCGCTGCCTCTTCAGAACAGAGATCTGACTGGCCGGACACACATCTCTGCTGCATTTTCATATTCTCCAAAAGTCCCCCATTAAAAAGCTGAGCGGGGAACAAGGGGTGAGTTTAATTTGCTTTTAGTTTGCTAATTGAAGGGGAGGACGGTTCATTTCTGCACGCTGATCTCCCAAAAGGGAGCTCATTTGTAGGGGACTGGGGGTTTGACATCCGGACAAAAGACCCCAACCAGCTTCGGAATCAAGCAGCACAAAGACCACCTTAAATACAGCTTTCCAGTAGAAATAAGCCTGTGACCGGTCCCTTGTTCGAGGAACCTCATAAAAGTGGCGATCCCTTTTTATTGTTTTGTTAGGGAGACATTTTAAAACAAAAGCTCCAACCCCTTTATTGCTTCCCCCACGAAAAGGAGTTAAGAAAAAAAAAAAAAAGTGTTACAACTTAATCCGCCCAGAGAACGCTGTGTTTACTGGGAACTTTGAACTAGGCTGCNTTGACAAGGGGGGGGGTGGGTGTTTTTGTGTTTTTTTTTTTTTTTTTTTTTTTTTTAGTACAGTGCCACATACTGTAGCAGAGATAATCCCCATCTGGAACCCTCTCTCCACGAGTCTCCTGGAAGTGCACAAAACAAAAGCCCGACACAACAACAACAACAACCACCACCACAATCAATCCTCCAAACTCCAGCATTTCTTCCGGCGGGGAGAAAACCGCATGGAAAACGCCCTCGCAGCGGGCCCTGGGTGCCCGGGCCGTCGGGGAGAGCCTGCGCCCGGCCCCGCCGCTCCCCACGGGTGTCCGGCCCCGGTACCTGCCGAGACCCTCGGGCCGGCACGGCCGCGGCAGAAACGTCGCCGAGCGTCCCGCCAGAGAGACCGAAAGAGTCCCCGGTGCGGTTCTGGCCGGCAGCCACTTGGCTGGGGGGGGAGGTGGAAGGGGTAAGGGGGGGATTCCTTGTGAATAATTCCTCTGCTTTTATTTTTCATCTTTCTGCCCTCCTGAACCCGCTCGTCACATCCCCTCCGCCGGCTAGAAACGAGCGAAAATTCATCCAAGAAACTGTTTCTGCTGTAGGGTCTAAAGGGGAGGTTCTCCCCTTTGCCCCCCGGATTTGTTTTGGTGGTTTTTCCCCTAACATCGAACTCCTTCCTGAGGGTCAGAGCAGCCCCGCAGCGAACCGACCGGACCCGCAGATCGCCGCTCTCCCCGCTCGGGCCGCAGCTCCGGCCGGGGCTGCCCGGGGCGCCCCAAATCGCGCCCCGAGTGCTGCGGCTTCCCACGCCCGGCCGAGGCACCGCGACCCCCGGCACGGGCAGTGAAATCCCCAACGGGAAAAGGATTTTACGACACTCAGGCGAGGGGAGATCCCTCTCTCAACTCCACCGGTTCGGGACTGGAGGCCTAAACGCCCCTAGAATTTGCCCGAATCTCGGCCCGGCCGGGTGGGTTTTCCAAAGGAGATGCCCGTACTTTCGCTTTCCCAGCTGCCCGTTCCCTGCTTGCCCCTTACCTGAGTTTCCGTGAGGCTGAGGCTGTGTGCCAGCTGTTTTCTCTCCGCTCCTACTACATAATGGTTCTTCTCAAAGGCATGTTCCAGTCTCAGTAATTGGGATGGGGAGAAAGCTGTACGGATCCGTTTGGGTTTCCTGGCCAGTGCATTGTGCAATAGGAAGCTCTCCGGGCTGGTTTCATTCCCTGGGAAACAGGGTGAAACAGATTAGTACAACACCTTCCCCAAACGCACTCCACAGCACTTTTTAGCGCAAGAATTTTTGTCTCCCACCATTACCCTCAGGATAAATCCAACTGTAGTTTCTTTTTTTATTTTTCAGCTCCTTTTTTGTATTGAATTTTCCTTTGATAAATACGTGGAGGGGATGGATAAATAAGCAGGGGGAGGAGTAGGACTGGTAGAAATTAAAATGCTAAAACACAACCTGGGGAGCACTGCAGAGAAGAAAGAAGAAAAAAAAAAAAAAATAATTGGCCAGAGCACGGCTGCTGTGTCTGTGGCTACACCTCACGGCTGCCCCCCTTCCCCCCGGCCATCGGAGCTCACGTCTTTCCCTATTTGTTTGTTATTTCCATCTTCCCTTCGCGGCCAGTTGCTCTCGGGGCTCCCTGGCAGAGCCCCGCGGGTCCACCTGGCCTCCCACGGGGTTCCGGGAGTCGCCCGCCTGTTCCCCCGGCCTGTCTCGGCTTCCCTCGCCCAAAACTTCGGCCGGAGCCTTTCTCCTGCAGCTTCCCTTGGTGGTACCGCTGTGCTGCTCCCACCGCCGTGTTCCCGGCCCAATGACCCTCCCCGTTGCCTCGGCGGCGCTGGGAACCGGCAGGGAAATAAAGAACCAAACTCCGAGAGGGCCACAAAGCGGCCATCCCATCCTATCCCATCCCATTCCATCCCATCCCATTCCATCCCATCCCATTCCTGCCGGCCTGCACTGGAGCGGGGGGTGGTGAGCCGGGGCTTTTCGGTGGGCATTTCCCTCCGGGCTGCCCCTGTGCCGCTTCTCCGGGCTGGTCCTTCCAAGGTGGAAAAGGCACCGAGGGGCTCTCTCTGTAAGTGCTTTAAAAATCGTTGGAGGAGGAGGGTGTGTTTGAAATCAGGCTGTGGCTCAACACCAGGACATTTCCGCCTTTCATCTACCCCTCGTTACCAATCGCCTGGTGCCTGCGACAAATAATTTGGTGAGCGAAACCTGTAATTTTATTCTGAAAGGGTAATAATCCATTTTGTGTCTCAGACCTCCTGGCTTCGGAGAGAGTGGCTCCTTTTCCAACCCAGCTGCAGCGGCCCGGCTGTGGAAGGCCGGGGAAAATGCAACATGCAGGTGATTTGTTTTCGTTCCGAATTAATAAATAAAAATACAGGGGGAAAACAAAAAGGCAGATGGATCATCCCTGCGAGTGGAGGCTGATTTTTTTTTTTTTTTTTTGCTTGTTTGTTGGTTTGCCTATAATGAAAGTGGCAGAAGCTGGACCCATTACGGGAGGAATCGGCTCACCCCTCGGAGAAGACGCTGCCGGTTACAAAGGGTTAAGCAAGGGGGATTTTATTGATTGTCCGCCATTGGATTCGGTTATTTCCCTTCAGCTGGTTATTAATGGCTTGGCACTGGGAGCCCCTCGCTGATCGCCCTCCGTGCCCCTTCCCTGGCTATCCTGCGCAGCCCCATCGCCCCGCGCTGCTCCGGCGCTGGGATTAATTCCCCACACACACTCCCCTCCTCCTTTCTCTGGGGTTCGCTTCGTTTCTTCCCCTCTAACAAGGGCAGCGGCCGGACTTGGGGCGTGATTTTTTGCAGCCCGGCCCCGCAGCCCGGCCCCGCAGCACGGCGGGCACCGCCGCCTTCCCGGGGAAACCTCAGCCTCAGCACCTCTGCATTCCCCGCTCTGCGCGGCCGCTTCCTTCGGGGGCTCCTCTCTAGTTCTTAACACACCGGAACAAAAAAATATACACCTTTTCGTCTGCTTTAATGGGAGCAGAAATCTGACGAAGTCCCAGCCGGCCTTGCCTTCCCGCTTGCCCCCCTCTTCCCGGGAAACCAAAACAAACCGGGAAAAGCAGCAAAACAAAACCAAGCCCAAGCCTCTCGGCTCTGACAGCTCTTCCAAGTTTGGCGGAGGGGGAGGCAGGGACAAAAGACCCCGGGCTCGGCCGAGCCGAGCCTTCCGCTCCGGGCAGGGGCCGCCCGCCCACCGCCGTCCCCAACATCCGAATCCGGCCGGGGGCCGCCGGAGGATGCAGGGCTGATCGGAAGGAGAGGAAAAGTTGCACGTACCTTGGAACCTATGGCCCAGATACCGGTAGCGGTGTATTAGCCACGGGTAGAAGGTGGAGGGGTCCCTTTGCTGCGAGGCGAAGAGCGGGTGCGTGGAGTGCGAAGCAGGCAGCGGGTGGGCGGCCAGGGCGTGAGGAGGGGGCACGGGATGGACCGGCACGGCCGGGTTCGGCGGGTGGGAGACGGCCTCTGCAAAGACCAAGTCCGGGTTGGAGTAGACCCCCCTGCCAGTGGAGTGGAAGCCGTTGAGAAAAGGGTTCATCGGGCTGGAATTGGCATAGCTGAGCGCCGCCGGCCGGATAGGATCCTCGGAGCGAGACGCGGGCAAGGGGCTGTCTTTGGCCACCAGCGACTCGATGGTGAAACACCGCTTGGGTGTGGGCTGAAACATGCTGCCGCGACGAGAGTCCCCGACCCAATCTCTGCCCGTCTCTCTCTGGTGCGCGGGAGACGATCCGGGGAAGTTTGCAGCAGGGAGTGACTTGAGGAGGGATAGATACACACATAAATAGACAGGGGCTGGAGGAAAAGGAGGCAGCGGCAGCCAGCGGTACCCAAAAGGGAGACACACACACGCACCACGCACACACTCACACAAAAAAAAAAGTTGCTGGGAGAAGTTTCCCTCCTGCAAGGAAAAGGCGGTCGCGCCCCCCCCTCCCCCCCTAAGTCCAAAGACAATCCATGGATGTGATCGGCCCCTTCACAAGTTGTGCAAACGATTTGTTAGTTCATGAGCCTAATTAGTGCTGGGATCACATAAACAGCTTCCTCTGAAGCCTGGTAAATGGCTTGATGATTGGTCGCTATTACTCGCCTTGAGGTTGAAGGGGGAGACTCTTTAAAGTGCGTCAGAGGGGAGGCGAGCGCCGGGCANCCCCTCCGCAGCCGCGCTGCCCTCCCTCCCCTGCCGCCCCTCGGCGACCAAGGTAGGCGGACGGGGGCCGGGGGGTGGGGGGGCTCAGCGGGACAGGAGATGGGGGCCCTGCATCTCCTCGGGTGGGGGCAGGGGGGAGTTGGGCTGCTCCGCCAGCGCGACACCCCTGTCCCTGCCACCTCTCGGGTACTCTCAGCCCGCCGAGGTTACCTTGATCGGCCCCGGGGCGTCAGGGAGAGATGCCCCGCTCGGGAAAGATTTCGTCCCGGTGAGAGAACGGGTCGTCCTCCTCGTCCGAACTTATTTATTTCCCCTCGGCTCCTCCGCGCTGCCCGCACCGCGCGGCGCGGAGCACAAAGCGCGGGGCAGCCGCATCGTGCAAAGCTGGGGCACGCCGGGCTCTCGCACACGGGACAGGGGATCAAGTCTCCGGTTCCAGCCTTGTCCGTATTTTCGCGTTTACCTTTGGGTCCGGAGATGATTTTAGGGCTGAGTTCTCCTCCTCCCATTGGCTGGAGCTGCAGAATAATTATGATCACATCCTAATACTCTTGGCTGGTGCTTACTGTTTATTGGTAGTTAAGGATCTATTATCTATTCATCAGCCTCCCATTTTTGCCAATTACATTCTTCTAAAGTGAAGTACCAGCAGGTATTTTGCACATTTACAATTAATGATAAAAAAATCTGGCGTACTTTAAATCTATTACGCTGCTGTGTAATTTATCTTAAAGATGCAGAATTGCTAATGTAAATTAATGTTTCTGTTGAACCAAGAGATGGGGGGAGTCTCAAAACCAGTCTAGCGTTTCTTTCCTTCTCTCTCGGACCTTGTTTTCTATTTTCTTTCCACTTTATACACTAAAACTCCGTTACTTCACCGCATTAAATTATGCTAAAAAACAAATCGCAGTCTAAATGGTTGTTTCCAGTAAAGGGCGAGGTGAATTCTATTCTCCTTCCCCACTCTCTGCGAAAAGCATCTGTTCCCAGCTTGCCGGTATTTTTAACACAATACCAAATCGACGGGCTAAATATAAGTGACAAAACAGTGTTGGGCACGCAAAGATGCGGCTGTTCTTGCGCCTTTGTTTGAGGCCGTGTTTCCCTTTGTGTACCCCGCGCTGTGTGCACTTTGTGGAGGGAGAAGTTCACTTTCTGTAGGAAATGTAAATCTGATCTCCAGGCGCGGGGCGGCTGCACGTATAGACATCCAGAGCCACACGTGCGTGCGAGCGCAGAGCAAGGCGAGCTTTACACGGCGTAACTCAAGCCTTTGGGCAGATTTTGCTGCGAGGTGCCGTTCTCCCAGGTCTCACGCGTTTGGGAAAACCTTTCCTGCCCGAGGACACCAGAGTGCAGGGCTCCGGCCCCGCTGAGCTGAGAGAGCCGAGCGAGGGAGAGAAGGGTTTCCCTTCAGCCCCACTCGCGTCCCTCGTGAATCGCTAGAATCTTAACTTTTTAAGTCCCCTCACTCCTTCTCCGTGCAACTTTTTTCCCCTCAAGCGGTGGTCATTGCGCCTCTTCTTGAACAGATCTGGGGCTATAGACACGAGGATAGAACGTGCCCTAAATGGGACGGGTGTTTGATGTGCTGATTTCGACTGGGGTCTTGGTTCCAGAGCACTGAAAATGAAAAAACAAAACAAAAGAAAAAAAAGAGGGGGGGAAAAAAAAAGACAAAGAAAAAGAAAAAGAGAAACTTCTAAGAAGAACAGTGTTCTGCATCTGCGTATTTACACTTCTCCGGGACTGAAGAATGAATCTGAATTGGAAAAACTTCAACTCCTTTTTTTTTTTGCCTTTTTTTTTTTCTTTCCAGACATCCTGACATAATCACGGGGCTCCTTTGAAAACTGCATCGAGTAATTTAGCACTTGGGGAGGGAGGAATTATATCCGTTTGAAAAGAAACCTCACGCAGAACCTCCAGAACGATCGATAAATTTCTCTCGACCTTCTTTACCGATGGGGAAATAGCCTCTAGCCTAAAATCCCTCTCCGAAGTGGGTCCCGTTGTTTTGGAGCTGAACGGAGGAGGCTACGCTTGCAGCGGGGAGCTCTCCACGGCCAAATCCGATTTTTTTTCCGGGAAAAGCGAGTGAACTCGGCCGCAGCACCCCGGAGGTCCGAGCCCTGCTCGCTCTCTGTGCTCTGCACATACGGACACATATCTGTGTGCCTGTCGTGCGTGTGCGCGGGGACACATCCAGGCAGAGGAACCGCAAGCAGAGCCTGGAGAGCACAAGCTTTTCCCTGGGTTTTGTCAGAGATAAAACAGGCCGGGAGCAGTGAGAACAAAAACCAAAGGGACTCGGGATGGGATTTCCCAGAATTTTCCTCTTCTCCCTAAACTTTTGTATCATTTTCGCACTCGTCGCCGTGGCCATTTCTCGTGGGCGCCTCCCGCGCAGCCCCGGCCCGGCCTGTCCCGGGAGCACCTCCCGAAGCCCCTGTCTTGAACTTTTCCTACCCAAGGTCTTGACAGGCTGCTCTCGCTGTCCTCTTGGCGTCTACACGGAGAAAATCTGGCAGGGGCTCCCCTCCCAGCAGTCCCCGATCTGCTCCGAGCGCACCGAGAGGCAGCCTCTCAGAGGGAGGGGTGCGCTGCACTCGCAGTCAAATTACATGGCTGGCCTCACAGGCACAGGCTCCGGATTTCCAAACTAACACTCATCTTTTAAAAGACGAGCCAAGAAGGAATTGCGAGGAAGTTCTCAGATGCGGGGACCTCGGGGTAAGACGGTCATCCATGGGCTAAACCAGGCTGAACTTTCGCGGGTCTGGGGGTGGCTCTGGGGGAAGTTTCAGCCTCCCCTTAACTTTCTTTCCCAGGTGCGATCTGTCTCCCCTTTTCCCCTCCTGTCCCACAGATTCATGCACACAGCAGGGAGGAGAGGTGGCCTAGGTAGGTCGTGTCTGGCGTGGGGCTGAGGGAGTTAAAGGAGAGGGTGAAATGCCTAATTTAATCCTTTTCTAGGCGCTCTAAACCCTACTCAGTATATCTAAGCCGCCTGCGAGTCCTTCGCAAAAGCGCAGTGCTCGGCAGGAGTGACGGGCCGGGCCGGGTCGGGCCGAGCCCAGCCGGGCTCCCAAGACCTGGGCTGCGGGGCTGCGGGAGAGCCCGGGGCCGGCCCCACGGCCCCCGCCGAGCAGGTGGATCCCGTTCGCAGCCAGCCCCGAGCAGCCGGAGCCACGCGTGGACAGGGCCTTGCTCCCCACGCATCCCGGGTTCGGACACACGGGATGCTTCCCATGGATTTCCCCATGGAGGAGACCAGCCCTGAAAACATCACTCCTCTATTTCGGTCTCGCACAGCCGGGCCAGCGGTGGAGCCACCGGGATCCCGTCTCAGCGGACCGGTACCGGGACCAGGAGCAGGAAAAGGCCTTGCTGCCCGGATTTCTCTCACCGACCCGGGAACAGCTATTGAGCAGGGTCGCTTTAGTTTTGCTTTTCGATGCTAATTCAGGGCCCCGTCCCCTCTCGCTCCCGGACCAGCCCCGCCGTGGTTCCGCGCAGTTGTTTTCGTCCCGGGGGTGCCGGACTCGCGGTTCCAATACAATGTCATTAGCGCGGGACATCCG
>VWZP01006534.1:187913-207022 GCA_013396995.1 Dicaeum eximium | reverse complement strand
CGCCGTCCGCCCCCGGCCCCGCCGACGGCTGCGGATCCCGGGCGGGCCCGGCCGCTCCCGAGCTCCCCGAGCCCGTCAAAAAGCCACCAGGAGCATTAAGGCTGCTTAATGTGTCTATTAATAAAAGTAATCAAGACCTAAAGGGCTTTTTCTTTTTTTTTACTTTTTTTGTTTTGGTTTGGTTTGGTTTTTTCTGCTTTTGTTTTTGTTTTGAGGGGCGCAGCATGCCCGGGGGAAGCTCCACGCGTGTGTATTCACACACGTCCACGCACACGCACTCCAAACTCTCCCCGGTGAGCTGGCAGAGCCCTTGACTTGAGCTACCCACCCAGGGACCAGCACGTCTGAAATTTGTCCCTCCGGGACAGCCCCTGGAACAGCTGGATCCAAACACTGCACCCAGCCCCTGAACTTATTTTCGCACTTCGACCAAAATCTTGGCTTGTGCCACGCCGCGTACTGCGACTTCTCGTGCGTGATGCGGTACAGGCGAGAGGGCTTTGAAAAGGCGTCTGCCTTTCCTGCCCGCCTGGCCGGCTGACCTGCGGGCTCTATCCCAAAGGAATGGGTCCCGTGTGGACCCCCGTGGGCTCGGAAACGCTGGCTTGTCGGCGGTGCGGTACCGCCCGCCGGTGAGTTACAGCCAGTTTCCAGTTGTTGAGTGCTGAATTCACAGCAGATACACGGGCTTTGCCCGGCACCGGCTACCCGGGCAAGCCCTGAAATTGTGTCAGCCACGGGGGCTCTTCCTTGATGAAAGTTCGTCAGACTCACAAGAAGAAAAAAAAAAAAAAAAAAAAAAAAAAAAAAAAAAAAAAAAAAAAAGAAAATAAAAAAGAATATTAAAAAACTAACTAAAGTAGAGGCAGAGTTGCAGGCCAGCCAGGGACTGCAGGTGTCCGCGCTCAGAACATCCCGTGGGAAACCGCTCGTCTCGATGGGAACGAAAAGGTGTCCAAGCCTCCACTGATGCGGAGGTTGCGTGGGAAGAACGCGCGGGAGATGCTCTTCCAGCCGGTGCTTGTTTGTCTTGGTGGAATACAATGCATACCAAAACAGAAACGCGGTGCCCACGACGTGAACCCCCTCTCTGCACCTGGGCGGGACGGGGGGGACACGGGGGGACCCCGCGGGTGGGAGCACTCGCTGCCCTGCGCGGTGCGGCGCGGAGCTGCCTTTGCATTCCCGGCTCTTCTCGTTCCCCATCCCATCCCATCCCATCCTGGACCGCAGGGTTCCCCTTCAGGGCCGTGCTCCTCCTCTGCAGGCGCGGGGCTCCGTCCTGCCCGGGGCCCCGCAGGTCCCGCTCCGCAGCCCCAGCCTGGGCCAGGCAGAGACATCGCGGCGGGAGAGATCCGCCCGAGGAGGGGGCTGCAGTTCCAAACTTTCCCAAACTTTCCTCTGGACCGAGCTCACCGCTCTCCGTACGGGGATGGAGAAGAAGCGAGGAGAAGCAAACTAAATCATGTCTTCAAAAGCAAAAGTTTTGTTTCTAAGGGGAAACAGAAAATCGCTATATAATTTACCACTGGTTCTGTTAGGCACTTTTTGGTACTACTGAGATAATTTTAGTTTCTCGTTCAGACCTTAAATTTTGTGAATTATTCCATTTTGACTTGCTCCTAGAGAGCCCGATCCCGCGGACCCGCCTAAATTTGCTTTGCATTTCACGAAGAGTTTTTCTGGGCAACGAAGAGAGGTCATATCTATTTTCCAGTGCCTCCTGACATAGCTTGGAGAGAGACTGGAACGAAGTTAGCTCTACTGGGGGTCAGCTCTCTCTCCTCTCTTTGCTCCATAATGGGGTCAGGGTTTTTTGGTGGTTTTTTAAAAGTTTTTGTTTGTTTGTTGCTTTTTTTTTAAATTTTGTGTGTGTGCGTGAGTCCACTCTTGTCCATCCTTCTGGGAAATTTCAGTTTGTAAAAGAGCAGAGGGTTTTTCAGAGTGATTCTTTCTGCATCCCCCCACAAGCCCCTCCATCCACCCGAGTGAAAGAGACCTATCAACTCCCAAACAACTACCCAAGCTTCTAAAATTTAGCGACTAAATAGTAGCAAATTGAAGTGTCATTTAGGACACTAATTAATACGTATTTCACTTTAAAACATGCATTTTTTTTCGAGGACCTCAAGTACATAATTGCTTGTAGCGGCATCCTGGAATACGAATATAAGTATCCAGCTTTGAAACGCATAACCTCACGGAATTCCTTCATTTGCTAATGCGTTCCCAAATATTCAAGCTCACAGGGATGTGCGCGCGCTGTGGAAGTCATCCAGAGTGTAATAAAACAGAGCTCCTAAAGCAAAATTAGCGGTTTCTCTGGGTGTTCCAGGCCTCCGAAGCCCGGGGTTGCTTTTTCTTACATGCATAATGTATGTCAAACACAGACGTGGGGGCTTTTGCTTAAACTCTGTGTGTGATTCCGTCGGGTTGCCGCTCCGTTACCTCGCTTCCGTCCAACAACTTTTTCCATAGATTAGTTCCGAACTGAGAGTGCTTTTACAGACTAATTTTTTTTTTGTCTTTCTTTCCTCCCTGAAACGGAAACAAAATAGGGAAAACTCTTTTTTCGGAGTTTTAGAAAACTTCACCTCGGTGCGGTGCACAGATGAGGGAATACCTGGGCAGAGGTGCTGCCTTTCCCCGCGTCTCTCCGCCGGCCATTCCCCCGGGCTGATGCAGGTCACTCATCGCTTCTCGCCGCAGGAACCCCGGCCCAGGCCAGGCCGCTGCGGGAAGTCAGGGCTCGGCACCCGCCTGCGCGCACCCTGCTCCGCGGGCGAGCACCGCGCTCGGGGGGACCCGGCCGTGCTGCTGGGGGTGCAGCCGCTCCTCCACAGCCGCCGGATCAGCATCCCGACACAGCGCTCGGTGTCAGGGCCGGGCTGGAATCGCCGAGCATCGAACGGGCAGAGCCCGGCCCCGAGCCGGTGCCGGCCGGGCACAGAGCGGGCTGCGGAACGGAGCGCGCCCGCGGAGCTGCGGCGGCCCCGGGACACGGTTCCTACTAACTCCTCTCTCCTCTCTCCTCTCTGCGGCCGTGGAGGCTGCAGGAGTAGCAGCCAGGAATCGAAAGTGACCCCCTCTCCCGACTCCTGCCAGGTCTGCGCTGTTTGATGCTGCGATCCAACGAAAGTCTGAACTTCAGCGATAATTTTCTCCATATGGGCAAAGAGAGCGCGCACACGGCTGTTCTCTCCACAAATCACCTACTTCCAATCAGTTTTCACTTTCCACAAACTGTTAGAGGGAGAATAAATAAAATGAAAATGAAAAGAAAAGGGGAAAGATGTTATGGTAAAGAAAGTGGTTTTTTAACCGCAGGTCGGAAAAAGCAACCGGTGTCTCACTGCGCCCCGCGCACCGGCGAGGGGCGGGA
This sequence comes from Dicaeum eximium, assembly GCA_013396995.1. NCBI lineage: Eukaryota > Metazoa > Chordata > Aves > Passeriformes > Dicaeidae > Dicaeum > Dicaeum eximium. The sequence goes on along the minus strand of VWZP01006534.1, from coordinate 203,640 downwards.
GCGCTGCTGCCCGCAGGCTCCGTCCGAGAGCCGCGGGTGTCCCGGACAGGGAGTGCTCCCCACAGCTAAAGGCGACGGGTGGTGGAGGCAGAGCAGGAGCCTGGACCTCCTTGTGGGAAGAAGTGCGTGCGGCTGCGAGGAGTCTGCTCCGCAGGCACTGCCGATGCAGAGCCTTGATGCTGAAAATCTGCTCTGCAGCTTCCCCGCGCCCCAGCGCAGCGCAGCCAAGCCAAGGACAGCGCTGTCCGCAGCTTCCCGCAGCTTCCCGCAGCTTCCCGCATGGCAGAGCGGGCAGCGGCGGAACCGTGGCGGGGAAGGGCAGGGCGGTGGCGAAGGAGAAAGGCCGCCTGGTCTCCGCTTCCCACCTCCCCGGCAGGTTAGCGGGGGTGGCTCGTTCTCCCCTTTCCCTGTATTTCAGAAGAAGGGAGCGGGGAAGGAAGAGGATAAGCTTGCGGAGGGTTTGGGAAAGGTTGCAGCCGGGCCGCGTTTGACATTGCAGAGAGGAGTGAGGCGCTGCAGGGAAGGAATAAGCGACCCTGCGGGGGCAGCGGGGACCCTCGGAGTCAGTGTAATGTATTTGGTACATTTTTTTGAGGTTTCAGTGTACCTAGCAGGTTTATTTGTGGTTCGCTCCTTCCAGCCCAACGAGCAATCCCGCCCATCCACAGGCGAGGATGTTTACGGGGCTAGCAGAGGGTACCTCGCCTGCTTCCCCGCTTGTGCCACAGCGGGACCGAGCTCCTCCGCGAAGCGATCTTCCCAACTTAGGGCGCTTCCTTACAAACGAGCAAACACGATGTGTTTGTTCGTTTGTTTGTTTATTTGCAAGAGTTGCGCTGTTTTCCTGCTCGCAATTTGACCGCGGGCAGAGAAATCCGCTCCCGGCGATCGCCGCCGTGACGCTGAGTCAAGGAAATACTACAGGTGTTACTGCGGTGTTCGGGAATTAATTCTCCTTCCTTTCCCCCTCCTCCTTCCCCGACTTATTTCCTAGCCTACCCAGATAGCTGGGAAAGGGTCCCATATACCCCGGAGCTGTAAATTGAGCGCTGAAATACTTGATCTCACTGATCTTCGGAGAATTAAATCTGGCCTCATTTTACAGGAGGAAGCGAAGTCAATCTCGGAGGTTTTGCGAAGAAAGGCTGTTATTTCCTAGAGGATAGGCGTTTAAGTTGTTAAATATTAGTTTTTAATTACGTATTGTTCTTTTAAAAAATAATATTTATACTTGGGTCCGTGAAGGTATTCAATTGAATTTTCAAGCCATCAGCTAAGCGCTCTTTACACGCCTGATGGAAAATAGCCCATTGTGCCAGCGCCCGGCTCTGTTTCATCAGCAGACGGTGCCTAAAGTGTTCCCCATTGTCCCCCGCGCCCCCAGCGGGGCCGCCGGGCAGCACCGGGCCCAGGGCTTCACACGCCCGGCGGGTGCGGACCGGGTGACAGCGGTGACCTCGGGGGGACATCTCTGTCACAAACGTGAGCTGGGGGCACGGCAGGGAGCAGGACACGCTCTGGCACAGTCGTGCAAAGACATAGAGCGAAGAAGCTAAAGAGCAAGAACTAGTGATTATGAATAAAAAATTCGGGATTAAACGTAGCCGCGATCCCCGCGGTGACTCCCGAGCTGTCCCCACAGGTCCCCGAGGCTAAACGCGTTTCCCGGCCCTCCGGGCACCCCGCGACAGGGACCTGGTGGCAGAGTGGCCGCGGATGCTTCAGCCCTTGCGGAGCGTCGTGTGCGGCCGAGCTGGAGCCCGGCCCGGCTGCGGGGCCGGGGGTGCGTGAGCAAGGCGGGACTGACCGCACATCTGGAGGGGTCCCCCCGGATTAACCCCTTGTCCCCCGCAGCGCCTCCCGCTCCGCTCCCCAGACCCCCAGCTCTGTCCGGCGCACAGAAACACCACTCGGCTGTTTGCAGACACCTCCAACAGGAGGCTTTGCCCCGCCATCAGAAGAGGCCATGCTACAAAATTGTGCGATTTGAGCTCCCTCCGGCCTCACCATCTCCCGGGCCCGGGCCCTGCCCGCCTCTGCAGAGCCCCAGAGCCGCGGGAAGGGGATCCCGGGGTCTCCTGCAGCAGGGCAGGGGGTCCGGCCATCAGGTAAACATGCCTTAAAACAGCGGGGCAGGCACCACGCACCGGGGCCGCCTGGGTTGGAAGTCAAGTTTGTGGTTTGGAGTGGGTGAGGGATTTATTTCGGTGTGTAAATATTTCTGCTCTCCATAAACTTGCGGAGTGGACTAAAATGAGCACATGCGGTTCAGCATCTGTTTAGCTGGATGCATCTCACAGACGAATATTGACTTTTCACCTCCCGATTCTAAATGGGAAATAAAAAGAGGTTGGTGTCCTCTATTGTGTTTGCAATTGCCTGTCCCAGGATTAAAGAGATCTCAATTTTACTGGCTGTCTTTCATTTAACTGTTTGGAGACCAGAGATGGAAAATATTTGCCAGGAAGAAAAGAATAGCTGCATGGGATCATTTGCAATTCAGTGTGAAAATATTCTACCAAACCCATTTCTATCCCAATGCAGTTGAAAAAAAAAATAGGGCATAGCCGTCAACAGCCCATTCCACTCTGCTGGACAGCACGGAAAGTTTTAGGCAACTGAATTCCTAATGGGAGACAGCAGCAAACAGCACAATCATGTATTTGACTAAACTATGTGGCAGCTTTAATTGCTAGAAATGCTAATATTAGCTAAAATATTACAGTTTTGGAAAACGGGAGACTTCCCGACTCTGGTGAACCGTAGAATCTGTATAGACAGACCCCAACAGAAGCCTCAGTTTCAGGTGGCACACTTGGAATTGCAGAGGAATGAGCACTTGGAAGGAAGTCAGGAGAAAGGCAGAGCCGTCCAGTGTAGCACGCAGGGTGTGTGCTCGAGAGGAGCAAATCCAGAGACAACTGCTTTTCAAATTGACAAAGAAATGAGCATCATTTATCCTCAAATACCATTTCATTATCGCTGTTACCACGGGCGGGACATTTCACATAAAAATATGTTTTGCAAAGCGTGAGTGGAGCTGGCCACCCTCGAATTGGCTTGGCAACTCCCAGAGCTTTGGTTTAGTTCGTGTGGAGAGCTGTGCCCGGCTGTGCCGGGAGCAGATCCCGTGTCCCGGCGCTGCCCGGTGCTGGTGGCTGCGCCCGCCGGGTGCGGGGACCCGCAGCCGGACACTGCCCACTTGTGGCTGACCTCGCTACGAGCACACGTAAAGAGCCCCTGAGAGGCAGGAAAACCTCTGAAAACGCAGTGTTTGTCTTGTCCAGAACTGGTTCTTACTTGCTTTGGACACCGCGAAATGGACAGGGAGGGAGAAGGAGGGAATCACTGCGTGTCTGCTTTGTGCTAGAGCTGCACATGAACATCAGGACACCTGAAGAACAGCAACTCTCATGAATCTCATCTCTGCACTGGTCACTGCAGTCATGCACAGTCCAGTGGAACCTCCCTGGAGAAGGGTTTGGTTATGGATAACTCATTTGCTTTGCAATTATATTTAGTGTACCCTGTCATGGACTAAGGATCAATTGCCCCAGGCTCTTCAGTGCACAGATGACAATCCTTGGCACAGGAATCTCAGTAAGAGGGCAAAGTGAGTGTCTGTGTCTTGAAAAAAGTCAGAAAAGAAAGAATCAACACTACAGTAAATAATAGGTAAGAAAGGAAGCTGAGGACAAAAGGACACTCCTAACTCCAGTGTGCTGATTATGAACTACTCTGGATAATGTGGTAAAATGTCCCTTTGGTACTCAGAGTGCAAGATTAAACCACATTACATGTTGATATAATGATTATATTTAGCTCTTAAACAGTATTTCTCATCCTATTTTTTTTCTATAGCCTGAAACATGTGCACTGTCACAGAGCATTGTACATTATCCAGTAGAGAGGCAGAACCACCAAGAACCATCAAAAAGCAAATCACAGGAGGAGCTGTAGAAGCAGGATGTGCAACTGATGGAACACAGTGAAGGTGTTCCACGTTGCAGTTTAGAAATTGCCTTGCAACACTCTCTGAGCTTCTACATCACTGTGAAAAAATCTTTGTTAATACTTCCTACAGAAATCTCCTTTCATACTTAGAACAATTAAAAAGTTACCAAATAATCAAAAAATGGCCATGTGAGCTCAGAGAAGGGAGCTTACCACTAAATTCCTTTTCTGACCGTGATGCTTTATAACCTGTATCTGCAGTCAAAATGAAGAAAGAAAACTGACACCTCAGAGGAAATCAGTCACATCAGATGATACACAGATGTATTTAGATTGGTATCTTGATTTTTCCAGCTTTTCCACCAGACACTGGTTCCTCATTTGTTATCCTTAGGCTGGAGAGTCTCAAAGAAGGCGTGAGGAGCTGCAGCTTCCTCCTTCACAGTAATCAAAACCTGCCACTAACATGAATGAAAAGGTAAAGTTCTTGCAGGGACACACCCACTCCAAGCTATCCTTCCTCCTCAGTTGTACCCCACTGGAGACTGCACCTAAACCAAGGATGAGCTCTGCCTTCAGTCCCAGACGTGGCTCTTGCTGTCAGACATCTTTTGGAGAGGATGCAGAGCAAACTATTCCCTTGAGGCTTTCTGTTGGGCAGCTTTGCTGAGCCATGAACACGTCCTGCAATTCAGACCAGAAGCATTAGGAACTACCAAACAAACACATGCGACACACACAGGCAGTCAGAACAGGATGAATGACTGCTCAGGCCTCTGCTGGGCAAATACCTTCAGACAGGTAAAGCAGTGCTATGTTACCTCCATAAAGTTCATTAAAAGCTCCCCTGGAGCTGTGTTTTTTGCCCACAGCAGTCAGTTTTCAGGTCACTCACCATGTAACCTGCCAGGGATCGCTGGGTGCTGTATTATTCAGCATTTCTGTTTGCATTACTGTTGTGCCAGGCAAGCAGACTCCGTGGCAAGAGACAGAAATGCAGAACAAAATGATGGTCCCTGCCCCAGAGCACTTCCAGTCTTAATCTAAGATGCGAAAAAGGGAAGTAAAAAAATAAAAAGGAAAAGAAAACAGCAGGTGGAGACAGGAAAGGGGAAAGAAAGGATGAGACAGGACTGATTAGTGTGATACTGAGCAGCCTCAACACAACAGCTGCTATCTGGCATCAAATTCTCCACATAAATGATGGCTGGATGGGGCCTGCAGGGAACTTGCCAGCACATTTTACCACATGAGCCATACGTTCTGTGTCACAACTGCCAAAAACGCTTTGGGGTTGTGAGGATGGTTTGTGGTTGTGGCTTGGCAAGGAGTCTAAGGAGGCAAGAGTATGTGTCTTTCAACTGTACTGATATGCCAAGAATAAAAGAAAAAAATACAGGGAGGCTCTCAAGCTCAGTCCTCATGACACTATCGTGAAAATAAATGTTTGTTTATAACGAGAGAAAATTTGTGAATCACAAAACCTAAGTGGCAGCTTCCAGTGATGTGTAAGAATCAGTCTGAAAGTCTTGAATCACAAAACCTCAGTGGCAGCTTCCAGTGATGTGTAAGAATCAGTCTGAAAGTCTTCTTCCCTCCACTGTGTGTTCAGGCTGCAATTGCAGGCAAAGTCACCTCGTGCTGACTAGCAGCCCACACAGTGCTTGGCAAACCTGATTTTTGAAGGGAGGCCGAGATCTGGGACCTCCTGGTTCCTGCAAGGAGCTGCCAGATGTTCACAGGAGGTTGTCTCACAGTGAGGGTCAGAGTTGGACTGCCCCAGATTTTTGGTTTCTTTCTTTTTATTTTTTCTTTTGCTTGCATGTATCTGGCACCATACACACCTCAGTTTGGAAATCTTGCCCCATATTAGGTTACACTTCTAGTTAAAAACTCGTTCATGTCAGTTTGAAAATCACATACTCCAAAATATAATTTACTTCAGCATTCTTTCGCTCCCCCTGAGCCACATGGCCTCTAATTTAGTAGTTTAGAGCATCATGTGCTTGAACTTTGAGCTGCTCCCAGGCACCTAAAAAAAGTAATTGGAGTATTTAGGCTTTAAATGGATTCTCTTTTCAATCTAAATGATATCACACATCAGAGATGTCAGTACGAGTGGTTGAAGAGAGATTAGAAATTCTCCTAAACAGTCTGGTAATTAAATCATTTATACATCCACATATTTGTTTGAAGAAGCTCTGAGTGCCCCAGGCCTCATCTCCTGTGTGCTCCCACCACCTGAGAGTGGGGTTTGAAAACCCATCCTGCCCGGAGGCAGCGGTGTCAGCCCCGCCATCGGCTGCTCACGTGGGACTGCTCAGGACTCTTCCCTGAAGGAATTCTACTTTCTCAACAGAAACTCACAAGCCTGACTCCAGACAGCAGCTGATGGAATTAGACACTAAAAAAACCTTCAGGGTTTTATGCCTTCATCTCTTTATTCCTTTCATACAGTATCTAGTGCCCGTCAGCCATTGCAAATAGGAATATGGTAAGCAATGGCTAAATTCTGCTTCAAGTTCAGACCTGAGAGCTGTTGTGATAATTAAGCCATATTAGTTACTTATCTTTTCAGTTCCTTTTTTAAAGCCCACACGTTCTTATCTCTGAAAATAAGCACAACCAGCAGCAGGAATGGTCCTGCTTCAGTGGGGTAAAGGCTGGTGCCACTCCACAAAGTGGCTGAGGATGCACTTGCCTCTGCCCCTTGAGTGTCCCCTGCCTCTAGACAAGTTACCACTGCAAGGAGATTGCAGAAATTCTAGAACCACCTCTTGTAGGGCACATCTAAAATAGACTTCACTGGTTATGAGTAGCCCAAATGACCTCTTTAATGTTTTTACCTATCAGCTTTGTTTTCTTTCTTTAGTTTGCTTACAGAGGAGCTGATGCATGCTGATGTGCTCACCTTCTGTTAGTGTCAACTTTGGAGAGCTCTGTGCTGGGACAGTCCTGACACACAAACAGAGATAGGCCCTTTTCCTACTCCTTTTCTTCCAAAATGCATAAAAAATTCAAAGAGGCAATGCAAAAGTTTTCACATATTGTCACTGCACTCAGTCACATGGAAGTGATGGCAGCAGCTCTTTTGCTAACTGCACCCTTCTCATTAGAGTAATTGCTACAATAACACAGAAGTACACAGCCTCAAACACACGTGCCCAATTATAACAAAGCATAATAAGATTTTATGGTCCCCAGCAGTGAGTCAAATCATATCAGCTAAACCTTAGCAAACATCTTCTCCTAAAAACACGACAGAATTCCTCTGCTTTGTCACTATGCTCATCCCATGCTCCTTCTGAACATGCCAGAATGAGATGCTAAACCTAAACAATGACCCACTCCTGGGTGGATTTTGCATTCTGCAAGTTTCTCTGTGCTTGGGAAGGAGTGACTCAGAGCAGCCCAGTAACCAGAGGTAACTATGCAATATATACAGTGACTCCAGCAGGTTTCCCAAGGGCACTTGTTCCACACCCTCTTCCACAAGGCACGGAGCAGCCACGTGCTCCTGACCACATTTCAGGCATTTCATATAAAACACAGAGGTTCACAAGTTAGCATGTCTTAGCCACCTGGGCTTGTGGCATGCACATCATCAAGGGAGAAAATCCCTTCACTTTAAGTGCGGTTTTAAAATCATGTTAATATTTTTTATAAATTCCCTTCCCTTGTCTGGTTTTTATAGCACCAAAGTGGTTGTGCCTGTGAATCCCAAGACCCAAGTGGCAGGGCATGTCAAACCATCTGTCTTTCAAGTGCCTGCAGCCTTTACATTTGCTGCTTTATTTTGTCTTTCTGAAAATGCTCTTCAATTAATTGAACTACTTTCAGTTGTAAATCTAAGATGGAAAAATGAAATATTAGGCAGATCTGGCTCTCCATCCTTCAAGTAATACCCATATGCACATTCCTTCCTCTTTCCAATTCCTGTTTGTTCCTAATTCTGCTGGATTTAAAGCAAAGGACCTTGCATGTGGTAGCAGCACTGCACTGGTCACGATTCAAGGCAGCTGCAGATTTCCAAATTAAATACAATGTGGAAGTCCTTAAAACAAACAGAGATGCTTGGACTTGTAACACCAGAAGTATTTGAGATTCCTTAAATATACACAACAGCTCATTCTTTGTGCTTCAGAAACTGGCTGGAGGAAGCAGGGCTTGTCATTTAGTGGGGTAATTATAATGATTCATTATTATGATTATTAATTATAATCATATAATCACAGTAATGATTAATAATTGTAGTCATTACTATTTATATTAGAAGAGATCCTAGAGGCCTCAGTCAGAATAGTGGGCTCTATTGTGCTTTTTAAGGTAAGGACATGGGGACTGGTGAAGGACCCAGATCCCCCAGATCTGGGCACTGCCTCTGCTTAGTGCAATGTGCACAGTGTGGTGGGGCAGCACACGGTGAGAATGGAGATTTCCATCCTCTCAGGAATGAGGTATCTGAAGGCAGGAGATGCCTTGGGGAATGGCAGTAGGACAATGACAGGGGACACATGAAGTGACAGTCACAGTCTGGAGAAGGGACCTGCAGTGTCAGTGTTTGCAAAACCACTGTGCGCTTCTCTCATCCCCCGGTGCTCCACTTTGTGACAAGCCCGTGCTTGGCTGAGGTGGCTGCTGTGACAAGCACTGCCCAACTCCCCTGGCTTCCAAACCATCAGCTCACTCAGCTCATGTGGATGCACTGCTCTAGCTGTTTTCCTGCCCTGGCTTGTGAGGGAATTGCCCCATTCTCCTCTCTCTTCTCCAGCATCCTTCTCTTGCCTACATAGAATCATGAAATGGTTTGGTTTGGAAGGGACCTTAAAGTTCATCTCATTCCAACCCCCTGCCATGGAAAGGGACATCTTCTACTAGACCAGGTTTCTCCAAGCCCTGTCCTACCTGTCCTGGAACACTTTCAGGAATGAGGCATCTACAACTTCTCCGAGCAACCTGTGCCAATGCCTCAACACCCTGGCAGTAAAGAATTTCTTCCCAATATTTAACCTACACTTGCCTGGTTTCAGTTTGGAGCTGCTCTCCCTTGTGCTATCATTACATGCCCTTGTAAATAGTCCCTCCCCAACTCTCTTATAGCTCCCCTTTCAACTTTGATTTAAACCTGGGGACTTTGAGATGTAAAAATACCACCTATACTTGGATAAACATTTATTATATCATATATTACCAAGCAGGGGACAACACTATCTTGTCTGCCCAGCACTGCCTGCAGTAATTGCTGAGCCCATGACCCTCTGCAGCATATTTTGTTCACTCCTGGAATTTGCTATCTGCAGCAGTTAAACACAGTGCATGTTAATGAAATAGTCTAATACTGCATGTTCAGAACCCTCCTAAAGCCAAGGTAGTACCAAAATTAATGGGGCTAATCATAAGTCTAAAGATAAGTGTGTATAACCCTTTGAAAGATAAAGTCCTTGGCCTCTTGTTCTGTCTGTACATAAATTGCTGCTTTTTTGCCACTTCCTTGTATGTGTTTGAAGATGTAAGAGAGCTCTGCATCCAGTGCTGTGATTTCTCTGGTCTTCTCCAGGCTGCTCCTAAACTCAAATTCCTCTATTCCTCTAGTCTAGTCCCAAATTTCTTGGTTAACCAGTAAGAGCCATTTTCATTGTTCTATTCAGTTCTAACTAGTCTCTACTACAGGACATATTCAGCTACTGAGTTGTGAGCCAGGCCAACTTAAAGAGCTTTAAAGATGTCTATATCAACTACAGTTATAGAAGCAAGGAACAAAATCCTTTTGTAAAATGTGTGAAAACCCTTGACTTCAAAACCCTGGGGAATATAAAAAAAGCTGATGCTTTATACATCTTCCCCCAACTCCCCCAGAGAGGGGAATGCAGAAGTGATAATATTATTATTACCAAACACTGAAAGAAAAGTCAATCCTATCTTGCACAGGCAGATCTGCTGCAAACTTCATTAGGCAAGTTGATGAAATTATATCTGACACATGCTCCATGACACAGTTCAGAAGAACAAACCAGGAGCAGCCCTGGAAGTGTCTTTGTTCTTTCAGAAAAGCAAGAAAAGGACCCAGCTGATGCTCAGGTACAGATGTCTTCCTATGATGCTGTGGCACAGTGCAATAAAACTTTCAGGGGAACATTTTGTTACTGCAAAGTTTTACATCCCTAGGGATTGTTAGTAAAAAAAGTCCACAGGAAAAAAAAAAAGACCAACCTAAAAAAATGAAGTTGGGAAATGACAAAGTTAAAGCTTTCTTATGCTGCAGTCCCTGAATACATGATCACATATGTATGTCAAAGAGGGAGCAGGGTGGAGCTGGATGCTCCAAGTGAGTGAGTTATGGTGGAGCCTTGTCTGATTCACCCCAAAGGTTGGATGGTATGCACTCCACGAGACATGTGGCTGCACAGCAAACAATGAGCACAAAAATAAAACCTGAACAGCTGCCTCATTTGCTAAGCACGTCCATCTTGTACATTGAGCAAGTCTGGGTTCCTGTGTGGAGAAAAAAAAGCCTCATCTGATGGTATTAGCTATATATATACACACTGCATGTGGATACATCAATACTGGATGCTTTATAAGGCTGGGATATGTCCTGGACTCCAGACAGATATAAGAAGAAAAGACATCTTAGAGAATATTGCATTTTTGGCAACATGTGCTGGCTCAAAGGAATTGTAAAGGAAGTAAATTAAATAGTACTAAGAATGTGTATATTTATAGCACTTTTCACACAAGGATCCCAAAACACCTCTCAAAAAATTAAGATTCACAACATTGCTGTGATCTAATAACGAGCATCACTTTTTTCCTAATGTACAAAGTGAATCAGAAGAAGACAAAGTAATTTAACCAGACCATCAAGAGCAAGAAAGTCTGAATTTTAGGCTCAGATTTTAACTCTTAGCCAAACCGTCTTCTGTTTAAACATACAGGGAAGCTATTGATTTTCATGCTTCCTTGCTCTTCTCCAACAATCCAGCCCAGTGCTTAGGCATATGGTTAACTTAAGGCCATTGACTGTTGGCTTATGCTTCTGAAAAAACCTTTTGGCATGAAGTACACACAGTTTTGATGAAAAAAAAAGTAGGTTTATAAGAGCATTGGTCATTTTACCAACTGTGCCTAGAATTTCCTGGACGTTACAAATGTTCAGCTGAATCCCCAGTGTCAGATTGTATTAAAAGGCTGTCCTCAGAAAGGAACATTCCAAATTTCCGTGAGCTTTGCCAGTTTCCAATGATTTGCTGTTTATTTGAGCTATTGTACAAAGTTTTCTGTTGAGTCAGGTCATTCAGGACTAGCTGCTGGGACCACAGAGTGTCAGCAGAACATAATTCATCTGCAGCCCATGGCAGCACGGTTTGTTGGATAGGTAATGCTTCTTCAGGCAGAGATACCACCAGGACATTTGGTGGGATTCATTTCCTGTTAAAACAGAAATCAAGCATTCTGTTGCCCCTTTGTTTGCTTGTTGCTTCTCTTTAGGGAGTGAAGAAATACCTGTAGCATCTTTCTGGGGTGAAAGAGGGAGGCAGAGGCAACATCATGATTTTAAAGAATGTCCCCAGCCCGCTCTTTTCTGTATCATCCATGCTGCCTTCAGTCTTTTGTTGGCTTTTTGTCTTTTTTTTTAATCTTTATGCTTCCCACATATGCACACACCTGCTGAACCTCTGCCTTTTCAGTCTGTTCCTAAGGGAATTCCCTCAGACTGCATAAAGTACCAAGCTCTTTTTTCTTTATAATAGAAGAAATACCTACCAAGATTATGCCTTGCTTTTGTGGTATGAACTACAGTTGAATAAAACTTCTCCAGCTGCACAGTGAGACCAAGTCTTTGAGCTCACATGTGCTTTCTGTGAAAACAGCTCACCCAGAATCATAAAGGAAGAAATTTTTTCTTTTTTTCTTTTTTTTTTTTTTTGGTGACTGGTTGTCAAAAGTAGCTGTGCATGGAGCTCTAATTAGCTTTTACATCTGTAGATGGGACATCTTGGCTTCAAGATAGAGCCTGTGTTGACTTAATTACTTAGATCTTAAGCTGTGCAAGGCTCTTGGTGCTTGTGTAGTACCTGGCAGTGCTGGAACTGGACCGAAGTTCCTCAGCAAGACCTCAATGCAAATAATGAATGAAGCTGCATAAGAGGACTTTGAGTGACTCGTTCTAAACCACGAGATGTTTGGACTGCAAATAAAGAAGGATATGTGGGATATAATCTGCTGTTGAGCTTTAGCACAATTCCTGTTAACTCTGAGCCTGACACAGCCAGAACAATAGCAGGCTATAGATTTTGTTTCCATCCCTGACATTTACTGAGCACTGCAAGACTAAAACATTTTGAAGGTTATATCCAGTGTCTTGCAGAACGAATGACAAATGCCAACCCTTACTCTCTTGCAAGATCTGAGCAGGAATAAGACAACTCTATAGACTGAGGCAAGTTTATTATTACAAATACCTTATTAAATCTAAATGGTAATGGCATTCCAATTAGCTCATTGTTAGAAATCTTTCATGTTTGACTTTCATTTAGACTGATTACAGGAATAATGCAGACCCTGTATAAGTAATTGGCACAAAATAAAAGCGCTTGAGCTGCAAAAACCCTCCTAGAGGCTGTGCTCTTTAAAAAAAAATAAATAAAAGCTTCCTATCTTTCCCAGCTCATGAGCTCTCTCTGTTCACCATAATAATGAGACAACCCATTGAGTCTCCTGTGGGCCTGGTGGTATCAGAGCTCCCTTTTTACCTACCCCTCTCTTCTCAGGAGCTGTAGGGGGGCTCCTTCTCTTTTACTCTCCACTATCCTATTCTCTGCTCCCTTCATCACAAGCCTTGGCACTGTTTTATTGATCCTGCTCAACTGTGGATTCTTTCACACCCAGATCACAGGCTAGCCTCTGTCTCTCCCACACCCTCCTCCTTCTTCTCCTAACAGCCCTGCTGTTCTTTCCAGATGAGCAGCTGGGAACTTGCCTCTCTGTCCTGGCTCCCTGCTCCTTGGAGAGAAAAGGTGTTTCCTTGTGCAGCAGAGCTTCTGAGGGCCAGACAGAGACCATTGGTGACTCCTCTCTGCAGTTTTCTGCTTGCTTCCTTCAGAGGGCAGAATGTGAGAAAGGACTTTTTCAATACTTTCTGCAAACTGGGATGGAGATTTTCCCTTCTTTCTCTGGTAGAAAGAGGTCTGGAGAAAGAATATCCACCCTGGAGTCCCCCCTGCCATGAGGAAGGCCAGAGCATAGCCCTTGTAGAGCTCAGCCAGGCTGGTGGGTCCTGGCTTCCCCCATCAGTGAAGTTCCAGCAGGGCAAGGGTGCACCAAGCCTGGAGAACCTGGCTTACAATTTTGTGTGGGCTGAGGAGGAAACATCCCACTCCAAGAGACACTGGTTTCAGGGAAAGGCACCAAAAGCCACTGCCTGGAGCCCCAGCTCGTTAGGTTAAGGGAAGGAGCAGCAGGAGATACTTGGTGAAGCAGCCATCCCTGCCAGACCTCCCTTCCTCCTCTGACTAATCTGATGCCAGCCCTGGCGTGCTTCTGAGCACAGAAGCTACAGTAAAATTAGCCATGGAGGAAAGATTTCCTGCTCTTTGGTCTGGGTATGCACATCCATGTCACCCTGCTCTGTGCCAGGGCCAGCACATCCTCAAACCATCTGCCCCTTCCCAGCCCAGTGTGGGGGAGAAGGGCACACAGCAGTGGGCTCTGGGGATCTGGGACACACTCCAGCCATTCCCCAGCACAGGGATCAGGCTGGGAGCAGGGCTCTGGATTGCAGCTTCCTGGCAGGGCAGACACAGCATGTGTTATCCGTATGACGGATGGGAAAGGTCTCCGGTGTGGGAAAGGCCAGCAGCTCCTACTTAGGAGCTGTTTGGCTTCTGCAGGGCTCTGGAGGGCGAGCTAGGAGTTACAAGTAAGCAGCAACAGCAGCAGGGTTTTGGGAAAAGCTGGGAATGTCGACGGGAACAGCAGGCAGCTGTAGAAGAGCAGGGAACCAAAAGCTGGGCCAGGATCTGGAAGCTGGGCCAGGATCTGGAAGCTGGGCCAGGATCTGCCTGGATATTGCCAGAGGTGGGCAGAGCTCATGGCACAGAGGTGCTGCACTCCGTGGGCACTGGAGCAGAGCCCTGAAAGGTCCTCTCCATTCCTGGAGGCTCTCAAGACTGAGATGAACAAAGCCCTGAGCAACCTGGTCTGAATTCAGTGTTGACCCCACTCTGAGGTGAAGCTTAGACTGCAGAGCTCCAGAGGTGCCTTTTGCCAGGAATTGCAAGAGTGAATATGGATTGGGAATGCCTGTTTTGTTCTGTCTGTTTGGTGAAAGCATCTTTCATTTCTGACAGTGCTGACCAAACAGTATCTTCCATTGTTGGAAGTGAGAAACCTGCCCCTGCAGGAGGGCTCTGTCCCTGGGGTGCTGCAAATCTGCAAATCAGCCTGGTAATTCTTTGCACTTGGTCTCCTGGAGTGTCTCTCTAGGGCTGGTGACCCTTTGCCTGCTGGTAGAATACCTTCCTTCACTCCTCTTGCCTGTTACAGACTGGCAGGTGACTCTCCTGGTGAAATTAGGGAAGATTTACCTGGATTTCTATAGGTGAGCCAGGAATTTCAAGCGTTTCTGGGCAGTGATGCTTAGTGGACTTCTCATATTGGCTGGATCATGATCTGGTACAAAACCCAGTAGTGTTCTACAACATTTGATCTATTGTAACCAAGTATCACAATCTTGTTAGGAATTAGTTACTTTAAAAAAAAAACAAACCAGCAAATAATGAAGCAACTGTCTCAAAAAGCTGTGACGGGTGAAATGATGACAAGTAATGGGCACAAGCCTAAATAAAGTGTAGAGTTAAGCATGGGCTTGATTACTTTGCTGGACTGATTATGGGTACTTTCTTGAACTGAAATGAAAATTTCTCCACAGCTGAAGCATATAAACAGACCTGTGCAAGAGATCCTGTATTGTGTGAATAAGAAATACTCCCATGGATGGCTAAGTTTTAAATTAACTCTGACTTTTATGGGCCTCTTTGAACCAGAAACCACAACAGAACTTTTAATACTAAGCTGGCAGTAATTTAGGCATTGCTGTATTGTCAGGCCTATTTATCCTGCCTTTGTGTTTGTAACTGGGCTATATTTACTTGTCACATTAAAATAACCAAGAGTTCACTTTTGTGTGTTTGAGCCATTCCATGAGGTACACGCGGATCAGAGCCTTGTTATCTGTCTGCAGCAATAAAGATGAAAAATCTGCTGACATCCCCAACAAGCTGTAAACCAGGTTGTTTAACAAGGTTTGTTTTGATGCTCAGAATCACCATATTGTCACTGTTAATTAGGAACTTTCACTTCAGGTGAGGCCTTGGATGTGCCTAAAGTGATCTGCAACAATGGATCTGGAGCTGGTAACTGGCTTAATAGCTACAAAATTCTTCTGAATAACCCGACTTACACTTCTGTCTATAAGGTTAACCAGAAAGGAAATTATGCAGAGTAAATTTTCTCTGTTTAAAACCCATAAGCCTTACAAATTATATTTACATTTAATTAAAAAGTAGACACATTAGCCTTTTTTTTTCCTGCACTTTTTTTTTTCTTTCAGATTCCACAGCGGTTCAAAATTTCTCTGTAAGATATTTAATGATAATCTTTTTATAAATAATAAGATAGTTAGACAGGGTTGCCTTTAACCCCAAGTCTTGATTTGCAAGTTTAACCACTTTCCAAACATCTTATTAAGAATTGTGAACACACCAAAAAAAAA